>JBAMNC010001827.1:0-349409 GCA_037902135.1 Cetoscarus ocellatus
AACACGAAAAGTGTGTTTTTATAGCGCCTGCTGTGCTTCAGGATTGCACGACAGGAAAGCACAGCAGCGCCATCTTTTTTCCAGTTTGACTCTCTTGATCTCTTTGTACATGCTGCTTCGTTGAACCCACACAACGTACTGTATCACCTGTGTCACCTCGGCAGCTTGACGTCACCCCTCGGTGCTGTGCTTGCGGCTGGTGTCGCATGGCGTTTTTTGCAGGTAGTGCGCTCCGGCTGCAGCTCCGGCCAGTTCAAACAGGGTGTTGAATTCACATAATGCCAGTGAAATCTCACTTTTTAAGCTCAAGGCACGGATACAAGCCAGGCGAGGTCAGATGTGTAATTTTTTTCTATATATAGGACAAAAAAACGTGTATATTTTTGAACTGGGCAGGAAGGCGAGACTAGTCCAGCAGAGAGGAGGCCGTTCAGGAGGAGGCGCAGGGTTTTCGTCCATAACGCAAAGAGATTTTGACATAGGATTATTGTATATTTTTCTATTAGCAGAGATAGTCCGGAGGAGGATTTTGGAGAAAATCTTTTGTATATTTTATATAGGGGTGGGAGGGGCTGTTAGCTGGACAGTCATGGGGCCACATTTACGCTTTTCCTCCCAGCTGTTAATCGCTAAACAACAAATAATCTATTTTCGATTTCACTGAGCTGGTCGCTCGTAGGTTAGGCATTTTTTTCCGGAGAATGTATCACGGTTGAATCAGGTATTTCACACGTACGGTGCGAGATGAGGCGAGGTATCTTAGTAATGATTGTTTTTGGTGGCGGGGAGCGTTTGCAGGAAGACGGTGAAACAAAAATTGTATAGTTTTTGAGATATTTTTGTGTTCGTTTGTTTTTCTTTGTGGGCTTGTTGGAGCACTTGATTCTTCTATTTGATTCCGTGTCTGATTTTTTAAAGTAATAATCGCAGGGCTTTTATTTTGAAGGTGAAGGAACCAGAGATGAGTTAATTAGCCATCCAAGCAGCTGCGCCAGAGCAGATGTTTCATACTAAAGAAGGTGGAAGATTTCGCTGGCAGGTTTGCATTTTCTTGTGTCTTGCTCACACAAACTCAGACACACACTTAATTTTTTAAACAACAACACATCGTGGTCGCAGTCTTTCTCTCTCTCTATTTGTCCAGGAAGTGCAAAAATGAAATACTAACTGGTTTAGGGTTGATTTGCCCAGCTTGAACAGTGACTGAAACCTTCAGCATGCAGACACAAACACACACCTCACCCAGGTTTGAACCCTTCTTGTTGTTGTCGATGTTGTTAATGGACTTTTAATGGTGCTGATCGGTTTGATCCTTCACCTAACGCACACAAACACACACAAACACGCAAACACACATTTTAAAACACTTCCAAACACGATACTGAACTGCCTATACCCTTTCTTTGTCTTTTATTCTCTCTTTTAAGTTTATTTTTCTTTCTTTTGTTGCATATTGTATCGATATATAGATTTACACACAAACACGTGTCTATACCTCTCCTTCAAACTTTTACCCAATGAGAAACGAGAAATGCACCCTACTGCTACTGTACCATAAAACTGTACTATTGAATATTGAACTATTCTCTCACTAGATATATATGTATATGATATATGCTTGAATTATGTGATTATAGTTGTAATATACATATTTGAATATATTACCAGAAAAAACCCGTTTGAATCATTTTGTCAGTTTTTTCTCAGGTGTTTTTGTCTGAGGTATTAAATACACATACTGAAAAAACACAAAAAGTCCTTTATTTAATGACGGAAAATGTTGTTTATGTTTTTGGGGGATTTTATTTAATTAAACCTGTTACAAAGTATTTTAGGCCTTGTTGGATTCAACTTAAATTTAACAGATCATTCACTAAACCCTGTCCATCTTGGTTATTTTTGCTATGCTCATCAGGACTTGCATTCAAAAACTTCGTGTTCTGTGTTACACAAAATCTAGCGAACCATTTCACATTTTAGCCTACAATCACTAGTTTTACTGGTTGAAATCTTACTGGTGTGTAATCAGGCAGGTCACAACCTTTGGAGCAGCAGGAGTTGGGAGTTACGAGTGAGACGACAGCAGGAAGCTACTGCGATTAGCATATATGCTAACAGTTTTTGTGTGCCAGGTTTAACAAACACTCAAAAACAGGTTAATGTGAAGACATGAATTCAGATTTCTAAAAATTTCAGATATAATTAGATTTATGAAACTTTGAAACCTAAATAAAGATGCGTGAGACTGTTACTTTGTGATGTCTGTGCTAAAGTAAATTTTCTTTTTCATGTGTACATTGTGATTGCAAATTCCCTCACAATTATATCTGGGCTCTTAAGAAGTTGCAGTGTAATAGCAAAAATGCTATTTGTGACGTATCTAGTCTCTAGCCCCTAAAGCTATCAGTTTTACCAACTAAAATTACTACCAGCAGAATATGATAGCTTTAGCTGGCTAGCTACACTCCAAACATACCTTTCAGCTTGGCTCAAATATCTAAACGAAACACCCGAATTCATTTCAACTCAATAAAAACACTTGGCTAAGGCTTCAGTTTGTCTAACCAAAGCAGCTTAGCAACTGTTGCGATGAGAGGGGGCTCTCTAATTGGTTCCCTGACCCACCAACCAGAGAGCTCCCTTTGACAGTCCGACCAAATATCTCATCAGCTCATATCTTCTTATAAGTATTTGATACAACTTAAACTGAGGACAGTCCTCCCATGTAAGTACCATAGAGTTTATAGCAGAGGCTAATTTGCAATACCCGTCCCTAGAAATGCTTTTGTGAAGATAAAACATTAAAGCAGTGAGTAAAAATATGAAAAACAAAAGGAAAAGTGGGTACCACATGAAGAGAAATGAAAACATTCACGGAAATAAAAATAAAAACACATTACAGCAACAGAGCAACAGAAAATCAGGTATGAGTGCGGGTTTTGCTTAGCTTAGCATTAGCTACAACCAGGAAGGATATACTATATTTGCAAAGATTATTTTTCAAAACATTTTAAAATCTGTTTAATGATTAAAAATACTGAAAGAAAGGATATTAACAAAGCAAATTATGTGTAAATGCTTTTAAGTAAAACAAAAGGAGAGTTTTAGCTTAGTATTAGCCTTGCACAAATAAGTTCATAGCATCCTACAAGGCGGTTTCAATTGACATGTTTAAATGCACAAAATAAGTCATTCTGAATATTATGTCAGCAAAAAAGACCTCCGTCTAAGTGAATAACATAGCGTGCTGATAATTTGCAGTTAGAGCAGCAAACCCAAGTGCACATCAGGCTAACAGTGCAAGCCCATGCTAAGAATCTCACGTCAAAATAAAGCCATGATCCCGCTGTTAAAAAATGGTGGAGGGGTTTAGTGAATGGTCCATTCAAAGTCGAAGCTAAAAATAATAATTAAAATATCCTGTACGACAATACAGTCATGTTTGCTAGTACTAAACTGACTGTTGTTACTCTCCGTTAGACTTCAAGAGAGTTGATGACTTGGTTTTTACATAATTTTCTATCAATTCCCAGGAGCAACACACATCTAATTTTCCTTTCATTGTTTGAAGTCCACAAAGACTTTTAAGCTAACCCAGGTGTATTATGGGAGCTGTAGTTCTGTATTGATATATCTTTCCTTTTTCTTGTCTTATTTTGGGAATATGTTGCAACCTGATACACATACACAAACTTTTGAATTGAAATCCCTGAAGAAAAGTCCAAGAGCTGCTTAAGTTTCCACCGGGTGGATGGAAGAAGAAAGCCATGTGTATTTTTTCTTTTTGATACCTGGGATTTTTTGGATTTCCTCACAGACGTTTCAGAAACTTTTTGACAGTGCTATTTTTCTATGTAACTGTGTTGTTGAGCTTGTTACGACTTTTTTTCTGGTGGGCCATTGAGGCGCACTCTTCACATGGTGGCAGTGACAGTTTTTCAGCTGTGCTATTACACAGCATTGCGGGTAATACTGACAATAATAACAATTAAAAAACAACAATAATGTACACAGCCTTGATATTTCCTTCAACTTTGTGGATTCTCAGCTAACTTCTCCATGTTGTGACTGACTGTTATGAACTACAAGTCCCATGAGCGCAACACTACCCCGACTCCTCACCAGTATTGTGTGCTGTCAACAGGGATGATGGCATATGTGGTTTGGCTTTTTCCCCCAAAGCACCAATAAAGGCTTATCCTTACTCACTGACAGATTTTCTGGTGTCTTGCTGTGTGATCTGATGATGTGTGCAAATCAGGATGCGACCTCACACTGTTGGAGCTAATGAGGGAAATACCATCAACTGCAGTTCCCTTAATGGCCACCAGAGGCTGACCCTGAGGATAAGGACACAGGAAAAGGTACAATTACTCAATTATGTTGTAGCGTGTTTCATTCTCATTCGCATTCACACACTCATATGTTGCTCTGTTTTTATGAAATAATGAGAAGGTGATCAAATTAAAAATGCATTTATATGAAAGACACAAGACCTGTCCCAATACCCAATAAGACCGTTTTGTAAACGTCACTTATTGCACCATTTTTGTTTGTTATGGTGGCCGATGAGGGTAAACTGCCCACAATGGTTTGGTGCAGTTCAATAAAATGAAAACACCTTCAAGAGCAGAAACGCGCTACAAGCTAAAAACAAAGCCCATTGTAATCCAAACCCACAGAACATCTGCAAGGAAAAAAACACAGCATAACAATTACAACAGAAGAGCTCCAGGCCTGCAGGGGGCGCTGTGGCAGGGTGAGACAGTCTAGAGAGACTGCGGTCAAACTAGCCTCTCCACTGTTTTCCGTGGTCAAATCAGCTGCTCCTAAATTTGAAGTGCTTGTGTTTGAACCTTTACAGTAAATGCTCCTAGCAAAGCGAGAGGGGGGTGACAGACAGGCTGCACGACTTTATCATGTTCCTGTTTTCCTTTACCATCAAAAGTGTGAAATATAATAGTCTTGCCTTAACCTTGGCTCTAAGATGTCTCTTTTCAAAATGAATGAACAGAATGTGTAATAATGAATCAAATGAAGGTTGATGAATGCATGGTGTGGTTTATTTGGAGCTGTTTTGGTTGATATTAAAATGAAATAAGATCATTTTCTTCTATTTGTATCAGCTGAAACTGATTTAGTTGTGAAGAGGACCTCCTGGACTATTTGTGCAAGCAGTATGAAGTACATTTACTGAGTACTTTTTGAATAATCTACTTATTTAAACTTTATTAACAATAACTCAAACTCTTGTCAGAAGGCATACTAAAATATGAAATACATATAAGGAGCTGATTTGACCTCAGTCTTGTCCACACCACAAAGTGTTTTCTCTCTTTTTAGAGAGTTGGTGCTTTAACTCTAATCAAGTATAATGCTGACTCTTTTTGGAGTTAAAATGTAAAAGGTAACACTTTACAGTGTGACTTTTGATCAACTCTCGGAGTATATTTTTTAACCACTTAAGTGGTAACTTTGTGTTGACACTGCGAAGTGTAAACATCGTTGTGTTAATCGTTTATCAATGGACAAATTAGCTGGAATAAAAATTATTTCACATATAAACATTATTGGTCTTTATGATGTGGGCTTGTGGCATCGGTTGGTATTGTCCTATAATGGGGGACTGGTGCGATGACTGACTCTGCAAGTGTCACTTACAGGCTCAGATTGAAACGTTCAGAGTTAACGATCGTACAGTGTATCCTATGGATTTGATTTACTGAAACATCAGTTTTACATCTGTTTTTGACACCCACTCTTTTTCAATTGAGAGTCAAATTTCAGGGATTTGGCTCCATCCAGAGTGAAATTAACACCGTGCTTGCTGAAATTTTGCCAACACTATAATTATAACTCTTCTTAATTTTCAGTGTTGATGAAAATGTATTATTTTTTAGAACTATGTCTTAAACTAGCGAAGCAAAGACTGCTGGGTCTTGCCAGGTTTGGATCAGTAACACCAAAGCTTTTCCCCTGTTGCCTGCAGCCAGAGAGAACCCTGCCTGTGGTGTAGATTATGTCCTCAGGCCTGATGGAGCAGAAAGACATGATGCTGAGGCAGAATGAAAAATCTCCAACGCTGTAAATGACTCTAACTGTGGCTGTGAATGTTTCTTTCAGTGGACTGAAAAAGATGATGATGTGCCTTCAGTTGTTTTGTGTTTCAGTCATCAACTTCTCTGCAGCTGTGGGCTTTTGTTCGTTTCTTTTGAAAATCTAACCAAATTCTATTTTACAGTAGTTTCAATATGGGCGACACTGTGGCGCAGCAGGCAGTGCACGTGCCTCACAGCAAGAAGGATGCCACTCTGGCTTCCTCCCACAGACCAAAAACATGCTCATTAGGTTGACTGGTGACTCCAAATTGCTCTTTGATGTGGGAGTGAATGGTTGTTTGTCTCTCCATGTGGCTCTGTGATTGATAAATAATGGATGACGGGATAGAGAGTGTCATTATTGAATTGTGATGAACTTTACTGGCAGCGTATTTCAATCAGTCAATCAAATATACTTTACTGTCCCACTCTCCTGGACTCAGGAGCTTCGCCACAAATGCCCCCACAGCCACAACAACACAACAAGACATCATCAGGCACACCAACAGTCGCACAACAATAATGTACAGACATAATGCATTATAAAAGATCACCATGATAAAAATACTATACATATTGCACAATCTTCAGCCTCAAGTAGCATCATTTAGGAGTTTGATGGAGGTTGGAATGAATTAATTCTTACTCAGTCTTGCATCTGCTGCATTAATCAAGTTTTTTTGGACTATTGTGTTTTCTGTCTCGTGCTGTTGGAGCATTTTCTGCTTGATTTTGTCTCAACAGTCGGAGTTTTAGTGAACGTAGTTTGAAAATGAAGATTTGTGCTTATTGGTTTAAAAAAAAGGAGGGATGATTACAACAAATGTGCCTTAGCAATCATGAAAAACAAATCAAAGTTTGATTTGTACCTCATTTTGATCATTATTCTGTTGTAACTGTGCCCCCTCCTGTCTGTTTTTATGAAGTGCTGGATATTAAGATGAATGTTTTAGGCAGAAGGTGCAGCAGCAAACCATTGGGAGGCACTCGGACCCTCTGATAGTTTCTCTGCTCACACATCAGAGCCACAATAACCGAGAGTGTCTCATTATTTCTTCAGAGCGTCCTAATGTGTGTGTGCATGCTCAAGTCTCTTGTAGATCCCCCGACGGATCTGACAGCAAAGCCCATGAACCTCGGTTATGTAACAGACCAGCCTGCTCTGTAAACACCCCCCACCCCCCTGGTGCATGAGCGTGTGTGTATGTGGGAGTGGATCCTCCAACCACCTGTATCTGGTGGGTTGTTTCAGCTGTTCGGTGATGTTTTGCGTCACCAGCTCCCCCTCCGTCACGCCGATCACCATCTGCTCCAGCTGGCGGTGATACTCGGAGCCAAAGCATGCTGCATCAACCCTGCTCTGTGCCACACTCTGCCGTGCCATTGCGAGCCGCGCCGGGTGGTGCCGGGCCCTCTAACCCTGACTCTAAATGTCTCGACAGCCTGACCGGGCGGGGAGTCTCTGAGAGCAGGTTTTTGGAATCGATTTCACAACATGGAGCAACATTTCTCTGTTTTTGAGAAGTCCTCAGGTGGTAGAGTGGGTACAAAATATATGAGTCCTTAGAAGTGAAAAATACAAGCACTGCACTGAGAAAATACTCTCTAGACAAGCAATTTCTTTATCACAGGAAATGAACGTCATAAAAGTTACTGAAAAAAATGTCACAGAAGAATATAACAATCTGGATGACCTGGGGAAAGGCCAGTTACATAAAACCAGATCAATAAGGTTAAGTAATTTACAACAAAGAAACAGTAACACAAATTCAGAAGGTTGTGTTGACCATGAATGCTGCACAAACCATATCCTTAAGAGCCAGAGAGAAGAGCAGCATTTTGCTAGAGGAAGGATACAAGATAACCTTGCACCGCAGCTGGATCCACCTGGTTCAATGTCTGTAATCAGGTAGATCCATCTTGCCAAGCTCCAATCTAAAAAGCAGCACGGCCTAATCAGAGTCTTTTATAGCAGGAAGAAATGAGAGCTACGAGTGAGATGCAAGAAAAGCAACTGCTTGCACAGAGATTAGCATAGATGCTAACAGCTTCGGTAGCAGTTTCATCAGATCTGGACAACACTTCTTATTGAATGACATGTTTTGGCTACAGTTTGTGCTACAAAGTGACTTATGTTTTGTATTTTACACTTTAAAATTTTGTAAAGAATCTTACTGTTGCGTCTAGTCGAGCCAGCACAGTTTCGTAGTAGGAAATTGGAGTATTTAGCTTTTGGTGGCACCATTGACCGCTATGGATGCCTTAGCGCCTGTACCCAGCTATCCTCCCACAAGGGAAGAGCTGCCTGTATAATTTATTACCTTCACCTAAGATGTTTTCTGTTTGTCTTTTTGTCCCTCTGTTAACAAGATGAAGTTATGATTAGATTTTGATGAAATTTTCAGAGAATGTTGGTCATGGCTAAAAGGAGAAGGTGATTAGATTTTGGTGGTGGTCTGAATCTCCGAACATTTCATGATAGGGCAAATGAAATGCCATGAACCCTGAGCAACCCTACTTAAAAAACAACAACAAACAAAACCCCCCAGAAATATCCCTTTTTAAGTGCCTACCGAACTAAAAAATGGAAAAAAAAAAAAAATTAATGAATATTTCAACCATTAAATAAACCCATAAAAGTCGACTAATGCAGCTGTCACACAATAAACACACACATACACACACACACATCTCTTATCCTGCCTGGATGCTCTTAGTTGTCCATTAAGGTACTCTGTTACCATAGCAACCCCTCCGGCATCACATGCATGTTTTTAGCGTGTTTATTTGTGTGCAGAGCGTCAGCCGCTGTCTGATTCTGAGAAATGTTTTCCTTACTGGTTTCCAGTCACTGTTCACCACAGCAGAGACCCGTCATCAGGGGAGCTTAACAGGAGTCAGGGGCTACAGCGCCCTCTGGTGGCTGATTGGTGGTAAAGGCGATATCCACACTCGTGCAGGAGGAGGTCGTCTTTGTAGAAAAGGAAAGAGGACTGGGCCTGATGGTGCTGCTGCAAAATTAACTCTGAGCAAATGAATCTGAGATGAATCTGGATCAATTATAAAACCATCAGAAACAAGAAAACTCCAATAATTGATCAGACAGTTTAAATCTACTGATTTACTTCCTTTTTCCTTCTAAAGCTTATTATTACATGGAGCTCATTTATTTTGAGGTGGACCAATTGTTTTACTTTAATCAACAGATTGGACTTTTAACATACCCTCTGTTTTAAAGGATCTTAAACCTGAAGCTATAAAGCAGCAATAACACTAAAACTAAATGCAGACCCACTTAAAGAGCAGTTTGTCCGCTTTAGCAGCACTAATTATGTTAAAGCTTCTCGTTAATGAAATGGATTAAAGCTCATAAATGTTTGCTGTCTAATTCAACTCTGTATTTACAATCTGATAAATGACTTTTAACATGTAACTTGTAAAGGAGATCCTTTTTTTAAACAATCATCTTTAAATACTCAGGTTTAAGTTTTGAGATGTTAAAGAGACAAATGTTATCTTTCAGTCTGAGGTTGTTTTCATACCTGGATGTTCTGATGCAAGTGGGCTTTGTTTGGGGTCCCGGTGGGCTGGAGCCTATCCCAGCTGACATTGGACGAAGGGTGAAACTACATTAAAATAAAATTTGGTTATATTTTCAAAAGAAACGACCAAAATCTTTTGCCCACAGCTGCAGAGAAGTTGATGACTGAAACACAAAAAGACTGAAGGCACATCATCATTTTGTCTTTTTTTTCAGTCCACTGAAAGAAACATTCACAGCCACAGTCAGAGTCATTTACAGCGTTGGAGATTTTTCATTCAGCCTCAGCATCATGTCTTTCTGCTCCATCAGGCCCGAGGATATCATCTACATCACAGGCAGGTCTCTCTCTGGCTGCAGGCAACAGGGGGAAAGCTTCGGTGTTACTGATCCAGACGGGCCAAAACAGGCCACCTGGACTCCACCCTTTCAGAATACTGCCCTGTGAGCATGAAACGATCCAAAGGAAATATGAATCACAACAAAGCAACTGCGCTGTAGGTATGAAAACCACCTTCTCATTTATAAGTTAATTATGCACTATAAGTATTATGTAAATATTCAACTATCCTATAAAATGCAAATATATAATTGTTATGGTACTGTTAGTTCTGTTTTATTTTGTATTATGTTCCTTGTTTAGACCTCTTGTGTTTCCTTTTTACTGTCATGATTCTGTTCTTGGTCTTAGTCAAGTTACCCATTTTGTGTTCATGTTTTGTGTCTTGTGTTTCCTGTTTTATTTTAAAATCCCTGTGTTCCTTGTGGTGTTTCCTGCCCTCCCTTCTGTGTGTCTCTGGTGATGATTCCCTCCACCTGTGTGATTGTCTCACCTGTGCTTGATGTTTCCCCAGTGTTTTAATCTCTGGCTGTTTTCGAATTCGCCTACTACATACTGCACATGAATGTAGTATGCAGTAGGCACTGCATACTGCCTACTACACTTGAATGTAGTATGTAGTATGACTGTTATGTTAGGTTTATTTTGTAGTATGCTACGCTGGTTTTCAGTTTGAGGAATGCGGAAGTAGGCTACAGCTGAGGTTTTTTTTTTTTTTTTCCAAACTTTATTTTAAATGTACAAAACAAACAAACCATGAGTACATCTTAACAATTCAGTTATTAATCTGCAAAGATATTGCCAGAAGCAGCATTTTATATAAATCAGCCAGTGGTGGAGAATAGTTATTATTTCAGTGGGGAATTCTTTTGTATAATTTTTGTGTGACGGCGTATTAGGGCCACTTAAAGAAATAAAAATAAAAAATCGAGAAAAAAAGTAGGAATTTTTGAGTTTGTAAAATCTCAGATTTGCTACTTTATAGACTCGCAAATTAACAATTAAGAACAACAGGATTAACAACAAAAACGTCCTCTGCAATTATTACAAACTATCACCTGGGGACCTTTGATCATTTATAATTTTTGCAGGGGACGTCTGTGTTTCTTATCCACATGCAAATCGAGCATGTTTTTAAATTGTAAAGAAAAAAAAAATCCATATTTCGATATATATATCGATATCAACATCTATCTATCTATCTATATAGATAGATATTATTCATATTATCAGGTTATATTGTTTATTGACATTCATCCCTGTGTCAGTTTATCTTTATCCACTTATATATGTATAGATTTTCATGACTAATAAGTATTAGTTTTTAATTTACTTGTCAATAAATCCATTCTGTCATGTCTTGTAAACAGTATAATAATGTTTTGGGTTCAGGTTCACATTATCCAGTACTATTTGTTCAGTGTTCTGTTGTTCCTTTTGTTCTTTTCCTGTTTGTTATTACAAGCTGTCACTACAATCCAGTGTCCCCTATTTGTATTTAATTAGGTGTTTCAATCATTGTCAAACTAGATGGTGGTTGTCTGATCTAAAAATTCACAACAATAACAAAATAATCTTGACAATACAGCTTTTTATTAAAATTAACAATCACTTCAGAATTTTTTCAGTAATGGCCATCAAATCCTTTTGTCTCCTTTCCTCCCTCGTCACATTCTCCTGCTCTCTCCTCTCCAAACACTCCCCCCACAGGGCCTCCGTGTCCTGCTCAGTCCCTGAAAGAAACGGTACTTCAATGTAAAGATAACTGTGTTGTTCAATGTCTATGACTGATAACCTGCTAACTGTTTCGTTGTTTTTAGCTTAGCAGGTAGAGGACAGACGCAACACCACCTTCTGGACGTTACGAACCGTAACGAAAAAAACAACAACAACAGTGACCTTTTTAAAACTTATAACAAAATAGTACGTGTTGAAAACGTAAAGATAACAAGTAATGGCTCTTACGTTTGTATTCCTCTGCTGCTCTGTTTGTTGCTGCCCCGCACTCCGAAGTGACCAGGCGCTTTGCATTGTGGGTAACAATAGGCGAAGCAGACTGCTCCGATGCAATTTTCCCGAATCAGCATGTCATCCGGGTATTTTTTGCATACTGCAACTTTCGCATTTGTTGGCATACTGTATACTACATACTACATTTTGGGCGAATCAGTACGCACTGCTAGTATAGTAGGCGAATTCGAAAACGGCCTCTGTGTTCCCCTTTGTCTGTGTCGGGTCATTCGTCCTCCATGTTTCTCCACGTTTGCTTGTCTCCAGTGTTCGTCAGTGTTTATTGGTAGTCGTCTGTTTTTGTTGCATTTATTGTTGAGACTTTGATTTTGTCTTTTTCAGTTTTACCTTCAGTGTTTTTTTAGTTGGTTAATTTGTAACTTTGTAAAAGATTTTGTTTTGTATTTTGGACTCTTTGTTAGTTTAAAATAAAGCCTTTTTGTGTTTGCTGCTTTTGGGTTCTTCACCTTGTTTTTTGTTAGTTTTTGGGTTCCAAACCCTGAAAATAATATTCTTTAATATTTATCTATTTTCCTTATCTTGTAATTTTATATAGAGATTTTCAATTGCACTGTCCTGTAGGATTTTAGTTATACTTTACTTTTAACTATTTTATACTTTGCTTCTGTTTTTTACTGAACTACCTGTTTGCACTGAAAAAGGAGAAGCGCTCCAATCTAGTTGTATTTTGTATGATGGCAATAAAGGGCATTTTATTCTATTCTAGTCTAGTATTAATCCCAAGGAAACAGACCTCTCTGTGCTGCAGCAAATGATTTGATAGAAAATCCTGTTAAAGTCTGATAAATACAAACCTTTAAATACATTTATTTGTTTATGTGCTGTGTCTCAAATTATATGTCACCATGGCACAGGTTCAATAGCCCAGTTTAATGCTCCAGCGGTGCAGTCTGGATGATCAGGAGCAAAATGCATGCACCCAAGGATGAATACAAGATTTTTGTTTTGTGTTGTAAAATGTTTAAGCCAACTTCAATGTTCTTTTTATTTTACTTTATCTACTGCAGGTACAAAACCTTTCATACAAGGTCTCACATATTTCATAAATTCCTTGAAAAGATGTCCAAGTATGAAAATGATGGACAACCAGAGGCTGTGGTGGAGCTGAGCTCAAAAAAGACTTCATCAACACACGGATCATGATAAATTAAAAAACATACTCATATTTAAGTGTCTCTTGAATTAACATTTAAAAATGTTGAAATGTTTTTTTCTTTGAATGTGTTGAGCTCTCACAAAAACTCCATGAATAAAAATCCTTCACTCTGATGGAGCTTTTGTTTTTAGTGTTGTTGAATTAGCCTGAGCTTTTAGCAACATTCAAGGTCATTTTTTATTACTCCATAAAAGTCTGAACTTCTTTTTTTTTTTAAGATGATGGAAATTAAATCAAGATAACGAATTAATAAAGAATTATTCTGCCCTTTTTTTTTTACAGCATTTAAAGCAGCACTGAGGTGCTTGAATTGCTGATCCAAGAGCAGCTTTAAGGCACAAACACTGCAAGGGTTGAATTTCATTTTACTCCAAACACAATCTTTCTGAGCTGCTGCATGAGAATAAAAAATCATCCTGTCCAGTGTTTCTAGCTGTGTTTTCCTCTCTCCCCAATAATTAATGGTTTTAATAAAACCCATCATCAAGAATTCAGTGGCTCATCTTTGTGTGTTTTTATGAGCCTGTGAGTGCGTCTAAGTGGGAGAGAACGGCTTTAATGTCACATCTGTTGCCGTCTCTCTCTCCTCTCTTTAAAAGTCTCTGAGGCTCCACTTGCCCTCAAAAACCTTCAGCGGCGGCTCCACCTGATCTCAACCAGCTGTCAATCACATACACCTCCTCCGGCTCTGAGAGGTCAACGCTGGCAGCAGTGTGTGTGTGTGTGTGAGTGTGTATGTGTGTGTGTGTGTGTGTGTGTGGTCAAAAAAAAGAAAAAATGTAAAGACAAAAATAAACAGGAGCATCAGCTTCTACAAAACCCTGAACACATCCCTTCCTCTGTCATTCTTTTGTCAATAATAATATTTTTTACATTTGGGGGGAAGAACTTGAGGTCTTAAAGGAATAGTTCTGTTTTTTTTTGGAAGAATTGTTGCTCAAGGCCCATGGCACGACTAAATATAATTCCTCTGAAGCAAAGCAGACCAGCTTCGTCCCCAGTGCTAATTTTGTTGACTAATTATTTTTGCCATAGTCTTCATCAACAACCTGCTGTGGAAATTGACGATTTCACGAGTGTTTAATATATTTAGCCCCTTTAAAGGTGTAGTGGGTAGAAGTTGGAACACAAATGGTGATTATAGGATATAATGTTTCTATTTGTATGTAAAGTCTGTCGAAATAGGTGTACAATCATCCCCATAAAACTTCCATTTTCTTCTTATTAAGTTAGAAAAAGCTTTTTATATTTATGTACTGCTGGTCTCCCCTTTGTGGAGGCATAACGATCCGCCATGTTGGCTTTTTGGGGACAAAAAGAGCGAAACGCGATTTTTGAATATGAGTCTGGAGTCTGCGCTTTTAAGGTAACATGTTTTACACATTTGTCCTCTTTCTTCTATCAGCTTTAGCCTTAAGTTCACAAATCACCTATGACCTTGGGTCATAAGGGTCAGCACTAGATGTTCTTTTTGAGTTACAATGCTTATGCTACAGAGAGGCCCAGATGTCTGACCTTGGCTCAACTGGCTGTTGTTCACGTCTCTAGATATCTGCTGTTTATGTCTAGTGTTCCTGAGATGTCTCCAACTGTTTGTATGTTTTTCACATCTCACGAGAACTCACATGCACTCACATTTGCCATACACATAAACTCACACACTTTTTAGCTCACAGGTGTTATGATACTGCTAGTTCTGTTTTATTTTGTATTATATTCCTTCTTCAGACCTCTTGTGTTTCCTGTTTTACTGTCATGATTCTGTTCTTTGGCTTAGTTACCCATTTTGTGTTCAGGTTTTGTGTCTTGTCTTGTGTTTCCTGTTTTATTTTGAAATCCCTGTGTTCCTTGTGGTGTTTTCCTGCCCTCCCTTCTGTGTGTCTCTGATGATGATTCCCTCCACCTGCGTGATTGTCTCACCTGTGCTTGATGTTTCCCAGTGTATTAAGTCTCTGTGTCGGGTCATTTGTTGCCACACTCCCTGAGTAAGTCTCGTGTCTCCAGTGTCCTCCAGTGTTCCTCCTGTTTAGTAGATAGTTTCTGTTTTTTGTTGAACTTTGCAGTGATTTTCATTTGTACTTGAGTTTAGTTTCTAGTGTTGGTCTTTCTTTGTTTCGCCAGTTTTATTTTGGTACTTTGTTTGAGATTTTGTTTTGTACCTTGATATACTTTTTGTTAAGGATCAGTTTTTAGTTTTTGGATCCCTTTTTGTTAGTTTTTCAATAAAGCCTTTTTGGTTTCATCTGCTTTTGGGTCCTTCTCCCTGTTTTTTGTTAATTTATTTTTTTTTATTCATCGAACATCTCCAGTGTGTCTAGTGTTTCCTTGTGTTTGAATCGACAGTCTTTTGTTGAACTTTTTAGTGACTTTGATCTGTACTTGAGTTTTCTACTAGAGTTTTCTTCTTTGTTCCACCAGTTTGTGATTTGTTTGTAAGATTTTTGTTTTGAACTTAGACTTTTTATAAAGGATTATTTTCTGGTTTTGGATCCATTTTTTGTTTAAATCCTTTTTGGATTAATCTATATTTGGGTCCTTCACCTTGTGTCTTGTTCGTTTATTTTTTTTCATACATACTGTGACAACAGGCTCACTTCACATACACACACATACACTCCATGAACACACTCATGTTGTCCATATCTTTAAAATAATGTGACTCTATGTTGAGGGTCAGCCTTTCTTCTCAGCTGTCGGACTGCCTGTCGCTGATCATTCTGATTGTCTCCATTCTTGCAAGATTATATTTTTTTTCTACTGTAATAAAGACTCACAAAGGCAGTATTTGGTTCAAGATTCTTTATTTAAAGCCCCACAATGTAAGATTCAGGTTTGTCTGCTCTCGAGGGGCCGCTCTGGTCGTTGGGTGTAATTGCACTCTAGTAACATAGCGCCTCACAGCAACGTGCATTTGTTGACATACAGAGCCGGGAGAAGCGAGTCGACAGGACATCCGAAGACATAGAAGAAATAGTGAAATAGTGAATGACCGAGCGTCACGGCGCCATGAATATCTCCAGCAATCTGAGAAACTCGCCGGCAAATAACCGCTGGTAGCATTTACTGACAAAACAACGTCCGCCAAGTTACACAAAGCATGCAATGCTACGGAGCAACCACCGACTGAAACCAAGTGCTGAACGGGGGAAAACCCGATGAAAACGTAACTTACCTCTCCAGCCGTAACTTTGCAAGCTCGGCGACCATCTTGCAATTTTCCATCTCCTGACGCTCTTGCCACCGAGCAAAGTGGGCTCCAATGTTAATTCTAGTTTTGTTCCTTGCATTGTCCAATAATCTCTTTTTGGCCCTTGAATCTGGAGAAAGAGTCCTCCTCACACGCTTTGCGGATGCCATGGCTGCTACTACTACATGCAAAAGGCTTCTTTAGCTGGAAGCCAAATCTCGCGTAGTGCCGTAAAGCAGTTTGCACTTCTCGCAGCATCTTGCGATATGTGTTCCCATTTCGGGAGCAAAAGTTACATAGACCCTAAACAGAGCAGGGAAGTGCTGGGGGGGCATTTTCTCTGTTACAGCGCCGAGCTCCACTGAACAGACTTTGGAGAGAATATCTGAAGGCTCAAAAGATCTGCAGTGCTGCTTTAACCTGTGAGGGGAGATAGACAAACTGTTTCTCACAAACCTTTTTCCCCTCTGACGAAAACTAGACAGGAACTAATAAAAACAAGTGCACATGGACAAAAACTTAAACTAAATTAACTGACATTTTCATCAACAAATAAAAACTAGACTAAAATGTTTGACAGAGACTAAATCCAATCAGACCTAATTTGGTCATGTAGAAAGTAGAGACAAGTTAGGAATATATCCATTCACAGCTACTTTGGTTGAGTGGAAAGGTTGGATGAGTTAAGAGGGACATCCAATCACAGCTGCCTTAGCTTGGTGGTGGTGGGATAAGTTGTGGAGTGATCCAATCAGAGCTACTCTCTTTATGAACTGACATATTCATGTAGAGCAGGTTCACTGTTTGTTGTCAGTTCTGGTATTGTAACTGAGATGCTCTGCCAGGTAGCCTAAATAAAGGTGACTGCATTTCACACAAAAGTTCAATTTGTTTCTGTTCATTTATACATTCAGACTTTACTAACATTCAGTAAAGGGTTATTAGATGTTTCATTTTGTCCAAGTGTAAAACATGACTTCAGAAATTCAAGGAAAAATAAAAATTGCTTTACACTTCATATTTTAGTCGACTAAATTTACACTAGATTTTGTCGACTAAAATGTTGTAAAATTTCATCAACTAAAACTAGACTAATACTCAAGGAACTATCAAAATGAACACTGTTTGTCCCTAAGGGGATAAAGCCGAGTGCAGATGCTTTGGACTCATTCCTGCACCACTCTATAAGCAAGGTGTACATAATGAAGTGGCCAGTAAGTGTATATGCAGGTCTACCTCTTGTAGGGGGCTGTTTAAAGTATATTAATCTGACTACAGGCAAGTTTGATTGAACAGATCTGTATATCAATGTTTTTCCAGCTTTAAATATGAACTTTGGGTACATAGAAAGGGTACATAGAAACTGAGGCTGAATGACTTCGGTAAAAAATATACTGCAATGTTTTTTTTCTACTGCAGTATATATTTTATAAGGACAATTCACCAGACAAGATTGTATTTGATAAGTTTAACAAACTAAATTCTGCCCAAGCAGCCCTTTGTTTACAGTATCTAAAAGCTTATTTTGTTTTGCAGTGCAAGAACAGTTTTTAAAATAGAAAGTGTCCTAATTAATGTCTTTTTGTTTGGATGTTACTGAAGATACATACACGGATCAGGCATCAAATAACCACTGACAGTTGAAGAGAATAATCCTGATGATCTCTCTTTATCATGGCTCTGTTAGAGGGTGGGATAGGTCAGGCAGCAAGGGATCATTTTGTCCTCAAAGTTGATGTTGAAATCAGGAAAAATGAGCAAGCTTAAGTATTTGAGTGAGTTTGAAGAGGGCCAAAGTGTGATGGCTAGATGACTGGATCAGAGCATCAAACTGCAGCTCTTGTGGGGTGGTCCCAGTCTGCAGTGGTCAGTATCTATCTAAAGAGGTCCGAGGAAGGGACAGTGGCGAACTGGCTGCAGGGTCATGGGCGGCGAAGGCTCATTGATGCATGTTAGGCTGGATGAGCTACTGCTGCTCAGATTGCTAAAGAAGGTAATGCTGTGTCAGAATACACAGTGTATCACAGTTTGTTGTGTAGAAGCAAAAGGGGGACAACAAAACATTAGGCAGGTGGTCACAATGTTATGCCTTATAGGTGCATGATGAGTATTTTTTTAATTATTTGTATTAAAAGAAGGCTAAAGAAGAGAAACTCCATTTAACATGGTCACTCCTTGAACTGTAAAACCATTACATCTGTGACGAGCTCCATCAGTGGCTTCTTTATTTTCGTGCAGGTATTGCTCAAAGTTTGCTCACACTAAGATCTTGATAGTGATATTGAAAAGACTTTTGCTGCTGAAAGTCAACGAATCAAGAAAAACAGACAGTATTGGGTCCCATCAAACAGCACACGTGGCAACATGACAGACTCGAAGCTCCATGGCTGACATTGCAGGTCCAGTGATGTGACTGTTGCACATGCACACATTGCAATTGCAAGGTAAAATGATATATTGTTCAGCCCTAATAGACATGGCCCTGAAAACTCAGACAGCATGGAAGATTAAATCTCACCTGCATCGGCTAATCTCTAATACCAGCACACACTCACACACACCTCTCCATACCGCACAGCTTTGGTGTGTTTAGGTGTGTTAGAAAATGAAGCGGGTGGTGAAATGTCAGCAGCAGAATACTGATGAGAGAATCAGTCCCTCTGATCTAATTGTCTCCAGGATGCAGCTCTCTGGGTTTCTGTGGGGTCTCTATTAGAAAGAAATGCATCGTGGGAGTCTAGTCACGCGTTTCTCAATGTGAGGTTTGCACACCAAAACTTCACTGATGAATGCTGCAGGAATCACTCGAAACTTTGGAAAGTGTTTGGGTGTTTTCTTTTTAAAGAATCATATTTATGTAAGATCCTTATGGATTAAGACCCTGTTAAACTGACTAATGATCTTGTCTGAGACTATTTGAAATATAAAAGTTTCTACAATACAAAAAATAACAGCTTTATGTAGAGTATTAACACAGGGTAATCCGGTTTTTGATTGTTATTGCAACATTATAAAGATGTTTAGTTTGGCGCCTGCTGAGGGTCCCTAATGGTGCCATTTGTGGTGTCTGCTCACTCAGCTTGACTCTGCTCTGGTGGATACTACTTGCTCCAATTTCTATTACAGCACAGACCGTATCAATGCCTCTTTAAGGTAGGCGTTACCGTCATTGCGTAGCATCAGAGGCGATAGAGCTGCCTACCCCTTTGTGGCTTTTTGTAACAGTTCGTAGAAGACCTTTGTCCCAAATGCAGTTGCAAGCAGTAAAACAACATGCTATCCAAGCAGAGGAGTTTGGTAAGTCATACAGCATCCCAGAGCAGACAACAGGGGGTATTTTATTCCCATGTCAGGTTCCTGGTGATACTCTGACCCTTCAGAGGTCAGCAGTGTCTCCATGTTTGGTCTCAACTCAGCTCACTTTGACCCACTGGACATGGTAGGAGGAACAATCCCTGATGGAAAAACCAAAACACCAAAACATCTGAAACATCTCAAGTTGGTCCTCATGGCTGTGGCAATGGTGTGTGTATTATTAATTATTAAAAAAATGATCAATAATGCTTGCACTGGGGTCCCCAGCCATTTTTGGATTCAAAGGAGTTTTATTTTTCATTCCAGTCTGCACTTAGATGAGAAAAGAACAAAACTAGTTACTGAGGTCCTGGTATCAGCCATATGGAAATATAAAAGCAATAAATAAGGTACAGTATAAAAATTTAAATAAAATAAAATACAAAATAAGGATATTTACAACATTACGATAATCTAAGGCTAATAAAATCTAACTAAAAATAAGGATAGTTCCTTACAGCACTTACATGGAAATAAAATCTTAATAAAATAAGGATAATATTTACAACATTAACATAATCTAAGGCACAGTATAAGCCAGAGCACAGAGCAGCAGAGTAAGTGGTGTGCAAAAAGTAGTCCTTGTTAGAGATTCATTAGCAACCGTCCTTTTAAGCACACAACCCTCTTTAAAATTCATGTTAGGTTATGATGGGAGGCCACATCAAGCTGCAGTTCTCCATAAAAAACGTTAACACTTACAGCTTTTTTGATAATATTTAGAAATGTTCTCTGTTAGATTTCTGGGATCTTTCACTCCTCCAGAGTTCATTACAGCTGTGGTCACACACTGCATAAATGTCACATACATACAGAGTTCTATATCCGCTCCATGTTTCCTCCATGTTTGCAGGGATAAATCTATCGTCCTTCTCTGTGCTCCCTCTAACTTCTGCCCCTGAGCTTTATAAACAACACTGACTCACTGTGACTCGCTGTGACTCGGAGTTCAGTAATGATGGAGCGCTCGCTTGTTGTTCCTGTGTCTGTGGGAGTTTTTCTTCTGCTTGATTTTCCCTCATTATCTGCACTGCAGAAATACAGCCAAGGAAGGAAAATGCTCAAATACACAATAAATACTGCCAATATTAGTTGCCAACATGGATTTTCATATAGAGAGCAATGAGTAAATTAAGTAGAGTTAGTGTGTGTCTGTGAATAACCAGCAGAGTTCTGCAATTAGTCTCAGTTTTCTCCACAACAGAGGGATGGATTAAGGCTGAATGGATTCCTATATAATGTAAATTAATGATTGCTCATGTTACACAGGTTTCTAAACAAAGGCTGGAAATAAATATTAGATGTTGGATATTAGAGCTGCACAATAATAGCTTTAATATCCTAATTCACCTGTCGCTAAGCCCCCCAAACACACTCAGGCAAACATACAGAACCCTGTGCTAAACAACACAGGCAGCTGTCAACGTCCAAGACATTGAAGATATATTCACAATTTAAAGACAGACATGAAGGATTACAAGACCAAGTTAGAGGCAAGAGTTTCCAGATCTCAGTGCAGGAGGGCAAAACCTCATCTTGTCGCCATCACCTTTTCAAATGTCAAAGATCAGCATTGTTCATGCACAGCAGGGTAAGATATATATATATATATATATATGTATATATGTATTTTCTACTTTAATGAACTTTTCCAAATTACTGTAGCCCAAGCCTTGTAGCTTCGAGGAGGTGGGGGAACTCATCCTTAGGCCATCCAATGACAAAATGCTTAAACGTAGAAAAATGTTAAAAAATGCCTTTTGTTTCAGCACAAATTAACTAACATTTGAACTCTAAAAGGCAGATTTGCTCTAAATAAATAGTTAGTATTTGCCAGACTTCACCTGTCTTTGTAACATATACATCAGTGCAGTTGGGTTCACTTAAAGTACAACTGCTGGCTACACTAATACTTAAGTTGATTTATGCTTCAATCCAAGACACTTTACTGTGTTTACGTGAGGTTTAGTGAAGTAGTGAACAGTATAAAGACTCCATTCTCTTGCCTTTCAGAATACCTTGTGTCACTGCTTGACCTTTTCTCAAAGCCTTTACTGTATAAATATCAACAAAACCACAGCAGGGTCAAGGTTTCTAATGCTTTTCTATGGGAGTCTATGAGTTGCATGTACAAGTCTATTGAGTGGCTGCTGAACACATGTCCTTAGCCTTTAAACCAGCATTATCTTAGGTGTACTTACACAGTTTTTGAAGGAAGCAGATTTTGTTTGCTAAGATTGATCGACAGCTAAGAAACTCTGAACCATCAGGAAGTGAATGTGAGAGTGAACGACTATGTTTGAGTTGACGCATAACTGATGCAACCAATAACAGGTGGCTTTAAAACTCAGGTGTACAACTTGGATGGTGGACACGCCCCTTTTCTTATGCACAACCAATCAACTGTGTCCGTGTGCCTTTAGCTGCCATTAGCATTATGCTAATGTCATTCAATGTATTTGCAGCCACAAAAGAGCCACAAACCACATGTACCTTATTCACATTACATGAACAATCTAATCAACAACTAAAGCTAGTCATAACAAGCACATATACCTTAGTACAGGATCCAGTAAGAGCACTGTCCCTGAACTGAGCCCTGATTGGTTGAAAAGTAAGCGTAGATTTTTTTAAGGCTTAATACAGAGCAAGGAGAGGGCACAGATGTCTAATGAGCTCTCATGTGGCTTCAGTAATGATATTGTTCAGGGCCAGTGACACAAAATATAAATTCCATACTGCAGCTTTAATAGCGGTCTTCATCTGGTCTGTAATGTTTCTCTGCTGTCTCTAATCTTCCTCTTTATTACACTCACTTGGGTGAATTAGACAGCCAATTAAGGGCAGGTACCAAGTCCTACTGGGACAGTAAATCAGCTTCTGCAAAAGCTTTTATTTTAGTTCCTGTAAGAAAAAGGGAGGGAGTGAAACCTTTTGCCCAAATAATATTTAATGAATTTAACTCATATAGTGTCAAACATCATCACTTTAAGCCCTAAAATACATATTCTGTTGAGCACAAACAGTTACTTCATGACACATTAGCCTGGTTAAGTAAAGTGAAAGTACGAAGCCTGTGGGATCTGTCCGATAAGAGAGGGAGGAAACTCTTCCGAAGTCTAATTGGTCTGCAGGGAGCCGCCAAGAGCGCTTCAGGTGGAGAGGAGACATTAGAAGATGCTTCAGGGAACACAGGAGTTCCTGACAGCATTTAAAACAATCACATCCTTTGGCAGAGTTTAGGAGTTCTTGCTTTGTTCAAGAGTGATTGAATCAGGCTTTTTGATTGCAGTAACGTCCCTTAAAAGATCTATGAGAGAGAAGATAATGCTTTATTTCTCTCTGTGTCCATTAATTATTATTTTTTTTTATAAAACTGCATTTTATATATTTGAGAAACCTCTTGGTGACATGGTGCCACAGCAGGTAGTGCACGTGCCTCAGAGCAAGAAGGTTGCTGGTTTTAGTCAGTGACAGTCAGAGCCTTTCAGTGTTGTGTCTACATGTTCTCCCTAAGCGGATCTTTCCAGGCACTTCGGCTTCCTAACCTTGCAGTGCAGATGGGTCTGCCTGATTCTATGTCTGTTATCAGGTAGATCCATCTGGCCAAAATTTGATCTACAACCGACCAATCAGCGTCCTTTACAGGGAGAGGTGGGAGCTACGAGTGAGACGACTGCAGGAAGTGACTGTTTGTGCAGAGATTAGCATAGATGCGCCAAAATCAAATATCACTACAAAGTTCTCTATGGAAAGGACATTTTCCCTCCTCTTCAGACATGTTTTGCTGAGAGTTTAAGTTACGAATTGGCTTAAGTTCTTTCCCTTACTCTGCTGCACTAGCGCCAGCCTACTACATTATCTGTTTGGCCTGTGATGAATGTGATTGACAGAACAATCGTCCAGTCACCTGCTGGGTTTGCTTTTGAAAGGTTCTGCCATCCCCAAACACTGTCTATGGGCTCTTTCCCAGATGGACTAGTGAAATATATTGAACAGTTCTCCTGGTGTATCAGAATAACAGCTTCCTCTTACAGAAAAAAAATGCTCATTAGATTAATTGGTGACCCTTAATTGCCCTTAGATATGAATGTGAGCGTAGATGTTTGTTTGTAATGTTTTTAAGTCTTTATTGTTCCCAAGGGGCAATTTGGGTGCAGCATAACCAGACATACACACGAGACAAAGTGCACATATACAAAACAGTTAAAAGGCTTCAGATAAACTATACAAGTACAAGCCACCTACAAGTAATCAGATAATACAAAGCTGCATAATTTAAAGATAAAGAACCTAATTTTTAACTGGACAGCATGTTTAGGATCTGAAAAGTTGGTTTGCAGCTGGAACCTAAAAAAGCTGGTTCCAGCTCGCAAACCGTGACATCATTGGTGGGCATGTTGTATTCTGTGTTGATAAAATGAGCAGGAAGTCAAGGACGTAGAACAACACACACACTTTTTACAGACCAGATGCCTTCTACGTACGTCTTCTATGTCTCCTCATCATCAACAGTCATTGCGTGCTTGATTTCTGGATTAAAACATCAACCTTAAGTAAAGCAACAAACGCTTTTAGAATATCGATGCCATCCACCTTTTCCAATCCAGCCCTGTGATCGACTGGCAACTGGTTCAGGGTGTACCCAGCCTCTCGCCCAATGTCAGCTGGGATAGGCTCCAGCCCCCATGACCCTGAAAGGGATAAGTGGTAAGGATGATGGATGGATGCGAAGCTTCTTTCTCGTCTGAACTAAATGTTGGTTCTATAACATTAAAAGAAACGTTGCACGTTTGATAGGCTATCATGCTTTTTCCTATAAAATATGTGCTTGGAACATTGATAAATGAATCAGTAGTTTATTTTAATTCGTTTAAATAAATGAGAGTTAATTTTATTGCGTCCTGCTGACTGTGTTCGCCCGTGGGATGAATAATTATGCATCTAATAAACTAAGCCATTAATGTTTGGTTATGGAGGGCAGGAAGACAAACGCCCACACAGCTGGTTTAACTGTTTAAAAAGACATCGTATTTATATCCATTAGCTGGAGGCTTTTTTTAATCTTTGACATGTTATGATAAAGACTACACCTCTCCTCAGGATAAAGCTTACTCTAATTCTAACCTTAAACATCCTGGAGAGTAGAGTATGAAGACAAATCAGAAAAAGATTAACAATCTGGGCACCAACTAGACGTCTTTAGTTTGATGTGGGTTCCCTCAGTGAAGAGGCCAAGTTTTAAAATATCATCTAAGATGTGGGCCAAACATAATCACATTTATCAAACAATCTAAAACTGACCATGTTTAATCAAAGATATGACTTTACACAGCTGATTTATTTTAGGGCAAGTTATAAGTCTGTAAAACCACTGACCAATACATCCATCTGCTGACTTCTGATCAGAGTGACATCAAAGTTTAGAGGTTGGTGCACGGGCCCTTCATAACACCTGCTGCAGTGCACTATGGGATTTGTAGTATGAGTGGTGGGAGTGCTATTTAACATTAATAACAGACATATGAAATTATCTAGCAGGCTGCATTCATTGATATCCTGGACCAGCTTCAGCCTGCGGGCCTTGAGTTTGACATGTCTGCCTTAGTTCTTAATAAGAAGGATTAGGGCTGTCGAACTCGCTCAGTTTTCTAACATACATGCTGATAACCAAAGATTTCAGCGTGTATACCTCTCCAGAGGCCACACCTTAGGGCTGCAAGTCCTGAACCTGCCAAGGGGGATGTGCTCACATGGGCTAAGTGCTTGATGAGACGCTGCTGAACCTGGATGAGGAGAAAGCCAGCTGCTTTACACATTACAGACACACAGCCCAGTCTTTTTTTAAGTTTTACGTTTGGTGGTGTGGAGCCCAAAGTGCCTCTAGAGAGTGTCTTTGACCATCCTCTATTTTCTCAAGGTGTTCTGCTCCAGGAGCCTAATGTACCACAGAACAGTTTATTTCATGATCAAATGTTTTTTACAGTTTGAGTCCAGTTTTAACCCTGTGCTTGAACAGATATTTGGATACTGAATATAAGGTGACGGCCTTAACGCAGAGCTGATTTCTGTGTCTTTGCAGATGTTCGATGCTTCATGATTTAGACGTATGTGACGATGCAGAGGCAGTCAGTCATTGGTTAATCTTGCAGAGGCTGCCGCTTGACTGCAGTGTCAGGTTTGTTTCTGAGGAACAAAAACGTAGAACAAGATGAGACCTATGAAATGTATTTATTTTGATTTACAGTGAATATACATTTTTTGCTGCAGCTGATCACAAAGACATTTTAATTTATATAAAGTGTTTATATTTATCTGATTGCTTTTATTTTTTAATCTATAAATGTAGTGCAGTGATATAGAAAATCAAATTGAATTATTTACCTCATAATTGTAATCGAATCAAATCGCTAACTTAATAATCATAATTAAATCAAATTGTGAGACTCATGACGATGCACAGCTTTAATAAAACCCCACTTTAATACCTTACAGAGGCATAAAACCACCAAGCAGATTTAATTTTGCTTTGACTAAATAAAAATGAATGTTTTCTACCTGATACTCATTGAAATCTGAAACTTTACACAGACAGAGATTAGCAGAAGTCTATTTAGATGATCATGCTCTTTCTAAATTAGACAGTCATTAGACAAACAAGCCCCAAACAGAACTGAGACTAAATGGATGTTTCCCTTCTGTGAAAAGAAACCTCATAAACACTGTGATTGCACCACAACCGTCTCTTTTTGGAGGTCATAAAAGTTGGCAAACTGGAGCTGCAGCGCAGACTGAAAGTATTTATTTCACAGTGCGTCTGATAGATTTTTAAATTAAATTGGAGAGCGAGGAATGGGGCGGTGATGTGGAGTGTGAAGAGGCTCGGTGATCCGGCGGTACAGTAAGTGCTCCTCCTCTAATGACTGTTTATGGAAGGCTGCCTGTGTGAATGAATGTTAATGAGTTTCTTTCTGGGAAAAGCTTTTTGAAGAAGCTGCTGCCTCCTACACCACACACACACACACATACACACACCGGCGCACACATATGGAGAGCATGCAGCATATACATGGCACTTTCACACGTTCACAGTCGTTCACACACTCAGTTAACAGCAGGTATGTGCATATGGCCGCCTTGTCGTGGATTTACACGCACATGCCTCCCTCCTGCACAGATGCCGAGTGTTCCTCATTCACTTCGGTATGCCCCATTTGCCGCCTCATTTGCCCACTGAACCGTGTCTCAGTGTATCGTGTTGTTTCTTTCCACACTCTCTAATTAAGGCTGTGTTGCCTCTCGGAGTCGTTTGCCTCTACATCACCGCTGCGTGTTCTGTCGCTAATTACAGCAACTGTAATGGCACACGGATATAAACGAGGAGTCAAGCAGGTCAGGGCTTTGTAGTTTGAGAAAGATCTCGTCGTCTCATTTGTCAGTGCTGACAGTGTGAGTTAAAGATGTTAGAGATGCAAAAGTGTGATCAGACTGAAAGTAAGAGGATTTCCCTGCTTTAAGATGGGGCAGGGGGCTTGGTTGTGTTTGTTCCTGTTACTTTCCTGATGTGTGTTTCAGGAAGCAAAAGTTTACAAAGAGGCATACAGCCCACACGGGCATACTAAAATCACCCAAAATTGACTCATAGCAATAACAATTTTATTTCTAGAGCACATTTCATTGCAGGCAAACTCAATGTACTTTAGAAGGCTGCATTGGGAGCTTCCCAGGGGTCCAATGGGACGAAACAGAAAACTTGTGAGAGTGTGTGGTCTAAATGTTTCTGCAGGCAGGATCAGGAGGTTGGAAAAAATCACAGTGTGCCCAGGATATAGCTAACCTTGCAGTGCAGCTGGATCCACTTGATTGTATGTCTATAATCAGACAGATTTATCTCGCAGAGCTCCAGTCTACACTGATTGTGAGTGGCCCAAAGCAGCAATCAGAGTCCTGTGAAGGAGGAGGAGGTGTGAGCTACGAGTGTGATGCAGCAGAAGTGACTGCTTGTGCAGAGATTAGCATCTATGCTAACAGCTAGTTTTGTCAGACCTGATATGCATTTCTTTATTAAATAAAAATCAAAAGCACTTCTTAGTATAAAGGATATTTTAACTCCACTTCTGACTGGTTTGGTGAGAGTTTGTTTTATGAAGTGGCTCAAGTTTTCTTTTTCATGCTGTGGCAGTAGTGCCCGCCTACTACATCATCTGATTGGGCCATAGTGGATGTGATTGATGGAAGGATTGTCCAGTCACCTGCCGGACATGCTTTGAGAGGTTCTGCCCATTCCCAAACACTTCGTATGGGCTCTTTCTCAGTCCATCCAATCCAGTCCATCTAGTGGGATGTAGCTAGCATCTACAACAAGGATTTGACAAATGAAATAGAAAGTAGGATAAAAGCTGGGTTTAGCATCACCGAAACAAAGCGCAGCAAGATCAATATCTGGAATAATTTTGCTTTCTTTACTGGCAATGATGGAAAAGAAATGGACTTGGTCAGCTGCAACAAATGTGCTAAATTTTCTGATATACAACAGGCACAGATCTGGCACCTTGGGCTCATGAGGTGATTCAGCATTATAGTAATGTTCAATATGTCAGATTTGATCTGACAGAAGTCCTCCCTCACTGGACCACTGTATCCAGGCATGTGGAAGGCAGAGCAGGCGTCAGCTTTAATACAGATAAAAACCCAAAGATCTGGTATCACAGCAGACATATGGACTGGAGTTTGAAGGTTCAATAGCTTTTAGACCTTGAAAAGCAAAAAGTCATGTGTGGTGAGAAGCTTTTGTTTTTTAATTATCCATGTTGTGCAAACAATTCTAGTCTTGATTGGAGGTAGAATTTTCTAGAGCCTTTTACCTGGATGAACAGAGTTTTGAAGGTGTGGGTACACATGTAGGGGATGCAGTCCGGGAGGAAGTGAGCAATAATGGTCAGAAATACAGCCCACTTTACTACTTCGGCCAAGAAGGTTATGTTTTTGCTGTTGTTTGTCTTTTAGTATAACTCATTAGGTTATTTGAAGGGGAGTTGCTAGGGGCCTGTGCCACTTGTACATGTTAGTGCCAATAAAGGAACTTGTGAACTTTGTCCCTGGGGGGAGATATCTGAGGGCAGATGGTAGCCGGTACATGGCAGGGCATCGTGCCACAGAAATTCTCAAAATTACCCCACTAACAGGTTAAAACCACTCAAAAACCACATTGGCTTGACAATATGCTACAGTAAGATTCTTTACAACATTGAACTTTACGTTCCTGTTATTGCCAATAATATTGTCAGGAATTGTTGGTCATGGTACGAGGAAGAAGTGGTTTGATTTTGGTGGTGATCCAAATCCAAATGTGGATTTTTAAGGATTTGTTAACAGTGCCAGATTGGGCAGCTTTCCACATTTTAACTAATAACTCAAAAAGCTCTCAAATGATTTTCATGATATTTTCAGGAAATGTTGTTCATGGCACAAAAGAAAACTGATAACATTTAGGTGGTGATCCAGATCTGGATGTGGATCCAGGAATTTTTGGAAGTATTTTCGAGATAGTACGAGATAGGACAGTTTTCCACATTGCTGTAGTAACTCTGCTAACATTGTCAGAAATGCCTTGGCAGTGCTTTGTGCCCTTCGATATAAAATTGTAGTAAAGTTGAAGACGGAAAGAGACGGGGAATCATCTGAAGTGGATTCAGCTGAACACACACCGACTCTCTGTGGGTCAAAGGTAAGAACCAGAAATACTTTTTCTTGGAGCAGAAACGGTCAAATGCTTTCCAGGAAAAAGGACCCGCGTAAATCTCTGTTACATCACACTGTGGACCCCTGCCTTCATCTTTGTAACAGTCTGCTTCTTCTTCTCTTTAGCCACATGACCTTTGACCTCACATTCCTTGTGGCTTTTTCTCACTTGCTCCTAAGCTGCTGTATTTCCTCTCACAGATCTTTCCTTGTTCATCTTTCTTTCCTTCTGTCCACGGCTTTCTCAGACTTCCCTCAAACTCACTCAAGAATTTCTGTCAGATTTTCTTTTTTCTTTGCTGATTGATTTGCGGCCCCCATCCCCTCCTCTTTCCTCACATAAATTTTCCTCTGGCGTTTAACTTCACAGCCTCCTGTTTTTTATTTTACCCTCTCTTTAGAACTTCACTTTAATCTCTTCCTCTCCCTTTTTCTCTCTTCTTCTCCTCTGCCTGTGTGATTTAGTCTCACCCCTACATGAGATCTCTCCTTATTTTCTTTCCTTTTGTTTACCTCATTTTTTTCTCCTTCTTCCCTCTTGCTTGTTTCTTCTGTTTCTTATTTTTTCCCTGCTTTTATTTTCAATCAGAATTGTTCTCTCTGTATCTCTCCCCTCTTTTCGCCTTGTTGGTTTGATTGCATAATGTTTCTTTCACACTCTTCCTCCATCTCCTGTCGACTCTCCCTTTTCTTTGCTCGAGTTTTCAAATTAATTTCTCTCCTTTATGCACAGAGGGCAAACTCATACAAGAACCAGTCTGATCAATTCCTCACTGAGGCCTCATTGACAATAATTTTAAACTTTTCAGCTAAATAAGAGCCTGCTGTTGTCAGCCTGTGCTGTTTTTACCAATCAGTGGCTGTGACGTCATGTGCCACCCTCTATATGGCCATTGTGCAAACAGATTCACCAAATTTCAGGTACTCTTAGCTCTCCCTGAGGAGTTTTCAAATAAAATTTTACTGACATCGCTGTGTGAGCCCTGAAGTCATGGCAGATCCTCAGGCTGTACAGTGTTATTGGTTTTGTAAATGATTTTGTTGGACAGTCTGAGTTCATCAATGTGCCACTGCCTTGAAATTGCAAAATCTTTCCTTACACCCCCATCTCTTCACATGTATTCCTCATCCTTGCTCCACTCTGAAGGTGACAAGCTGCATCTCTGTTCCTGCTTGATGCCATGGAAACAGCGGCTGTGGGGGGATGTTTGGTGAGGGGCAGGTGGGGTGACTCTGGTATTGCAAGGGGTGAGGAGGTGACGCTCTGATATGCAGGAGCACGTGTGTGTGTAAACAAGCGTGTGAATAGAATTAAGTGCTCAGACATGTTTGGGGCTAATGAGCTTGTAAAACTTTGCTTTATTTGTCACGCATGTGTGAAAGAGGGGATACTGGGTACTCTGACAGACATGTTGCTTAACATGCCTGCTTCATGTGGGGTATACAGGGATGTTTCTGTGTGCATAAATGTTGGTGTAACAGCAAACCACAGTATTTATCAGGGTTTGTACATCTGGTCTGAGGTAAATTCAAGTAGTCATGTTGCAATTTTAAAATTTTAGCACTCTGCAGCAGCGATAAATTAAACTATTATATAAATCCTGCAACAGTCAGGATGATTATGTCACAAAATCATATTAGAAGAGATGCCATCATGCTTTACACATAATCAGTTGTGTTTTGTAATCACAGTTTACAAGAGGATGACAAATTACAGGACGGAAATGTCAAACAGTTTCCCTAATAAAAAGCACTTTCCACAGATTATTTACCTAACACACACTAAAGGTAAAATACTGAATAAAATGAAGTCAAATTTCTGAAATTAACTTGCTTACTGCATGATATAGACTCCTCAAAAAAGTTTGGAAACCTTATTTCATTTGATTATTTTCCCCCTTTATTAACACCAATTGGTATTGTATTTTATATCATTCAAAAGCCTAATAATTTACTTTTATCAATCAACCTTAACGAGCTACAACATATAAGAATCATGCATCCATGGAATGAGCAATACAGCTAAACATGTGGGTAGCATCCTCAAAAAGATGTGTCAAATCCCCTCTTCCCCTACAGAAAGCCTACAGTTTCTTAGTTAAGCAAGGGTGAGGAACTGGTCTTCTTGTGGTGTAAACTTCCTTTGCGGTCCTTGACTTCACCAGTCTCATGGAAGTTGGTCCTAAGTTTGGAAATGCCGGGGCTGGCCCCGAATAATGCTGTCTCTCTGCAGAGCACCAGCTTCCAGTTGCAGGAAAACGAAAGGTGATGTAACTCTGTAGCAAACATGCTCCTGTCCCAGCCCTTTTTAAAGCAGGCATCAAATTAAAAATGGGGGAATATTTGCAAAAAACAATGAAGTTAATCAGTTTGAACTATAATATCCTGTCTTTGTTATGTTTTCAACTGAATATAGGTTCAAAAGGATTTGCGAATCACTGTATTCTGTCTTTGTTTATGCTCTAAACACGTCCCAACTTCATTGGAAAAGAGATTTGGACTTTCTACATGAGTGTGTGTGACTGGCATTATCTGGAAACAAGATGATCTACACACATCCTAAGCTCCCTCTCCAAAGGTCTAAGCTGTCTCTGTTTGAGTGTGTTTGTGTGTTTTCATGTCCGTCCCATTAAAAAAGGACAGAGCGAAGGATGGGGTGACAACCTGAGAAAATGTAAATCTGTCTGAGAAAGGATTGTAAAGACTTAAAGAGAGCATGACAACAGTGCTCACGCTCTCCACTGGATTAAAACAACATACACCCAAGAACAACAACAACAGAAACACCTATAATCCTTAAAGTAAGAAACTATCCATCCATGACTAATAAAACATTCATTTCATGCAGTTTATCCCACACTTTTTTTAGGCTCTTCTGCAATATTAATAACTCTAGAAACTCAATAAAGTAGAAACAATGTGAATTACTATTCCACTAACGCCAGCCTGTGTTTAAGAATAGAGGAGGATGGCCTGAAGGTAAAAGAGTTCCCTCCAAACGCCGGAGTCAGAGTGTGAAATATTTAGATTAACTTTATTGTTCCCCAGCAGAAACAAGACACCGTGAAGAGGAGAGAAAAATAAAGCAAAAATAGGATTTAAAGTGATAATCCTTCAAATCCTCTTGTTCCCGTCTCCATCTTGGCGACTGTGACTGATTCTCCTCAAAGTGCTGCGACTTAATACACAGTGAAGGGGCCTGATAGTGGGCTCACAGGCTGTAGACAAGGGGGTCAAAGAGTAATAACAGATGAGTGTGCCAAAGCTGCGAAAATCTGCTCTGTCACACATGTGAAGGACTTGTTTGTTAAAGGGTTGGTTCGGTTTTTTTCAAATGGGGTTGAGGCCCGTGGTACTAGTAAGTTTAATCAACTTACGTGCTTTGTCTCTAACAAGTGTTATCCAGGGGCAGACGCTAGCTGATAAATAGCAGTCAATGGTGCCACGAAGGCCTCGTCGTTACCCCAATTTTTAGATAAAAATATTTGTTTGGGTTTTTTAAGTGCAGTTGCTTGAGGCCTATGGCTCTAGTAAATGTGAGTGTCAATAAAGGGACTTGCGAGCTTTATCCCTGAGGGGAGATATTAGACAGTAATCTGTACATGGTGCAACTAAAAGCCTTGTAACTAACCCACTTATACTGGCTAAACAATACAATACAGCACGATTCTTTACAGTGTTTATCTTTTTCTAAACAAAGCCCCTGTGATTGGAACTTCAGTATGTTGGGAGGTTGAGGTTGTGAATCCCTCTGCCATCAGCTGGTCAGGTTATCAGAGGAAACAACAGACACCAACTTCACTAAAACAGAACTCAAAATGAATGATTTTGACTCTGACTATGCTGACGTGCTGTTAGTGGTGGGTACAAGAGGGTATCTTTATGAGCCTGAGCACACAGAGGAAGAACTTTAGCAGATGGCGTCACAGGTAGAAGGAGGGATGGAGATTACCTGGATTACCTGGTGGTGTATATGCATGCACTGTGAGCCCATTGCTGTCACAACTGGGACTTGGTAACACTGCTTCTCCTGGACTTTTAATCAGAGCTCTTTAATTCTGGTAAGCGTTCAAACTCCTGTAGTGCATCGTAGTCCTGATCGGTGCAATGGGCAATGCAAACACAATTCTCTGTCACTGCAAAGTGGTGAGTCCTGATGTCCATATTCAAAACAACAAGGCAAATTTAGTGATGTATATCGATTTGTGCTCCAGTGACTGCTACCTGACCCCGCTGGAGCTCTCTGGCCTGATCTAATGAGAGGAGTTGCTGGTGGGAGAATATGTCGTCTATTGTTTCATCCCAAGATAGTTCTGAACACAGGGGCTTTGCTGGGGAAAAGTTAAACACTGTAAAGAATCTTCTCTGTCATATTGTCGAGCCAATAACGTTTTTTAAGTAGTTTTGACCTATAAGTGTGTTAATTACGTCTCTGTGGTACCATGTTGAAGGTATGCACCAGCTACCATCTGCCCCCAGCCTCTGGCAACCCCACTTCAAAAAACATCAGCTTTACTAGATGCTACACTAAAATTATTTACTGTGTTTAACTTTTCCTCAACAAAACTGTTCAAAACTATTTTGTGATGCAACATATGAGTGCTGCAGCGTCCATTGGTGTCTTTTTGCTAGCTTAGTTTCTTTGACTGAATTTTCTTACATATGTGTTTCTGATTAGTAGTTTTGACACAACACTCAAAAAGCACTTCACTATGAGGCATTGAAGAGGACAACATCTGTTTTTACTGGTGCTTTAACTGTAACGTCTATCGGCACAGTGGGCCGAAAGTTATCAGGTAACACAGTCACTGATTTGACCGTAACACCAAGACAATTTTAACAGTGCACAGAGGAAAATATCTTGGAAATCAAGAGCAGGTGATGCTGATGGTGAGGTTTGACAACTGGTTATCAGTTGCTAACAAATATTTGACAACGACACTGAATATTCGTGTTTATTTTTTACACCAGTTATTTTGTTACTGTCAGAATTATTGCCATGTTTGCAGTTTACTTCTAACACAAGCCCTTGAGTGGTGTCCTTCAGTAACGTGCAACACATACAGGCAAGTATATGGACAAAAACACTCATGACACAATGCAAGGACAAGCTGCACGTATATCTCTTTTTACTGTGTGCCTTTGTTTCTATTTGTTTTAGACAGCACAAGCTTTAAAGGAATGGACTGATGTCTCAGCCCTATTTTCTATTAAAAACTTCATTTCATTTTGCACATAGAGAAACACAAGAAGTAAAGACACGCAATCATGAAGTTGAGTGAACTGAAAAGAGAAAACCAAAATAAATCCCTACAGCTCCAGAAGTGCGGCCCTTATTCCATTCACTCCTTGAGCAGTGCTGTTGAATCTGTCCAGAGAGCATCCATACTGCATGAATATGAGGACAAACTGTCCAAACATTTATAACCTCGGGGTCTTCCAGTTGGACATGCCTGGAAAGCACGGCGAGCAAAGTGTCCAGGAGTCATCCTAATGAGACGTCCAAACCATGGCACCGCCTGACTCCTGAAAGAGCAGTCCTAATCCGAGCCTCTGGCAGCGCACCCTCTCTCAGAACTGGAGGAGCTCATTTTAATTCTGGACACTTCACACTCTGCATAAAGAAGTAATCCAATTTTGTGGACTTTCTCCGTCTCTGGAGATTCTGTCAGGGAAAAATCACAAACAGAATAGGTGACAAGGTAGAGCGGGGAGGGGGAGAGCTCGACGGGGACAGATGCAGCTCCGACTTTGGTTAAACGAGGACAGGGTGACACGTAGCAACAGCCCCCGGCAACCAAAACATCCCCACAAGATAACCCAGGGGCGACGTGTCCTCACACAACACTTCATATATTTTATTAAATGTCATCCACCATCTGACGCTTTTTCAATTACTCAGGTCAAAAAATGATGCTCAGTAGTGGCCGTCTTTTCCACACAAACATGACCAATAGCTGTTTTTCAAGGCCGTAAGGATGAAAGTAAAAAAACATAAAATGAGTTATATCCAATATATTAAATGTTAGAGGGCTGGGGATTTTTTTTTAAAGATCAGGCTTAAATATACATAAGATAAGTGATAAAATTGATTTGACAATGGATGATGTTATATATCAACAATGGATGATATATATCATCATCCATTGTTATTTTTTTGCAGTGTCAGATTCTAACTTACTACCCTTTCACATCAACAGCACAAAAATGTCCCATTGTGTCCCATTATGACAGAAAAAAAAAAAAATGTATCTATATATATGTATATATATATGTATATATATATATCTATATCTATATATATACATATATATACACACATATATACATACATATATATATATGTGTATATATATATGTGTATGTATATATGTATATATATATATATATATATATATATGTACATTTCTGTGGGCCTTTCTGTGTGAAGTTTGCATGTTCTTCCCGTGCATGCGTGGGTTCTCTCCGGGCACTCCGGCTTCCTCCTACAGACCAAAAACATGATCATTAGGTTAATTGGTGACTCTAAATTGCCCTTAGGTATGAGTGTGAGTGTAAATGGTTGTCTGTCTCTATATGTTGCCCTGCTGGCCGGTTCAGGGTGTACCCCGCCTCTCGCCCAATGACAGCTGAGGTAGGCTCCAGCCCCCCCGCAACCCCGAAAGGGATAGTCGGTATAGAAAGTCTATATATATATATATATATATATATATATATATATATATATATATATACATATATATATAAGCACTCCATCATGCAGGACACATGTAAACACACTTCAGTTCATGTAACACCCTGAAAAATGAATAATCTCTAATGTAACTTTGTTTGATATCATTGGGTCATATTACATAATAAAATAGTTTATCATCCATTTGATGGTGCCCTTTAACTTCTGATTTAAAGATTTGTTTTCTGTCTTCAAGAGACAACAGAGCACCAGCACCACACAGCAGGGAGCTGTTGTTCTCAGTGGGAGGTTGAATGCTTCATTAACTTCCTGTTTTAAATGCCAAACAGCTCCGAGGCATCTAAATTTAGCCTGTAGAAGGAAAAATAAGCATATTTTATACTAAGCCTCGATGAACCTTTTCAACTCCTCTCCCTTCACTCATCCTCCTCCTTCTCTCCTCGTGTGTTTTTGTCGCTGTGAGGAATCAGACGGCGATTAGAGGGCGGTGATGTTTCGGGTCTTGGGCTCAGCAGCGCAGACACCATCATAGCCGTCATCATCGTTTCTGTGAGCAGCAGCGCTGTAACATCAGGCTGCTGGGGTTTAATTTGCTGCTCTGGTACACGAGGTTAGCCTCATTTGCTGGCCTTGTTATCTAGCTGTGCCGGTGTTTGTGTGTGTTGGTGTCGCTGAGGTGAAGGCATAACAAGGTTGGCTGTTAGCAAGACTAACAGATCAAAGACTGGACGACTGGTTAGCCAGCTAATGGACTGACTGACTGAGGACTGACAGGCCGGTCCAAGACCTCAGAGAGAGAACCTGCAGGTTTTACATTTAATGAATATGAGGTAGAATATCTGGCATGTTCTTGTATGCCTCTTCACACAGGTCATGTTTCAGTTTATTATCGTCAACGTCTTCAAAAGTACTAATTAGCAAATATTAAAAAAATCAATTAAAGGATTCACGCCCCTAAAACACCTACAAGGACTCAGGCTGTCAGAGATGATGGGTTGGCTGCAGCCCTGTGGAGAGGGGGTGTTGAACAGCAGGTGATTTCTCTGCTGTGAATCTTCCAGATAGGATGCAGAGGATGAAACCCATTTGTCATCTACAGTATCTGTTAAGAGGGCAAATCATGAGCCACGTCAAGTTGAGCGCAGCAAAAGGACCTTAAAAAAGCTGCAATTTTGGCGCTGCTCCGTGATGACTCCTGGGCTCATGCATTAGGAGGGAACAAACAGATCTCAGAGAAAATGATCTTTGCAGTGTCCCTCTGTCCTCTACTGCAGGGTCATCAGCTATATTTGTGTGAGGGACAGTTTTTTGCTTGGCAGATGTAACGGGCTGGATTTTAAAAATAATTAAAAAATGTAAATATTTGGGTTGAACTAACAAACAGATGTATCTGCTTGAACTTTCCCCCTTCAGCCAAGTACCTGCCAATTAAATGCACCATTTTTCTTTTCTTTCTTTTTTGGTTGTTTCTTATCCTTGAAAATATTAGTCTACATACCACGTAATACTGCCAGTTACATGAGGCAGTAAAGATATTTTGCTTTCTACTTTCTGGGACTGTCATGTTGTCCATCACTGGTTTGACTCAGTTTACTTGTTTCCTGATTAAGTTCATTTTTAGTGTGTGAATATATTCTTGGGGCCAGTTCAGCATTGGCTCATGATGAATGTGTTTGATGAAACGATTGTCCAGTCAACTGAAGAATATGCTATTGAGAGTTTCTGCCCATTCAACACTTCCTATTGGCTGTTTCCCAGAAGAACTTAGTGAAATATATTCTGTACAGCCTACATTAAACTGTCTACCTGGTGTGTCAGTTGATTTTATATATATATATATATATATATATATATATATATATATATATATATATATATATATATATGTATATATATATATATATTTAACATAATATTCAATACCAGTCCGTATTGAATTTCATGCTGTTAGAAGCTTGATTAGTCACCTTTACAGTGAGGTACAACTTGTTAGGATCATGCAATCAATTTTAAAGTCAAACTCTAGATATGGTCTAGCATATGCAATAAAAGCAAACATACTTGATTTATAAATATTACATTAATAAATAGAACGGAGTCTGATATGATGTGCATTGAAATAATATATTAAGTAAATTAATAAATTGAAATAAATAAAAACTAATTCAAATAAGTTATAGGTAAAATATTAGTTTTTTATAGCTTCAATTCAAGCTCGTCAAAGGAGAGCTGGATGTCATGATTAATGAAGGCAGCAAAATAAATTACACCCTCGGAAAAGGAAGGGATTTCCGGCGCGAGGGGGCACCTGGCGTGTTTAGCCACTGCAGCTCAGGTGAGCTGAGGACACTGCACGAGACGGTGCTGCGTTCAAAGACAGGTCTGAATCCTGTAGAAATCTGGCGTCCTAAGAATCCAAAGAGGCAGCAGGTAAGACGCTGGACTTTAACGTTTTTAAAAGGCTCTTTGGTGGTTTTGGGTGACCTGTTGCGCTGCGGTGCCGGCGCGGTGGCGCGCGGCCTTTGTATGGATGGACTTCGGGAGCGCGCCTCATTTTGTTTATGAAGTTGTTAATCTGTTTATGATCCAGTCACTATGATCTAAATTCACCTTTGGCACTTTAAACGCGCTGTCAATCGAAGCACGAGGGGCTTTCTGTGGTTAATTAATTGATTGATTCATTTTGATTATGATGTTTGACGTTTAGGACCTTATTTCATTGTGTAATTAAATAAAACATTGAATACGAACAAAAAACCTCAAACGTGGATGAAAAGGAGCAGAAAGAAGAAAAATCTTATGGAATCTGCCCATCTCTCACAACATATTAACTAACTAAACACATAATGCGAATTAAAAGAGCTGCAGGCCAACATGCCTTTTCACATTTTATTATCACTTATTAAAAACAACAACAACAACAACAACAAAACAAACAACAAAAGACTTCATGTTAATTCACATTTTGCCAAAAAACAAACAAAGACAAGACTTAGATTAACACATTTCCCTGTGTTTACCCAACATACTGACTTTGATACTTTTTGGGGCAAAATTCAATTTAGCCTCTGTAGATTAGATCAGATTTCTGATTGAACATGCTCTTTGTCACATGCTCTGTGGTGGATGAAATATCCATCATAAAATATTGATAGGTGTAATGGGATTTGCACATTAAGGGTGTGATAAGTAAAAGGTTTAAACAGATCAAAAACATGTACATATTTTTCTCATAAAAGTACAATAAATATGTGGAAAGTTTTTTTTTTAAAAGATAAGTAAAACCACTTCTAATGTTGAAAAGTTAATGGCTTTTAAAACATTAACATAAAGGTATTTTCAAAGTCATTATGGATGGAAAATGCGTATGTTTTCAAAAGTTCAAATGTAAGCTGTTTTTATCTGTAGAGTGCATTTTGTGAACTTCTGTTTTTTGTTTCCTTTTTTCAAAGGTTTTTCACCTATCAAGCTAACTAATGGACCTGGAAGCTGGTGTTTGGTACATGGCAGTGTTATTTGGAGTCAGCTCTGGTACATTTCCATTGTAAAGGTAACTAATCTGATATATAAAAACAATATGAATAGTTATCATTAAAGGGGAGGAATAGTCAACCAAAACAACATTTCCAAACTTTTTTGAGAAGTATAGTTATATGTTGGTCTAAGGTTATTTTGCTTTACTAACAGTGAATGACATCGTAGGTGTGAGCCCCCCTCACTTTGAGAACCACTGATCTAGCAAGAAGTTTCTTAACATTGTGTTAATTATTTTTTTTTTTAACTGATTTAGAGCAAAGCGAATAGGCTATCAGTGTAAAACTCAACTACAGCAGTACTTCCTCTGTCCACAGGGGGGTACCAAAATCAACACAAAATGACTGTTTTCTCTTTAACTGTGAAAAACCAGCCATTTGGAGCTGCTTTACCAACAATCAGAACATTTTTATGAGATTAAAACTTCATTTTAAATGTTGTATTTTTTTTATTTGAATTTTCAAGAACACTTTTGGTTTGATTACATGAGGGTAGACTGGCTATTAAATCTGAAGTCAAACACAAAGTTAAAAAAGGGATGAAAACATCATTGATTTGGTGTTAAAACAAAACAAGAGCGTTGTGCGCAGATTCAGTGACTGATCATAATTAACTTCCTTTCTGTTTTTCCGACTTTTTGGCATGCAGGTTAAATAAAACAAAAACTATGGCTGACTGTCCCACTGTTTGGCAGTCTGGTAGAGCAGCTGTGTGTGTTCTTGTTGTGTTTCCGTTCAAAAAGGATTATGGTAATAAGACCATCATGGGATTTGGAATATGAAGAGAGGATACAGTGGCTGAGAGCTGAGCTGCATGGCTGCTGGTTTCAGAGGGGATTTATGGGTCTGAACGCTCGCTGGGAGGAGACAGCGAGAGGTGTGTGTGAGTGAGTGTCTGTGGATTCTCACTCAGTGCCACTCTGACTGTAAGAGCCTGAGAGTGCTTTCTTTCTTTAGGGGGCCTCTTCTTTGCATCTCTGCATGTAATTTCTTTCATTTCACTAAACCGGCCAGAGTTTGGTACTCCTTCAATCTCCTCTCATTATGCTTTCTTATCGGCCAATATCTTGTGAAATCCTACCTCCTCCATTGCCAAAAATCATTCCTCTTTTTTTTCTTTCTGGCTGCTTTCTTACCTTCTGCTGATGCGTTTATTGCAGGATTAAAGAGTAGATATCAGCAAGGAAAAGGTTGCAAAGGGCTTGTGTGGACCCCTGATAAGCCTGGTGAAAGGTTCTCCCCTGACATGATTCACTGAAGTGCCCTTTTGTCTAAACTCTGGTTCTTATATTTGATTTTGCCAGAATACCTTCATGATTCCTACTGTTAAAAGAACAAAACAAAAAAACCTTCTAGTTTTTAAATACAGAGTACTGGGGCTATCACTCTTCCCACAAATCTGGCTCAATTGTTTTTTGAGCATTCACGCTCATAACTGAGGATATTTGAACCTCCCTGCCACTAGCACAGCAGCAACACAGACATGAGGCATTGCCCTTCGATCATTTTACTATTTACTTATCTCAAGGCCACACCAGAGGGCTGCATGTCCTTGAATATGAATCTTACAATGCTTCCCGTGATGGTCTTTTCAATCTGAGTGGCTGCCAAGGCTCCGCTGGACACTCTGCTGGAAAACAGACAAAGGGGTCTGCAAATATGTTGTGGATGAGGAGTGGGCCAGCTGCTTTGCATATAGTTGACACACAGCCTGGTCTTAGTTTGTTTTGCCAACAGCTATGTGGAGTCCAAGGTGCTTTCAAGTGGGGCTCATCGAATGTTTCTATTGCCAAGTGGCTTTACCTGTTAGGGCTGAGTATTGTTAAGAACATCATGATTCAATTATGATTCTTTAGGTTGCGATTCGATTCAATATGTCGATTCAGTAAGAAGTAGAAATGCACAAATAATTACCTGTACCTGTTGACAATTTTTGAATTTTCATTTTCATGCAAAAAACCCCCCAAAAAACAACAATCTGTATAAACACTGAAAAAGTAAAGTGCATGTAAACTTGAATAACTTCTTTCCTCTTGGAAATTGTGATAAACCTCACATAACATTTTTTTTTAACAATATTACATCAGAACCTCATCCCTTTATTTCTTGCTTCGTACTAAGTGTGCACATGTAGGTTTTTGTTTAGGAAAAGCAGCTGGTCTACATGTTCAGCGCCCTCCACTGGACAGGAAGTGTACTCAAAGTGTACTTGCTTGTCGTTGAGGTTAAGAGAGCGATGGGTTGTTGGGTTGGGCTGTGAGTACTCTCTGCTGGATCGGGCAGTTCACTGCTGAAATGTTTATTCTCTATTTGAATGTACTTTTACAGTTCAAGTACAGATTTTTACCCCCATGACCAAATGGATGTTCGAATATTAAATATAAGGTGACATCCCTAATGAGTACCCCTGATCAGAGTCCTGCACTGGTCCAAGTTTTCCACCCTCAGTTGCCGTACCAGCAGGTCTATGAATCACAACCCAACCTATTCCCTAACATCAAATTTGCACCTTCCCGTCACTATAGACACAATCACTGACTTTACTGAGGCCAATACTGAACATTTACTGACATCCTCTCATGCCCTCTGCTGTACTGTACTGCCTTATAACTACAGCCCAGCAGAATAAATGGTTTGCTCAATTTACATACCAAACCAAGACAAGATAAGGAAATTATTTTTCCTGGCAGATTAGGCTTCCAGTGTCTTAAATTTCTTATGGTCGAGGTAATGGCGCCAGAGCGAGCAGGTAGTATCTATCAGGCTTAAGAGTTCTGAGTCCAAACATTAAAAAAAGATTTTCTCTTTTCCAAGCAGAAACCATGATTTTATTCAACAAAATATCCAGCTCTGAACCAATGTCTGTCCTGGAGATTTTCCCTCGCCCCTCCTTTAGGACAGCCTTGCATTATAATTTGGATGATAAATGGCAGAAAGAAGACGATTCACGGCAGAAGCTCCGTCCAGATGAGTCGGGAAACATTTGGAAGGTTTTCCCATTGTTGCCAGATGTCAAACACGTTTGTGATGCCCATTACCCATGAATCCTCCCTCTCTTTCTGCTTCTCTCCATCTCACATACAAACCCACATATGTACAAACATCTGTGTTCCTCTTTCACTCAGTCCCCTGACAGTTAGACACACTCTGATGCTCATTATGCCTGAACATGGCGATGGAAACAGCACAATTACTGTGTTCTAGTCCAGTAAATGTGCTGTGAAATGATGGAGCATTTGCATAAGTCAATTTTCCTGATCTTTCCTGAATGATTGTGCAAACATGATGTTCCAACTAGCGCAACAGTTATTAGGGGCTGTGTTGCCAAAGAGAAAATTTAGCAGAGCAGCAGCAACAAATGTGATTTTCATTCTGACGCACACAGGTATGAGGTTTGGTAAATGACTAAAGTACTTTTATTTTCCAGAGTCAACAGTGAAGTGTGTAAGCACTAAACAGGACTTCTATCCAAACAATATTGAGAAAAATAATGAGCGAGGTGCAGTAATGTTTATGGTTGAGTAAGTGTAGTAATTTACTGATAACAGTGCAATGACATCTAAAGATTCTGTAAATAAATTGAACACGAGGGTCCAGTTGTAAGACTGTCCAGGTAAAAGGGGGCCTGGTGGTTTGACTCACAGGGTCCTATTGTAGTCCTGGTAGCAGGGGTCTTCTCTAATTCCCAGCTGATGCAGGTGTCATTGTTATTCCCTGTGCCAACACTGAGATTCTCACACAGCACATGAGGCTGTGTTTATAATATTTGTCTGCATGCCTAAAAAGCTGACATTGATTATGCTCACAGGTATCAAAAGAGGCTGTCCAGTGAGTTTTATGCACAGAATAGAAAATAGAGCCAATGATTCAGCAGAGACCATGAGAAAATCAGATGTTTACAGTCAGCACATATTTGATGTACAGTTAACAAATCAGTGTTTATTTTTGACAGCACTTTTCAATTTAGTTGTAGTTCTAGTCTTTTGCCCAAAATATCTTTTAGTTTAAGTCATAATTTAGTCATATAAATTGTTTTAATTTAGTGTAGTTTTAGTTGATGAAATTTTCCAACATTTTAGTGGACAAATTCTACTGTAAATTTAATCGAATAAACATGAAGTGTAAAGGGTAAGGCATTTTATGTTTCCTTGGATTTCTGCAGTCATGCAGTCACCTTTATTTAGGCTACCTGGCAGAGCATCTCAGTTACAATACCAGAACTGACAACAAACAGTGAACCTGCTTTACATGAATATATCAATTCATAAAGAGAGGAGCTCTGATTGGATCGCTCCACAACTTATCCCACCACCACCAAGCTAAGGCAGCTGTGATTGGATGTCCCTCTAAACTCATCCAACCTTTCCACACAACCAAAGTAGCTGTGATTGGATAAATTCCTAACTTGTCCCTACTTCCTACATGACCAAATTAGGTCTGATTGGATTAAGTCTCTGTCAAGCATTTGTGTCTAGTTTTTATTTGCTGTTGAAAATGTCAGTTTTTTTAGTTTTAGTTTTTGTCCATGTGCACTTGTTTTTATTAGTTACTGTCTAGTTTTCGTCAGGGGAAAAAAAGGTTGTTTACGAAAATTATGACAAAAATAATCATTCAACAAAATTGATTCTGAAACAAATGATCCAGTCATTTTATCATAACATTTTAAGAATTAATCTGAAAATCAAAATACAATCACTTCTCCCTTGTGCCACAACCAACGTTCTCTGAAAATGACTTTAAAACCTGTTGAGAGGTTATTAGATTAGATTAGATTAGGTAATACTTTATTAATCCCTTTGGAAAATCTTCCCCAGGGAAATTGGGATAGTGATATTGAGTTATTGGTGAAAATGTGGAAATGTGCCCTATTTACACTGTTAACAAATCCTTGTAAAAATCCTGAAATCACATCCATATTTGAATCACCACCAAGATGTGATCACTTCTGTCTTGTGCTTCGTCTAACATTTGGACATTTTTATTGGTACTGCATACTGTCTGTGGTCTCTGCTGGGCTTGTCACTCTGAGCCAATGGACTTAAACTGTTGATGAAACAATGGTAGGACATAAGACAGTCATCTACTGGTGCTTAAAGGATAAGTTTGGTTTTTTGACACCTGGACCTTATTTTTAGGATTAAATACGCTCGTGGACTCACCCACACAATTTTGGCGGAGCTCGGAGCCGTTTTCGAGCAATTTAGATCCATCCAACGGCGTTTTTCTCTCATGCCGTAGTAGCAGACGGGGCCAGAAATCGTATTTTGGGGGGCATCAATACGTGTTTCCTCTGGTCTCAAGTCCCACTCTGAGCAGCAAAAGCACTCCTCCTCTGTTGTGTTTGCCGTGCAATGTCCACAACTTCACCACCAGTTAGCCCCCATTCGTGGACGTGCAGTGGTTGCTTGTTCTCTGGCCAGCTGTTCGGCTCTTTCCCTCTGCATCCTCCTTTCAAAGAGCTCCTCGTCAGTATATTCTGGCTCAAAACGATACGGGCATCCATTATACTCAAAGTCGTCGTCAGACACTTCTACATCGGATAAATATTCCGCCATGTTGCACAAAAATAGCCGTGTAGCCTAGCAACAACAGCGGTTCTACTCATGTTCTTGTCTATGACGTCACCAAAAGTTACCCATCCTTGTAAAGCCCCGGATGACCATAAAACAAAGTTGAGCTGACATGGTGATAACACTGGCCATTCATTTATAAAATGTAGCTGAAATGAGCGAGTTTCGCAGCAGATAATGTCTAATTTAGGGGCTTCAATTTCTGGCCCCGTCTGCTACTATGGCATCGGAAAATGCTGTCAGGTGGATCTAAATTGCTCGAAAACGGCTCCGAGCTCCGCCAAAAGCGTATTTAATCCTAAAAATAAGGTCCAGGTGTCAAAAAACTGAACTTATCCTTTAAAGACAGGCAGAGGTCTTGATGCTGTGTCTTTTTATATTTGCATATAGGAGAACTCTACACCTGAGGTAGACTTCTAAAACATACTATAGAGCATATTAAAGTCAAAGTTGAATATGGACTCTTTAAAGGTGATTTAAAGTCACAAAACGTAATTTAATCGTCATCAGATTAATGTTGGGAACCTTTTAGGTTAGTTTAAACCACCTATTTTATGCATTACTCAGCCACTACAGAGTCCACCAGATCATTTGAATTGTTAGACAATAAGGCTACGTCCACCAATTCAGATTAGAGATTAGATTAGATTAGATTAGACAGAACTATAGTTATCCATTGGGAAGACTCCTTCAGGGAAATTAAGGTTCTAGTAACACTGTATTGTACAAAGGTATAAAAGAACACAAGATATCTAAAAGTAAAAAAGTAAAAACATTTAGCAGATATAAAATATCCCTATTAATAAATCTAAATAACAAACATAAAGATAAAGATGCAAATTAAGTAAAATTTAAATGAAAAAATAAAAATAAAGAATAAAAATCCAGCTGGCTACTACTTCATGCTCTTTCCTATCCTCTGTCTTCCTGTTACTCCTCCTCCCTGCTAGTGAGGATTTGTACAGTCTGTACAGTCTGGCCTGAAGGACAAATGAGTTTCAAACAGTTTTGTTGTTTTTATGAAGCTTTCCATAAACACGGCGTCATTGTCAAAAAAGAGTCTGTCCACACATAAACACTGAAATCACTGTAGTGCATATGCCAGGCCTGTAAAGGGCGCTGTAACCCTGCCACAGACATACACCAAAACCAGAGAAGAAGACACGGGGTGTGCACATACATCATGAGAAATGTAAACAAACACTGGCGCTTGTTGTTCTTCGTGTCGTCTTGTTGCTCACGGTGGTCGTAGAGGAGCAGCAGACTTTGCTGTAAAAGCCAAAACAAGCTCAGAAGCTTCTGCAGCACAAACACAACACAGTCACCGCCATTGTTTCTGTTGTTGGGGTAAGCCCATGCAGATTAAAGGAGAGGTGGGGCTATGGCATTATGGGTCCCAAAAATGTGTGTATTTGTTGTTCACATGGAGACGCAAGTGCTGCATTTTGAGATGTATTCACTCTATGACCCTCTATGGCTCTCAAAATGCCAGATTAACATGGATGAAATGCACTTTGATAAAAAACTTTTGCGGATGCTCTTAAACTCGTCCCCCTGAATTTCAGGGTCGACCCGTGATGAATGCCTCCTCCAAAGTCTTTAATGTCCACTCTGACCTGCAGTCTGAAGGTCGCTGTCCTTCAATGAGGTCATCACCTCAGTCTACACTGTATTGATCAACCGTCCTCATTGTCTTTCATGATGCAGTTCAATGGTCAAAAGATGCTTTCATTCAGATTTAATTGAATTTAAACACACCAGACTGCCTTTAAGCAGCAAGGCACATCCTTTATTTATTGTTTTTATTCTTCTTTCTCTCCACTGACAGAATTGCTGCTCTGTGTTTTTCTGTCTGAATGCTGAAAACCCTCTGTGGTCATTGTTTTCTCCTGCATCTTTCATTCTCCCGCTTCCTCTGTCTCCTGCTTCTCTTGATGCTTTCTTGTCTTTTAAAAATGACACTTTTACAATTTACACAATTAAACCGGCGTCTTATCGCAGCACTTCTGTGGCAGATTATTCTGAAGAGCCATTATGATTTGATTTGGATGTGAGTGATTTGATTGCGCAGCGGGCTCCTCCACAGAACGTCTGCGCACATCTGTCTCCCTCTCTTTCCTCCTGACACACCGTCAACACAATCTGCAGCCTCCGCCATCATTTCAGACCCCTCTCTGCATAAATTCCCTCTCTCTCATTTGTTTGCTAATGCCCTGCATCAGCCTGCACATAATTATTCTCATTTAGCCTTTTTTTTCAGGAGCAAAGCTGCGTCCCACTTCCCCTTCATCACCAGAGAGCTTTTGTCTACAGAGATTTCAAATCTCATTGTCGTGAAATCAGCTGCATGTTGACAATTTAGAGCATTTTAGCATGCTAATGATCCTCCTCTCTCTGTCACGTCACCTCCAGCTCACCGTCCTGATTTGAAATTCAAACTCTAACAGAATAAATGTGAGATTATTTGTCAGTTAGTTTGTCATTTTGGAAACATTAGCCGCCTGCTAACATGATGATTGAAAGAGATGATGGTGCCCCCGCCTCTGCGCCCTGACTCAGTCTGTCACATACGTGTCCAAAATCCCACATTTCTAAATCCGCTGCAGTTTAGGCTCACCATGACCAAGCATTTTTTAGAATATGCTGCTTCTCCAGCAGGTTGGTGTTTTAAAGGTCAGTAAAGGAGTCATCTCTGATGATTAATCATGCACCAATATGCAGTCATTTGAGGGCCTTTCAGGTCACTTTTACATATAAAGTTTAACAGACTCCATTCAGTTTGAGGGTCAAAGTGCAACACCGTCACACTGCCATTTTCATTTGGTTTGGTTTTCTCTCACACTGCTCTGTTCCAAGTTAATTCAATTAAATTCATCTCAGTTCTGTTTTATTTGTATGACAAAGAAACCACAGTCTTATACGTCGCTACTCTCCAAAAAAATGTATTAAAATCACTTTTTTGTAATAATAATAATAATAATAATCATATTAATAATAATAATTATTATTATAATAATGATGATGATAATAATAACACGGCACGGTGGCGCAGCAGTTAGTGCACGTGCCTCCCAGCAAGAAGGTCGCTAGTTCGATTCCCGGGTCGGGCAGGGCCTTTCTGTGTGAAGTTTGCATGTTCTTCCTGTGCATGTGTGGGTTCTCTCCGGGCACTCTGGCTTCCTCCCACAGACCAAAAACATGCTCATTAGGTTAATTGGTCACTCTAAATTGCCATTAGGTATGAGTGTGAGCATGAATGGTTGTCTGTCTCTATATGTTGCCCTGCAATCGACTGGCGCCCGGTTCAGGGTGTACCCTGCCTCTCGCCCAATGACAGCTGGGATAGGCTCCAGCCCCCCCGCAACCCCGAAAGGGATAGTCGGTATATAAAATGAATGAATAACAATAATAACAATAATAATAATGATAATAATGAATAATAATAACACAATTTATTGAAAATTGCAAGTTCATGACACTCAAGTACACTGTGCAAAGTTTTGAATAATCACAACAATAAAATCAACAAAAAAATAATGAAATCAGCCAAATGCAACAGACAATAACAGATGTGGGGATGTAAATGTGTAGGTTGTTGTTAATTGGAGTATGCAGTCCTGAACAAGTGGGTTTTGAGTTTGGATTTGAAGAGGGGCAGAGAGTTTAAATAATGTAGAACTGATCTTATATGGTTTAAAAACATTTATGAATCAGTACAACATAGGCCTACATTAATGTAGCTGATTCATTTGTGTTTGTTTTTATGTAATAATTAACAAGTCATCAAAAAAACTCTGTGACTCAGATCTTAAACAGTGGGATAACTGCTAACTTTATTTCTATAAAGCTAAGACTTAAAACTACAATAATATAGTAAGTTTGTTGTTACCATTTACACCAAAGAATAATAATAATAAGAAGAAAATGTTTGTTGTTACATGGAGAACCAGGAGGAGAAGTTGCTGTATTAAGTATTGTTATAATGTTCTGTCATGGAAGAGTCATTCACATGAGTATATTTCCTAATTTTTTGTCAACAGTAGCACCTTAAAGTTTGCCATTTCCTCTTCATCTTCTTCTACTGTTGGCTGTGGACAAACAACAAATCAGTGCATTTCCAGTCTTGTGTGGTCTGTTAAAATTCTGGGGATGTGCGCAGGTGAAAATCAGCCTCATGGATCTTTGCAGGGGGTCCGTGTGGACACTTCCATACTTGTGGATGCTTCAAGCATAAAACAGGCTTAAAGTGGCAATTTAGAGTCACCAATTAAACTGATTAGCATGTTTTTGGTCCGTGGGAGGAAATTGTTAAGCAGAGAAAACCCATGCAGGAACAGAGAGAACATGCAAACTGCAGAAAGGCTCTGTCCACTTCGAGGAGTCAAAAACAGCACCCTGTCATAGTTGTGAGGCTCCACCTGCTGCAGCACCATGCAGCCTCATATATAAGTTAAAAGCCTGATATCAGTACCATGCTAAAATGAAGCAAAATGGTCCATCGTTATTTGAAGCAGGTTTTAAACAAACAGATCAAGTCCCCAGATCTCTCCAAGAATAAAGTTACCATGAGACTTTTTGGACACACTGTCCTCTACTCTCCTCTCCCTTCTCCCATGTGGTCAGTCTCCTTCACTATCTCCTCCGTCTGCCCGTCCTCTATCTCCTCTCTGTTTTTCATCATCTCTATAATGTGTCGAGGGCCTTGTGGACCCCTAAGCAGCAGAAAACATCAAACAAACCTCCTGTCTCATTTCCCCTCTTAGTCTGCCCCCTGGTCACTGGAGCGTCTTTATGTCCACCGTCCTCTCCTCTGAACATACTCCAGGAAAGATGCTTTTTATGAGGAGAAATAACCAGAAGAAACTGTGTATTCTGAGCTAATTGAGACCCTGAAGATTCACTTTATTTGCTCTGATAAAACTGTGACATCAAGTCTGACCACTGGTGGGAAATTACCACCGCCCACCGGAGTTAGAAAGAAAATCAAAATATGAGAAACTGGGAGGTTTTTTGGGAAGCAGAAGCAGCATCCAGAGTTTTATATAGTTTTGTAGGCTGGGGTTGCCAGGTTTGTGGAAATCAAGCTGTGGTAACACAAAACAAATCTGAGTTCATTACTTACTGAATCAAACCAGTCCATTGTCATTGTCTTCCTTGCACTTATTCTGCTGTCATCTTTTTAATTTTTGCACATATTGCATATCCAAATTTAAGAAGTAGAACCCTATTATAATGATTATATTGATAATTATATGGTAGTATTGGTATTTTCTCACACTGCTTACTCTGAACTCCAGACCCATGATGGTTTACCAAACAGAACTACTGTTTTCATTGCAAGTAGCTTGGATTGTGTACCAGAAAGATCTAATTTAATCAATTTCTCTCCCTTTTGACATGAAGTTGGTTCCTTTTTTCCAAAAACATGAAAGTTAAAGAGCCTATATTACTCTTTTTGAGTTTCCTGTGCCTTAAGGTGTGTTTGGCATGTCTACTCTGCAAGATAGAGGACTTCTGTGAACAAAGCCAAAAGTCCAACACATAAGGACTTCTCCCTCTTCCCATTTGTATTGCACCAGTTGCTGCTTATAAAGGCCCATTCCCCTTTCCCCCCTCTAAATACACCTACCAGTGTGACATCATACCATTATTTTGCCATCAGTTTAAGCTAATTGGCTCCAGTAGCAAGAGGTCCTGTATCACATGGAGGACACATTTAATACAGGAGTGGGGCGGCAGTAGTTCAGTCCAGAAGGACTTGGGTTGGAGATCAAAGGGTGGACGGTTCAAGTCCCGACTGAACCATGGGAGATGGTTTGACAGTTGAAGCATTTCAGCAGTGCCCAGACTTCCTGGGCACAGCTGAAATGCCCATGAGCAAGACACTTGACCCCAGAACTGATCAGAAGTGCTTTTTCAGGAGCAGCAAGCCTTCACTCCGGCATCTCTCAATTAATGCATGATCGTAGGACCTGTCTGTACATGTGCACTTGTATTTAAGCCTGCGTTTGAAAGCGTGTTTCAACAACAGAGTGTTAAGAGTTGAATTTCCCATGATCTTTTTGTTTACCAAGGCTCCATGAAATACTGTGTGTTTGTCAGTCCAAATTAGGTTTGTACATATTCAAGACAAATTATGATTTTTTTTTAAGGTCGTAAGGACTCATTTTTGCAGGAACATTCAGGATGGACAAGAGTGTAGACAGATACATCACTGAGTTGCTGCATGTTAAAAATATGATCATTTCTGCATGCTTTATTCAGAAAGAATCATCAAACGTAGCTTACCTATTTCTCTAAATAGACTCTTTAAAGTCTGATAATCCAGCAGGACATTGTATGTTCATTGTGCAACGTTACTGCAGGCTTAAAACCAGGGAGATCACTCTTTCCAGGCTGTAGCACCTTGGTTATGGACTGCTCTTCCTTTAACTTTACCCTGTGTTGAATCTACTGATGATTTTAGGAAACAGGTGAAGACTTCTTTATTCAGACAGACTTTAAGTGACCCTTTAAACTGTTGCTTGTTTTCTGCACTCTGTGTTCAAGTGTTAATTTTGTTGTTTTTGTGAACACTTTGTGATTTTTCATCTGTGAAGGTGCTATAGAAATAAATGTTACTTTCCTACTTTTAACAAATTACGTTTTAACGCTGAAGCCTTCATAAAACTCAGAAAAAAAAATACAAAAGATGGTTTGACAATAAATAATGATAATTAAATAAATAGTTAAGTCCAGAGATTTTACTCGTGAAGCAATTGAAGTAATATGACTTCCATTTGGTAAATTATGGATATTGTTTTCCCACATTTTTCATGAAATTGAGGTTTCTGTGCTGTCCGAGTCTTACATTAAAAATAAACCTGAGGCAACAACCCTTACTCGGATGCTACAGCTGTATGCTCAGAGAAAGCCTGAGTAAACATAAGGTAGACTAGAATACAAATTTTCTGCGATAAGGATCATCAGAAGTAAGAGGACCTTCTGAAAATGACTACGAACTCTGCACTTTTCAGGTGAATTAAAGCGTATCACTGTTTTCCACTAATGTCAATCACTAGACGTTGCTCTCTGCCTCCAGCTGGTTGAACTGCCAGTCTGGTGCACAAAGTGTGATGTCAATGCAAACCCTCTATTCTATTCTATTCTATTCTATTCTATTCTATCATTTCTACTCAACAGTGGCCTTGTAAAAAAACAACTGAACAAGTCTAAATGCAGCTGTTTGAATCTAAGGGCTGCTTCATTCTAAAATCTGAGGGAGGGAACGATTTGATTGGAGTTTTATTTTGAGTTTACAGAGAAGACTGTCAAGGGGAAGACTGTTGGGCTGGCCTGACAGGTGCACTTTAGGTGAACCCCTTTCCTTTCAACAAAGAGTGACACACCAAAACCCATTTTATGAGAAACATCGGAGGAGAAAGCAGGGCTGTTTACTCAGTTCATTCTTTAAAGTGACCTCTGATGTGTTACTTCTCTGCCCCGTCAGTCTCCGTCCTTCCCTCTTAATCTCTGACACCTCTCAGATTGTCAGGCAGCCGTTTGGACGGCAAACCTGGCAACGCTCCCGTCCCATCATCCCATCTGTTAGGCGAGAGGAGGAGTGTGACAAAGAGAGAGAGAGAAATAGAGAGAGGTGTGCCGGTGTCAGTTTGTGTCCGCTGTGCACAGATGTGTGTCACTGATCTGTGTGTCACAAATCATACTACAGCTGTAACCAACTCTGTATTTATTTGCTTACTAATGTTGAGCTGGTGTATGTGCAGGAATCTTTATATATGAATGAAGGTGCAGAGGGGGTATATGTCCACTTTACAGATGACAGCATAAAGAAAGAGTGGGGGGAGGGTCGTGTCTAACGAGAGAGCACCTTCACATGAGTTGGAGCATAGATCCATCCAGTGTTCACCATCAGAGAGCCTCATAAACCAATCAGAATGCAAGAAACAGCAGCCTGTAGACTCGCTCCAGTGACGAGTCTGCAGCAGCACAGTGCTGCCACCCTCTGGCCGCTCCCTGCAACTGCAAGACCCTCTGTGACATTAGACCATTAACCCTCATTTTTCTTTCATTAATCTACATTTTTGAGTTTGAACTATTAATAATATCAATCCTCAACACTTCATTTTGAAGGTGGGTAAATTATTGCGACTTCCAACTTGCAATTTTAGAAATATTCAGTAGAAATATCAAGATTTAATGCATTACTTTCATGCATTTATGTATTGATAAAGAATTAAAGATGTTAGCTTTCCTTATAGATGGTCCACATTTAAAGCAGCCAGAAAATGCAATAATAATATAAAAATTCATAAATAAAAAACACCAGCTTCTGCAAAATTGCATTACTGTGTTATTTTAATAGTTGGTGATTAAATGTCACTTCACAATACTTTGCACTTTACCATTTGATTTGAGTTAAAGCCAATCCAGAAAGGACCAACCATTTGTTGTGTGCATGCTAACTGTATGAGCAGCGATTACACTTTATCAGTCTGACTTTATTTGGATTCTTAAATGCAGGCTCTCTCACCGATGCGAATCGGTTCTCATCGTTCACTTAAAAGAGCCATTCAAAGACTCGTTAGCAAACTTCCCTAAACCACTGCAGAAGTAGTTTAACAAAGCAAAGCCTCTGTTTAGGAGTAGAGATGATAATATGAAGATAGCTGAAGATAACATAATATAAAGGGGTAAAAAATGAGTCCCAACGAGAACACAGGACTGTTTAGAGTTGTTGAAGAGTTGATCTGATGACTGTAAGCAGAGGCAGGCTACTACTTCCCACTGACTTCTAGTTATTTGAGCTAACCTAGTTAGTGTTGGGTGACCTTTGTCTGTCACTTACCTGTTATGAGTTGAAACAATTGTGTTTCTCTGCTTGTCGTGGAAGTGAAGAAAGACATGAAAACAAAAAAAATGTTGGACTATAGTTTTAAATCTGACCCAAATAAACTATTTAAAATATCTTGTACAGACTTGAATTGTTTGGCAAGTTAAGTTTCCCAAATGTGAATAAACTTTCTGCAACAAAAGAAACTTTTGTTTTCCTCTCGATTCTTAAAGGCTGAAGGCATTCCTCTAAACATTGACTTTGGTAAACATACTGAGCTCTCTTACTGGTGGAGAAATGCCCAAACGTGTCCTCCCTCCCTTCATCCTTCAGTAGACAATGCTTTTGGCTCCAGTATTTCCCCAAACAGGAGCAGTGTGAATCATATTACAGTATGAGTGTTATTTCCATGAATATTTATCTCCACTGTGAGCATGAAAACTTGAAAAGCAAAACTCAAACTCGCTCCCAAACCCACCATGATTTTGCGGCTGATGTAATATTGATGTAACGCACTAATATTTTCTAACTCTCAAGATAAATGCGTGGACTTTGTCTTGGCAGCCAGAGTCTTCTCACAGAGAAGTGTGCCACGCTGATAAGAGAAAGAATGCACACACCTGCCCGGGGCTGGGGATGGGCCTGTTTTTAACTTTGTTCTGTGGAAACATCGAGCAGCAGCCGGCGCGGACTCTGCAGTTAGCCTATCGATAGAAACTACAGCAGCACCACCGACAGAAAGACGCCCCGGTGAAACAAGAGCCAGAGAAAAAAGGAGGGTTTTTGCAGCGGAGGGATGCTGAGGAAGAGATTAATAATAGAAGACGGAGCGAGCTCTGGGATCTATTTTTTGTGGTTTTAAATTCAAGCAGAGATTCCCCGCTGTATAGAAAGAAACTGTGCCAAACTGTAAGAGAAACAGGCTCTCTCCTCTTGAAAATATGCCTTCTGAATCCAGGTGAGAGTCTTTTGATCTGATATTCATTAATTATAGCAACAAGTAACAAGACTCATCAAAGATTCATCTGAAGATATCAAAGTGAGTTTTGCAATTTTAAGTGGGATTGTGGTGTGGAGTTATTATCTGAACTGAGAACAAAGAAGAAAAATTATATTTTATAAATAGTTTCACATTTTTGCAGTAATTCCTGCATGAATTAAACAACAGTACGTAAAGTCTGACACCGGGGGCTCTGGATCAAAAGAACAGCAAGATGTTGAGACATTTAGGACCCTAAAACAAAAACTGCACACCTTCCATCAACCATTATTACTGCTGGTCTCTTCCAGGGTCACAGGGGTTGAAGTTCATCCCAGAGAACATTGGACGAGAGGCGGGGTACACCCTAGACTACTTGCCGTTAAGATGCAGGGCATACACACGCCACACCTTAGGGCAATTCAGAGTCACCACTTAACCTCATGAGCATACTTTTGGTCTGTGGGAGGAAACTGAAGTAACTGGGTAAAGCTCATGCATGCACAGGGAGAACGTGCCATGTCTGATAAATTGAAGTGTTGGTCTTTCACTTCAGAGTTTTCCATGACTTTACCCCTGACGTCCACACAGTCAAGCATCACTGCTGATTTGCTCCAACCAACAGCACATATCTTTGCTTGCAGGAGACCCTGAAAGCTTTAAAGATGAAATCATAAAGATCACAAGAGAACCACAACTTTACGAGGTAACTGAGTTTATGTATAGCAGGAAGAGCACCATGGAACAACAGGTTGTATTTCCTGCCTGAGGCTGATTGACTGAAAGCATCGATATTACTTCCACTATTTCTGCTTTATTTTAGAATGACCTGAAAACTCTGAGCTCTCACTGACCTGCGTTGGGTCGATCTGCTCTGCAGAAATTGACGCAGGGTTGAAGCGGCTATCCCTGAACATAGACTGGCTGTGTATTTCCAGTGATAGAAGAGACTGGTGCTGATTTGCTGCAGAGTGTTTTGTTTGTACAGGACACTAAGCAGGTGGACTATGTGAAAATTGGGGGTTAGTCCCTTCCACCAGAGACGCATGGGAGAGAGACAGACAACAAGCAAAGGACAGGAAAAATTAATTAAAAGACATGAAACGTCTGGTCTCTGCAGTGTCAAGTGAAGAGATGTCTTCATGACTATGGGAAACAGCTGATCATAGATAGCTGTCAGAAATTTAACATAATTTTCTTCTTAATGTATCAGCCAGCTCTTTATGTTCTTCTCAGCTCATCACAGACCATCTGCAGATCCAGCTGCTTCAATTTCCCCCTTCCAGCCAACTGCCTGCCAAATTCCAGCCAGTCACCAGCCAATTCCCAGCCAACTTTAAGCCACTGAAAATCCCCCCTGCCTCTCTGGGGTTGTGCTTAAGTTCCACTGAAAACACATCCATTCATGTATTTGCAGAGTCTCTCCATGAGGTGGTGCTTCCCTCACAAGATTACATTAACTCAACCTTCTCCTTGTTTATTAAAGTCGCTGCCAAAACAACAGAAAGCAAACCTGACTCCAAAAATCACACAAGTTCATCCCAGAGTTTACAATTCAAAACTGTCAGGGTGGGCCGATCCTGTCACAGACCAGGCAATGACAAGATCCTATCAGGGGAAGTTAGAAGTGGCTGCATCTGTATAATATCAGTTTTATTGATTGTTCTGATGTGCATGTGTTCTCTGTAAGCTAAAAGGAACACTCCAACATTTTTGTTGTTTTTGTGTCTTGCCTCATTCCCGAGTCCATGACAAGCAGGTAGACACCATTCTTTTGACTATGTGTGCAGTAACAAGGAAGAGACGGACAAATCTTCCATAACTACAATTACAGACATAACACATATCTGGCCATCTCACTCCAGTTCATAATCATTATAGCTGTTAATGTTGATATTAACATGATCTTTCTATCCATGGTTGATACATCTATAGTAACTATCTCTAGCTCCACATGGACATGAGATCCCTCCTGAGAATGAGGTGTCACATCTCAAGAGGTCTACCATTAATACATTTATACTTAACGGAGACAAATATGGTAGGGATGCACTTGTGGTCTGGGCACCCATGAGTTCATCACTACCATAAATTCTTACTTCCAGTAAGACTTTTATTGATTATACTTCTATAAATTTTTCACCACAACCACACAGACATGAGGACCCTCCTCTAATAAATTTGTTTGCAGCAGAAACAAATTTGACAACGACAGGTCTATGATTGGTCCATTGATCTGTCACTAGCTTTAGTTCTTACTTTAGTCCACTTGTCTCCACTTACCTCCCTCCCTTTGCCCACACACCCAACACAGCATCGTGTGGATTTGCTGTTCATCATGAGACTGGGGTCCACATTCAAGATTTCCTGCTGCTTAACAGAAGGTTTTTTCTTGCCGCCATGATGGAGGGATTCATGATTGGCTATATGGATTCATGTTGGGTGTTGGATGTATATATTTGTATATATATGTATATGTGTATTTTTATATGTATATATGTATCTATGCATATATGTGTATCCATAATATGAAGAGCTTTGTGCTCTATTGTAAAGTGTCTTGAGATAACACTTGTTATGAATTGGCGCTATACAAATAAAGATTGATTGATTGATTGATTGAAATCTTGCCCACTGCTAGTTAGCTTAGCTCAAATGCTAGGAGTGTATGGGTAATGCATTAGCCTGCCTATGCCTACAGTCATCAGATAACTCTAAACTGCCCTGTGTGCTTGTTTTTTTTTTTTTTTTTTTTTTTTTTTGACTGCGTTGTGTTAGGTTATGTCTTTTTACTTTAAGATCAGCACTTTATGTAATTTTTGAAAGAAATTGTTACGAAACTAAGCCGCAGGGCGTGTGTGTGGAAGTGCTTTTCAGCCGGTTAACAAAACAAAGCCTCAGTTAACAAGTAGAAGAAGATTGGTACTAAGGATTATGGCCGACTTTATGAGAGAGGACGAGGACGATTTCTTCAGGACTGACGAAGATCCAAAACCTTACCTATTTGAACCAGAATATAAGGAGGAGGAACTACACATTCTGGAAGCTGAGCGTGCACGAAGACAAGCTGAGGCGGGACAGTTAGCTTTGTATGTATTTCTTTCAAAAATTACACAAAGTGCTGATCTTAGTCCAAAAATACATAAGTAACATAACGTGGTCAGTACAAAAATACAACAAGCACGCAGGACCGTTTAGAGTTATCTGATGACTGAAGGCAGAGGCAGGCTAAAGTGCTACCCATATACTCCCAGCGTTTGAGCTAAGCTAACTAGCGGTTGGCGAGCTTTGTCCGTCTCTTCCTTGTTACTGGACGCACAGTCAAAAGAATGGTGTCTATCTGCTTGTCATGGACTCCGGAGTGATGCAAGACATGAAAACAATAAAATGTTGGAGTGTTCCTTAAATAACTCCACCGTTCCAGTGAATTTTCACTGATGTGTTGTAGCTAACGATCAGTGAGTGACATCAAGTCCATGGGGCATGTCGGTTCTTAATCACTCCTCCATCAACTCTAGCCTGTTTTATCGTCACTCATCAGTCCACAGCTGACATTTTCTGTCCTCGACCCGCCGTCCTCCAAGCAGTCTAACATGCCATGAAACTACTTCTGATTTGAGCAAGGACGGAGAACTGATCAAATAATTTACCCGGTACGCAGCCTAGAAGTTAAACCAGCAGCCATAAAGCACTATCTGCTGCACCACTGCTCACCATATGGTGTATTTGAAGAGTACTGAACCACCGTTTTTGTTTCTTGCAGGCTCGCTCCTCCTTACACGCAGAATATTTGCATTATTTAAGACCTTATCATCCGTGGTTAGTCTATTTCTGCAACTCCTCAACTGAGATTTTCACACACAACCATCTCAAGGGTTTACAGAGAATGGTCTGAAAAGGAGAATTTCCAGTGAGTGGAAGTTTTCTGTGTTAAAATGCCTTGTTGATTGAAGAAGTCAGAGAATAGCCTGAGTGGATCAAGATGATAGAAATTCAAGTGCTGTAATGTAATAAGACAAACTGACTAATGTATTATAGCTGTTTTTTTCTTGTTGAAAAAAATTTAGATTTTCATCAAACAGAGCGACTCTTGATCTCATCACAAATATACCCCATGACTGTTATCTGAATCGATGTATAAACCTTTAAAGACTTGAATTCATGACTAGCTGGATGAAATAATGGAGTTGAACAAAGGAAGTCTGGTTGTGTCATAAAAGCTCTCGTACTGATCAGGAAATAATAACTCAGCATGACTGAACATGATTACACACGTCAGAGGGAGACCATGATCTTCAGAGGGATGACGTAGAAGAAATGGATGAAGCAGTGATGATCATTTTATCCTTTCAGTTAGTGCTCTGTGTCATTCAGCACATTCACAGTATTGTAGAAAAAACAGAAAGGAACATGGATGTTTTAAATACCCAGCTCTTTGTGAGTAACTCCGCATTGAGTATGTTGATGTGACTGTTTTGAAAACTTGATGATGATGAGGATGATAATGAGGTGACTGGACAAGTTTTTCTGTTAATTGCTTGGCCCTTGACACTGGCACTGCCTCTAGCGCTATATGGCATGTTTTTTTCAATTGAGGCTGCTTGAGACCCTTGGCACAAACAAATATGACTGCCACGAAGGCCCTGTCCATACAGAGACGAAATTGTTTTCATTTTTAAAATGTTCTCTGTCAAGATGGCATTGTTTCAGTAAATGTTTCTGTCCACACAAAAACATGGATACACATATATGCATAGATACAGTATGTACATATATAAATACACATATACACTGCCTGACCAAAAAAAAAGTCACCACCTGGATTTAACGAAGCAAATAGGTACAAGCCTCCTACTGGATAATTACTGCACGTGTGATTATCTTTCAGCTGGCAACAAGTTATTTAACCCCAGCTGATGCAATGAGTAGCTTCTCATTTCTTAAACAACCGTGTCGAAAGACACATCCTGTGGTCGTGGAAAAGATGTTAGTCTGTTTAAGAAGGGTCGAATCATTGGCATGCATCAAGCAGAGAAAACATCTAAAGAGATTGCAGAAACTACTAAAACTGGGTAAAGAACTGTCCAACGCATTATTAAAAACTGGAAGGATAGTGGGGAACCATCGTCTTCCAGGAAGAATTGTGGTCGGAACAAAATCCTGAATGATCGTGATTGGTGATCACTTAAACGTTTGGCCAAATCAGATCGAAGAAAAAACAGTAGAACTCAGGGGTATGTTTAATAGTGAAAGTAAGAGCATTTCCACACTCACAATGAGAAGGGAGCTCAAGAGATTGGGACTGAACAGCTGTGTAACCTAATAAACCACTAATCAGTAAAGCTGATAAAGATTGGACTCCGGAGGACTGGAAGAAGGTCATGTGGTCAAATGAGTCCAGATTTACCCTGTTCCAGAGTGATGGGAGCATCAGGGTAAGAAGAGAGGCAGGTGAAGTGATGCACCCATCATGCCTAGTGCCTACTGTACAAGCCTGTGGGGGCAGTGCTATGATCTGTGACAAATCTTGTGACATTGCAGAAGCTTATTGAAACAATGCCACATCGAATGCGTGCTGTAATCAAAGCTAAAGGCAGTCCAATAAAATATTACAGTATGTGAACTTTTATTTTGGTGGCGACTTTTTCAAAACCCAATACGAATCCATCATAGTGGCAAGAAAAATAAAACTGTTTAGCATGAAATGTAAACAAACACTGGCGTATGCTGTTTTCTGTGTCTACTTGTTGCTCATGGTTGTAGAGGAGCAGTAGATTTTGCTGCAAAAACCAAAACGCCATTACTTCTGTTGTCAGCGAGAGATGGGGCGATGATGTCCTTGTTTCTGAAGCTGTCCATATTCTTTTTCCACATGGAAACACTTGGCTGGTGTTTTCAGATTTATCCAGTCTGGAACCTGTTTTCAAATATGTGCGTTATCAAATATGAAATGCAGTTTCCATGTGGATGAAACACGAATATGACTAAAAACTGAATTTGTCTCCATGTGGACGGCTCCTAAAGCAACTTGCAAGCTTTGTCCCTGGGGAAGATATCAGAGGACAGACACTAGCTGATATATAGCAGTACCTGGTGCCACTGAAAAACATTTTCATTAATCCACTTAAAGGTTAAATCTATTTAGAAAAAAAAACTTTGGCTTGACTAGACGCTACAGTGAAATTCTTTACAGTATTGAACTTTTCCTCGACAAAGCTCCAGTGTTGGGAACTTTAGTGTGTTGTGACGTAGGGCTTATGCATCCCTCTGTCATCAGCTCCACAGGCATCAGAAGAAAACACTAACTTCACAAAAACTGAACTAAAATTAGCAATTTTGACTCGAGTCACGACAACATGCCGGTAGTCATGGACACAAGAGGATGTCTTTATGAATCCATGTACACAGGATGTCTCTGCTCCAGCTGATCTGTGTGTACATTTCCCTTTGTGTAAAAGGGAGTTAAGTTCTCAGCTACAAGCTCCTTTCATGTCCAAGCATCAGGTTGTTGCTGCACTGAGAGGCATTGATGTGTAAATGTGTGAAAGACTTTTATGCAAACCAGCGCAGAGTCAAATAAAAGCAGAGTCAGCGAATGTCGTCCCCTTCCTTAAAGAGGAAATAAAATTACACGGGCGGTCGATAATGTGGAGTCAGATCATATTTCGGAGAGAGACCTTGAAAACCCTCAGAGGAGCTGTGTTTTTATAAATTCATTGAGGTTTGGCAGGAGAGCGCTCCTCACTTGATCACATTATCACTGCCTGATTAATATCAGATATGAGCGGGTCAACAGGATGCTAATGGGGGATGATTGCTTTGTTTACTGCTGAGTCTGTGCGAGTGTGGGTGTTGCTGGGAGTGTGTCGGACTGACAGTTTGAACTTCACAATCAGACTGTCACCACAGGATAGAGACGATCTGGGTTTTCTTCTGCTTTTGTTGTTCATTTCTTGCATGTGCAGTTTTTAGCTCTAATGATTGAGATAATTGTTCTCTCTGCATGTAAATTAGACATTAATGTGTTGTTTTTAACAGTGAGGGCCTGAAGCTTTAAACATCACACTCAAAGTTTGTTGCAAAATGATTAAGGCCTGCAGAACTTTGTAGCTGAACTTTTTCAAGCTTCACTCTTAATGTTGATACATCAGTTTTTAACCTTTAAACAGCACTGTATTTACAAACAGCTGATCAAACTCATGATCTGCTGGAAGAAACTGGTGCCTTTAAAACCTTAAACCAAATCTAGTACATTTTCTCAGCCAACAGAACAAAGATATATCACCAGCCACCTACGGGGGGTGTAAATGGAGGCTGATGTGGAGTCGCCAAAACCTGTAGTACCCAGTAGGGCTGAACAATATATTGTTATCGTATCGATATCGAGATATGAACATTCAAGATATTGATATCGAAAAGCAACGATATAAACAATATAGATTTCCCCTGCGCTAAAACTGCACTTTCCACATTCTTTTGTATTATGATGTTTTTATTTTTCTGAAAAATGCTTGGTTTTCACCGAACCCATAGTCGTATTGTATCGTATCGATATCGAGATATCTGGCATGAATATCGAGATATGAAATTTTGTCAATATCGTTCAGCCCTAGTACCCAGAGTGTCCACTTGAGGCTGGCTGCAGAAAAATGACACCATGTATGCAGGGCGAAGACGGTTTTTACGGCATTAATAAGCATCTTTACACCCTGGTTCAAAATCGTCCTCACTGTTAAACTATAGCACGTATATGTGCGGCATTGCTGTTAGTCTGACAGCCTTAAATCCCACATCAACATGACCTTTCTGTCGGTGAGTAGATGGAGCTAAAGTTTGGTTGCAATAACATGGCAGCATCCATTAGAAGACATCAGCAGCGATCCAAAGGTTCCTATGACATGGCTTTGTCCAGTTATTTTAGTTTATCAGGCCACCTTATTAGATACACCTTTCAACTTCTTTTGATGCCAATATAAACCAGCCAATCATATGGCCACAACTAAATAATAATATTTATAATAGTTAAGAAAATGATATATTTTATTTATAAAACGATTTTAAAGAAACTCAAAGACATTGTACAATACATAAAACATCAAAAACATCTGTTGATCGCTAAGATTCACAGAGAACGGTCAGAAAAGAGAAAATATCCAGTGAGTGGCAGTTTTGTGGGAGAAAAAGCCTTGATCATGCCACGGGTCAAAGATGAGTAGTTGAAGATGATAGAAAACTTAGATTACGACTTGTTGAATCCATGGTATGCTGAAGGTTGACAGAAGGTTGAAAAAATGTTGCCTTGTCTAATGTGTCTTGATTTCTGCTGGAAACTTGGACAGTAGGGCCAGAATTGTGAACAACATGAAAGCCTGGATCCATCCTGCCTTGTATCAGCATTTCAGGTGATGGTGGTGTTATGGTTGGAGGATATTTTCTTGGCACACTTTGGGCCCCTAAGTACCAACTGAGCATTGTTTGGATGCCACAGTCTACCATGTCCATTCCTTTATAATCACAGTGTACGCAACTTCTGATGGATACTTTCAGTAGGATGTCACAAAACTTGTTTCTTGAACATGATAAGTTCTCTGTGCTCTAGTGGCCTCCACAGTCACCAGACCTTGATCCAGTAGGGCACATATGGGATGAAGTGAAATAAGAGAGCTGCATCTTTGGTGTATAACAGATCTGCAGCAGCTGTGTGATACTGTCATGTCAACATGGACCTCTGAGGAAAGTTTCTCTCACCTTTTGAAACTGTGCCACAAAGAATGAAGGCAGTTTGGAAATCACAATTAGGTCCAACGCAGAACCAGGTGTACCTAATAAAGAGGCCAGCAATTGTTTAAAAACTGGGACTGGTGTTTTCATCAAGGATGTCTGATTTTTTAAACAAAGAAGAACTTTGTAAACTGAAAGTCACAGTTTGATTTCTTTTCAAATTTCAATCCCGAAAACTTTAGTCAGAAAGATTGAAGCTAATTCGAGTTTCCTGCAGTAATGCCAAGACTTTCAAGTCTTTTTCTAGCAGAGCATTTAAATGTTCAGTAACACTAAAGAGCATAATTCAGACCTTAGTTTCCTTTTCAGTTTCTATTTTTCTTTAAGTGCTTAGTGAGATGACAAGAATTTGTGCATCTTGTACATTATTTCTTCAATTACTGTCTAAATTACAGCCTGTGTTCTGACACTGAATGTTTCCATTAAATCACAAATCACGCCAAAGCCTGAAAATGGAGCTGGCTGCCTGTCCACCACCCTTCATCCTAACACGGATAGATGAGAACCGAGGGAGTTAAAAGGGGTAAACCCGCCCTGCAGACTGACATCCTGTCAGACACAACGTGTACTTTACCTAAATTGGCCAAAAATGCCATCAGCTAACAGTTTGAGAGCTGAAATCTGGTTCATTAGAGTGTTTCTTGATGCAAAATGATTTTCAAAATGCTAATCCAAATATCCCTTAAATGCATTCTTGATGTTGGTTTTACTCCTGATGTACCATTTACATATGGTAATGAATGCATTTCTGAGGAAAAGCAGAGGACTTGAAGTAATTCTGCTAACGAGGGAGAAGTTTCCTGCAGCAGTCTCTGTTGCAGGGAAATGAAAAATGGAAAATCAATCTTGCAGTGCAACAGAATTGAAAAGTAGCCACAGGAGCAGCAAATTGGGACCATTAGCTGACCTTTTGAAATTAATTCCACAGACATGTCAGATGTACAGAACAAGAAGTGCGCTGTGAAAGCGGCAGCTCAGAGATATACTGACTTCAACCTTCAGCTGGGAGAAAAGAGAGTCATTTTAAGATAAAAAAATGAACTTAAAGCCAAAGCCACACCGTGTTACACTTTGTCTCACCTGTTTGCCTGCGAAGGACACTTTGATAAATTGTTGCCGAAATTATTTCCTCCAGGCGCTCATGACATGCTGTCGGCAAACAATCACCAAAGCTCATTAGCATTGTGTATTGACATCAGTGTAAATCTCAGCTGAGAGCATTAGCATGCTGTGGAGTATTGATGTCCTTGTAAATCAACAGCGGTGGTAAATACAGCAGGTAGGACAAGGACTGTGAGCACGAATCACTTCCACAGGTGTTCGGGGAAATACAGCAGGGACATGAAGAGATGCTGAGCTGGAAGGATGATTTTTAAGACCTTTTACTGCAGAAAAACAACAGCTTTACTGGTTTATGAGCTTTATAATCTTTGTTTTAGAAGTAAGTCTGGAGCAGAAGGTGGTCTTATTATTCCAGAAGCAAAATTCTTTTTTGATTTAGTCTTGAACTCCAGGGATAAATGTTTGTGTTTTATCTCATCTCATCGGTCAGAATTTGCCTTTAAACGTACCAGTGACTGAACACCCGACCCTGGGGTTTGACTGAACAGTGTGTGCCATTTAATAACAGGGTCATACAAGACTAAGGGTGAGTAGATGGCAGCAAAAAGGCCACAAGCTGTGTCCTTTTTCCTCAACCAGCAAGTCAATTTTAACAATCAAGATTTTTAAATGGGGAGAAAATGTGATCATATCCGACATGATGGATTTCAACCTGGGCTTTCAAAACAAAACCAGTTACGATGACCAGGTGCAATAAGAGCACCAAAAATATAAATATTACAAGCATGAACTTTAATTGGTAATTAGCTTGTGGCATGACAGTAGGAAAGCACTGGTTCTTTCCTACCTTGAGTTCCTCAAGGCTCTGGATGTTGTGGGGCTGTCATTGCTGACACGACTCTGCAACATCGTGTGGACATCAGGGGCAGTGCCCTGGATTGGCAGACTGGGGTGGTGGTCCCCCTTTTCAAGAAGGGGGACCAGAGGATGTGATCCAACTATAGGCGGATCACACTCAGCCGGCCTGGTACGGTCTAATCAGGGGTACTGGAGAGGAGGGTCCACCAGATAGTTGAACCTCAGATTCAGGAGGAGCAGTGTGGTTTTAGTCCTGTTCGTGGAACTGTGGACCAGCTCTATACCCTCCACAGGGTCCTAGAGGGTGCATGGGAGTTTGCTCAACCAGTCTACATGTGTTTTGTGGACTTGGAGAAGGCATTCAACCGTGTCCCTCGTGGAGTCCTGTGGTGGGAGCTCCAGGAACATTTATACACCTGCATCAACAGGTAACCTGGATGTTCTCGTGTCCTCCAGTTCACATTGAGGTTTCTGCTGTTTACCATCAAACCTGATGAGTCTCCATCAGCAGACTTGTTTGCTGTGTGTTCATTCAAGTTTCCTCATGTTTCCAAAACAAAAAGCCCTGGAAAGATCACCAAATTATCTCTCTGGGCAGTGGTTGTTTTTTCCTTTTGTGAGCCTCCTTGTGAACAGCTGATCCACATGCTGTCTGACTGTGCAGAGGCTATTTCAGTCTGGTCTTAGCTCGTATTTCTGTCAGTGAATCTTCTTAAGGCATCCAGACTCATCCGACAGCTTCAGTGACATTTTTGTTCTGCATTAATGACACTTTCTGTTGCTTTAGTGACTCAAATAAGCATCTGTGCAGTAATTATTAGATTAGATTGGATTAGATTGGATTAGATTGGATTAGATTAATTTAGATTAGATTAGATTAGATAGAATTTTGTTCATTCCTTGGGAAGACTCCTTCAGGGAAATGAAGGTTCCAGTAGCATTGTATTGTAGCAGATATAATATCTCTCTCTCTCTTTCAAATAATAATAAAAAAAAATTAAATAAAATAATATTTAAATAAAAAATACAATAAAAATAAAATTTAATATGACAACTACCACTACTACTGCTCCTCCCCGTCCTCTGTCTTCATGTCAACCCCAGTCTGATGGCCTGAGGGACAAAGGAATTAATTAACTAAAGTAAAGTCTATTGACAATTGTGGTACTTCCGCCATCCACAGAGCTGTGTGACTTTTTTTTAGTCACACATCTGCAAATGATCAATTGGATGCCACTGGTAAGAAACTAACAGGATAAGAGCCTTGTGGCATCCTACCAGGAAAGCCCCAGCACCAAAATTAGCATGTGGCATCCCAGTTGGCTAGAAACTGAATTGTAAAGCAAAAGACTTGTTTTGGTCACAGAGACATTAAAATACTTTGACTGGTCGGATATGTTTTTCAACTTTCCCTGATCAGGGTCTTAAAATTTCAATGTTTAAAAATTGCTGAATTCATTAAGCAGCTCATGGTGTAGTGAGAGGCTTGATACAAGAAATATGTGTTGAGAATGAGCAAATTGATCGAACTAATCAAAATGGCAGATGTTTCCTTTTGCAGTCAGACTCTTCATTGGTTTTGCTTGTGAAATGAAGTGATTTTGATTCTGTCACGTGCCCCTCTGGGCGCAGGGCCCAGGGCAGCTGCACTGGTTACAGCACACATCAACACACCTGCCTGACCGCCTCCTGCATTTCCACTGGAATCCCCAAATCTCCTTTATATGGCGGTGTCCCCTCAGAGGCATCTCCTCTTTATCATCGACGTGCAGTTTGTCAGCTTCCAGGCACAGCACCCTGATCCTCCATGTGTCCACTTAAGAATGCCGACAGGAATTTAAAGAGCGATGAAAAGGTTTGAAATAGCCTTAAGCAAGAGAAATAGAAAACATAACGATTGTACCAGAGGGATGTGATGCATTCTTTAACAAGGATTGAAAAAGGCCCTCACTCGAAACATCCTTTTTAAAGGCTTTTCAGCTGTTTTCTTGTTTAAATCATTCCCATTGTGCAGCTGCTTCAGTGCCTCTGCACTGGCAGCAGCCTGAGCATGAGGCGTGATGTTTGGGCTTTTCTGCTCAAATTCTCTGCCATAGGGTTCAATTCTTGTGGACACAGCATCTTCCCTGAACTTTGAAGATATGTTGGGGTTGGTTTTGGGGGTTAGTTACAACATTTTCTCAATTTTCACTTGGTTTGATTACCTTTCACGCTGCACTTTGTCAGGTGGTCAAAGGCCGGTCAAATCATACGTAATGTAGCCAGCTGTGACTATTTGGGCCTGTAGCTGAGGTCTTTGTTCCTGTCATCTGGCCTGTTGTTGCACTTTGACCTAAAATTTACAAACAGCTTTGAGAGATGAAATCGTTCTGCTTAAAGCAGTTCAGAAGTTCACTTTGCTATAAACTAAAGACAGAGCTCTATCTAGGCTGAGTCAGGTGAGACCTGCATAGTGACCATAGCGATATGTGAACATTTTCAGCATGGACTTGTAGATGTTAACAGTTCAAGAGAAACAGAGGCTGGTGTTTCTAACAATGCCAAAGCTAGCTGCTCTCTGCTTCATATTGTCAGTGAATGCCACATCTGGCTTACTGTTGATGCATTCGGCCAAATTCAATCCACAATTCACTGCACTTTGGTTCAGCTCCCTTGTTTGGTAAGATAACCCTAACCCATGGGCATGAACCAAGCTCTGGTCCTTTTGGTAGTGAACACAGACGCCCTGTTTTCAGCAGAGTTTGGTTCGTTGGTCAGCACCAGAGATCATGAGCTTTTACACTTCCCCAACTCAACCAGACTTTCCAAAAAATGAACGGGAGTTAGTTTGGTCCAGACCAAAGGTGTGAAGTGTGAAAGCGTCCTTAGATTCTGAGATGAGTTGGTTTTATTTTGGTGGTCAAAGGTCAAAAGTCAAGATCATGCAGCTTCATGTTTAACCTTTGAATTTGAATGCCATAGCTCAGGAGTCTTTGAATGATTTCTGAAAAAGCTCTGACTAGCTGTCCACAAGGGGATGGATTCAGGTATATCCGCATAAGTATTTAGTCGTATAGGTGTTTCAGGTGACAGAAAATTCACATTTCTGAAAACAGGTCCAGGAGTGGCTAAATCTGAAAATGCCAGCCTTGCAGCATTTGTGTAGACTATGGATAGATAACCTGCACAAATCCTGACAACAACAGAAACAATGCTGAAATACAGTGTCACGTACGTGTTTTAGAAGCTACTGAGCTTGTTTTGGCTTTGACAGTAAAACCAGCCCTAAAAGTCATCATGCTTGGACCCTGCTTGTGAGCTTGATATCTCAAAAATACTTTATAAAATTTTATTTAAATTTTGCCCAAATGTCTTCTTTGACTCAAGAATGAAAAAAAATGTAATGTGACAGGTTCAAATGTCCATGTGCTTTTGTGAACAGCAGCTCTTTGAGGTATTTTTTTAAAACTCTACACAAATGAACTCTGTGACTCTAGGAACTGGTCACAGGGCACAAGGTCAAAGGTCAAAGGCCAAGGCCACTAGGACTTAAGCGGGGTCCACACATAAGGATTTTCTAAATCTGAAGAGATTTTTTATCTGTTAGAGACCCCACACACAAAAATGAAAAAGTCAGGCATTGAAAAGTTTTGATCGTACTGTGTGTGGTGTGCTCTGATAATCTCAACACAGCACACCACACACAGTACGATTCTGTCCCACCACTGATCGAGAGTCTAGTCCTCCAAGCCAGAAATCTCACAAGATGGGAGAGAGGACATACGAGGAGAGGGAATGACGGTGGTCTTGGGACTATTTTTGATGGAAAAATTGCAAACTTAATATAAGAAAGACTGTGGAAAAAATCCTGGAGACAGCATGAACACGTGAGCTGGTCCTCCGTTTCTGAGGTCCACTGAACTTTATGTTTCAGGTCGTCCATGTTTGTTTTTATTTACGTCTGCTTCCCTCGCTTCTTGATTGGCTATATTCTGTTCCACATCACAATTCACAGAGTCATGACTCAGGAGTTTTGGGCTTTCCCTACACACATGAAGATGGTGTGGTCTTGAATATTAAACAAGTTTGATATTTACAAGTGTCGGCCCTGACTCGTTTCAGAGCCGATTATCAGGACAAATTCACCCCTAACACAACCTCAAACCACATGATAATCTTATAGGATAATCTTATAAGACATAAGACATAATCTTTGTGTGTATACCCCATTTTACGTTCACGTCTTGCTTATAAGACTTTTACAGACCACACCACCACAAAGAACATCCAGCCTTTCTAGATCGAGCATTGGTCTTTCACAGTCTGGCATATGTAAACCCTCTGGAGTCAAAAACAGCATGTGTTACTTTTAGTCTCTCGATATGTATTTTTTAATTCTCTTATTTGTCTTGTATTGATTGTGTTCTCTTCTTCACAGGGTTTTTAAGTGCTTTCCTGCAGCTGAAATAAATTGACTTTACAAGCAGCATTGTGTGCTTAATGAATAAAGTAACTCTTGCTTGCTTGGCATAAAACTTGGATTCTGTTTGTGAGGTGTCATACAACAAACCTGCTGAATCTGAACAACTCACATTTCACAAAACATTTCCACCTCTGAGGCTAAAAAGTGTTGAAGTCAGTTCAAAAAGCTAATGACAAAGCACTTATATTGTAGTACGCAGCATGATGATAAATTACCTCTGCAATAGATGTTCCTATAAATTAAAACAACTTTTGAAAATATAAATTAAAAGTGGCTTCAGCTGAATGGGTGCAGGCGGAGAGATTTGTATTTAGCCTCAGAGATATACGCTCCGGAAAGTGCTGAGAGCAGACATCTACATGAGACAAGAGCTGATTACTTTTAAAGTTATTCCAGTTTCAGTCAGTGAAGATGGGGTCCTAATCACACTGGAATTAACTGTTAGACAGCATCTGAAATCACCATGAGGGGCTTCTGTGTGTGTGTAACTAAGAGAGAGCGTTTTTGACTGTATCTGAACATATAAGCTCCAATGTCCACATAAATCTGTATGTACAGTCTTTACTATTATCAGTCAGTTTCCACATCCTGTGCTGTGTCAGCTCTGCAATTGTTCACTGAAGATACTCAATAATGGCTTGTTCGGCAGTTTTTAGCACTTACATATTGACCGTTTTTCATCATGTGAGGCCGCCACTTGGGTTTTACATGAAACAGACGGAAGATTCAACAAATATTGTTTGTTACATTTCACACCACATCTTCTCATCACCGCTGTACGACAGTAATTAGCTTAATTTGCTTCCAGACGTTCTCTGTCTCAGCTTGTCTGAAGTTTTCTTTTTTTCTAACAAAGCAGCAGACTTTCTTCTCTGACATGAAAAACAACTCCTGAAATAAACACCAAATCCTGACCACAAGGTTTAAGCAGCTGATGTAACCTGTTACTCTTCATAGCGTGACTTGACGCTGGTGCCTAAATAGATGTGTGAGTACTCCTCCCCCTCCTCGTCCCCTCTGTCAGCCGGGGGGAGATGATGGAGATGTGTCGAGGGTCCAGAACCACAGGTGTTTTGGAGGTAATGAATGGCTTCCAGCAGAATGTTAATCATGATTAACGAGTGAGAGGAGCCAGGAGGCAGCCGTGCCTGACAATAGAGGAGAGCAACCAGGTGAATCAAACACCGCGGGCCACATGGGGGAGACGCTCGGCAGGAGGGGAGTTTGACCAGCCAAGTGTGGACATGTGGACGCCCTCCTGCATGTCGAGAATCATGGGCTACTGCTTTACAGGGTAGATTAATCTCTTTCCAACTGAGGGAGCAATATGGCACTCTTAAGATTAAATAACAATAAGAATACGGCACTTAAGCTCGAGAGAAAATCCATCACCAGCCACTTCATCAGGTCCACGTCACTAGTACCGGGTTGGACCCCCTTTTGCCTTCAGAGCTGCCCAAATTTTATGTGGCATACATTAAATGCTATGTTGAAAACATTCTTTGGGGATGTGGTCCACACTGACATGATAGCATCACACAGCTGCTGCAGATTTGTCAGTTGCACATCTGTGAAAAGATCTCCCAGTCAAACACATCTCATGAGAGCTCTGTTAGACTGAGATCTGGTGGCTTTGGAGGCCACTGGAGTTCAGTGAACTTATTCTGATGTTCAAGAAACCAGCTTCAAAAGATTTTAGTTTTGTGACACAGTGTGAATTTTGTTGACTAATTATTTTCGTCATAGTTTTCATCAAAAACCTTTTTTTCCCCTGACGAGAACTAGACAGTAACTAATAAAAACAAGTGCACATGGACAAAAACTAAAACTAAAAAAGCTGACATTTTCATCAACAAATAAAAACTACACAAAAATGTTTGACAGAGACTTAATCCAATCAGACCTAATTTGGTCATGTAGAAAGTAGGGGCAAGTTAGGAATATATCCAGTCACAGCTACTTTGGTTGTGTGGAAAGGTTGGATGAGTTAAGAGGGACATCCAACCACAGCTGCCTTAGCTTGGTGGTGGTGGGATAAGTTGTGGAGCGAGCCAATCAGAGCTCCTCTCTTTATGAACTGATATATTCATGTAGAGCAGGTTCGCTGTTTGTTGTCAGTTCTGGTATTGTAACTGAGATGCTCTGCCAGTTAGCCTAAATAAAGGCGACTGCATTTCACACAAAAGTTCAATTTGTTTCTGTTAATTTATACATTCAAACTTTAGTAGCATTCAATAAAGGGATATTACACGTTTCATTTTATCCAAGTGTGAAATATGACTTCAGAAATTCAAGGAAACATAAAAAATGCCTTACACTTTACACTTCATATTTACAGTAGATTTCATCGACTAAAATGTTGTGAAATTTCATCAACTAAAGTAGGCTAAAATTAAAACCATTCAGATGACTAAATTATGACTAAAACTAAAAGATATTTTAGGCAGAAGACTATAACTAAAACTAATTAAAAAGTGCTGTCAAAATTCACACTGTTGTGACGTGTTATGTTATCCTGCTGGAAGCAGCCGTCAGGTGCATTGTGGTCATAGGCTCAGTATCGCACACACTTACAATTCAATGCTTCTGAAAGGAAAAGAAAGAAACTCTTTCTATGGGCTCCTTTCCAAATTGACTTTATCGAAATGTACTAAATGGTCCATCTGGTGTGTCAGGACAGACTAACACTGAAATGTCATTTTGAACATCTCTCATGCTCTTATAACACCCCAAACGGCCTGAAAGTGTTGGTACAAAGCAGGCTTGAGCAGTGTTTCATATTCAGATTCTGACTCTCTCTGAATGTCGCAGCAGAAATTAAGACTTGTCAGACAGGAAAACATTGTCCAGTTTTGGTAAACTAGTGTGAACTTGACCCTCAGTTTACCGTTCTTAGCTGACAGGAGTAGCACCTGGTGTGGTCTTCTGCTGCCGCAGCCCATCGCCTAAACCTTTGTGCTTTCATAAATGGTCCTCTGCATAGTTTGGTTGGAACGAGTGATTATCTGAGTTACTCTATTGATCATTTAAATAACTCTGGTCTTTCTCCTCTGACCTCCTGGCATTTTGGCCCAGAGAACCGACTGCCATTGAATATTTTCTCTTTTTGGACCAATCTCTGTAAACCCTAAAATCACAGTAGATTAGCAGTTTCTGACCAGCCTGTATCGCACCAAGAAGCAAACCACATGCAAAGTCATTCTAATCACCTTTGGACTCCACACTGATGCTTGATTTGAGTGTGATCTTGAGCATGTCTACATGTTTAATGCATTGAGTTGCTGCCATATGATTGGTGGATAGACTCTTTGTGGTACCAAGCAGTTGAACAGGTGTACATAATAAAGTGGCCAGTCAGTGTATATCTGCCCGTCTGCCCTTTGAAAGATCTTTTTCTAGATGAAATTTATGATCCCGTCACAGATTGTTATCGTCTTGTTCAGACTTTTCACATGTAATAATCCACAAGCTTCTGCAGGATCTGTTTTTATCAAACCCTCATGCTCAAACCAGTCTTTATCTGCTGCAGCAGCACAGTGGTAAAGGCTAGATTGTGTTGTCGTCCCCCATAAGAAGAATAATCTTCTCTGCGCTTTCTGCAAAGATGTTTACATGGTGCTGGACCCACTTAGACCAAACTCATTTTCTCTGCAAAAAAAGGAAACAAACGAAAATGAAACGCATGACCACCGATGGAATCAGGCTGCTTTGTTTTGACAGAAAAGGGCAGAGAAGATATTACATATACTGACTTGCTGAAAAATTATTGGTGAAGTAATTATTATCATTTTTTTTAACTCTTCAAGTCGTCCCTCTTCTGTCTGTTCTGCTGAAAGTCAGTTTGTGTTTTAGATTTAAGAACTCTCTTAATACAGAGTTTGTCTTGCTTGTTCTTTATGTTCTTTGTGTTCATATGGGTATTTGTAACCAATTACAATCCTAATCTTAATTTAAAAAACAACTTAAATGCAAAATAATGAAAGCCGACTGGCCACTTTATTAGGTACACCTTACTAGTTCTTTTGCCCTCAGAACTGCCTCAGTTTTATGTGGCAGAGATTCAGCAAGGTCCTCAGAGATTTTGATCCCTACTGACATGATAGGGTACACCACACCCCAAACCTGCTCTATTTGATTGAGATTTAGTGGCTATGGAGACCACTGGACTACAGAAACTCAGTGAAACTAGTTTGCGATGAACTGAGCTTTGTGATATGGTGCATTATCCTGCTGGAAGTAGCCATCAGAGGGTGGGTACACTGCAGTCATGAAGAGATGGACATGGCCAGCAACAAGGCTGTAGTGTTCAATTTGGGCCCAAAGTGTGACCCCACCATCTGAATGTTGCAGCAGATTGAGACTCAATTAAGATTCATCAGACCAGGCAACATGTTTCCATCTTCTCTCGTCCAATTTTAGTGAGTCAGTGCACATTGTAGCCTCGGTCTCCTGTTCTCAGCTGACAGAAGTGGCGCCTGGTGTGTATCCCATCTGCTTCAAGATTTGACATGTTGTGCACTCGTGATGTAAGGATGCATTTTATTCTTATATTTGTGGAGTTTATGGAGGCTCTTGTGTCTTTTTAAGCTAAAGAACAATATAAGTCACTTTAGAAGTCACCTTAAAATGTTTTGTAAAGAGTAGTAATGCATAAATCTGTTTTCTTTCCATTATTTGTACTCTTGTTTGGTACTTAATTGCATTACATTCCTGTATGTTAGCCTGTGGGTGCAGCTGAATATCATTTGATAGAGTATGTCTGATTGGTCTCCTCTGTCATATGACTTGGATCCTGGACCTGTCTTGGTAATTAGATAGACTGAAAAATACTAGAGAGCACAGATACACATTCTGTTTGAGTACTTATTTGGTATTTGCCAAATTTTTTAAAGCCCACCACACCAAAAGTGTACATATAAAAGCACCGTTACTTCAATCCATAGATTGATAAGATCCATAGATCCATTTTGTTCAGTATTTCATTTTAATTTCATTTTAATTTTAATTTTAATTTTTTTTTTATTCTCTATTTTTATATTAACTTGAATTTTTTTACTTCATATTCCTTGTATGTGTCGCGTACTTGGCAATAAAAACGATTCTGATTCTAAAAGTCAAGTCGAAGTTTATTTGTAAAGCACGTTTGAAAACAACCTTGGTCAGCCCAAAGTCAGGGGTACAATATAATCATGCAAACACTTAATAATAATAAAAACAGGAATGATAATAAAAAACAGTAATGGATGTAATATATAAAAATAATATCTAAAAATAGAAATAAAATAAAATGAGAATAAAAACAATAAAAGAAGATAAAGGATAAAAGCCAACATTACTTGTCTAGCTAGGACTGAATGCCAAAAAAATGTGGTGTGTTTTTAGCAGAGTTTTAAAGTGCAGAGAGGGTCCATAAACAAATATTGTGACACATTGTTCATGTAAAGCAGCTATAGGACCTGACAGTGAATTTGTCTCTGAAGGCATGTGGGGCTGACGGACCTTAAAAAGTTGTGTCCCCCTCTGAGTGGATTCAAACAGTCTTTGTGAATTTGTTTTCTGTTGGAGTAGGATATTAAATCAAAATGAAACTTTTTTCTCACTGTCCCGCCAAACAAGAGGCGCATTTCAGAAGGAAACCCATTCAAACCTGTACGACAACTGCATGTTAAAAATGAGCATGAATGAAATGTGACAATATTTCTGCTCTGCTGTGCGGATCGAGCTCCCAGAGGCATCCGCGCGTTGTTTATTTTTCCCTTCATAGGAGGCCTGAGGGACGACCAAATTACCTTCCCTCTCGTCAGCTGCCTGCTATAATAGCTCTGAGTATTGTCCGTATGGCAGCGGTAAACATGGATGCCGGAGCGTGTTCTGCTGTAGGCGAGAGTGACAGGTGCTCATGCTAATCAAGTGGGTAAAAGTGCGTGTGCATAGTGTGGCTGCATTTCCTCCAAGTGTTACAGTGAAAGAAGTCCTCCGTGTGTCACTCTACATTTATACCTCCATAAAAGCTCTATGTGTGTGTGGGCATGCTAATAAGATGGATTACATTTCCACGCTGCATTAAAAAGTCACAGACGTCTGCTGACTGAAAGGTCAGAGGTCAGATGGTTGTTCATCGTGGCTGTCGATCTCATTGACTGGTCTCTGCTGTCAGATCACACATTAACTTGCTGACCTCACACATCCTCTTTCATTCATGCATGTAATTGGCTGCCTTCAGAGATTCCTCTTTTATCAAGGAGCAGATTTTTGATGGAATCACACATCTGGAGAATGAACTGATCGTATGAGGGCTGCACAGTGGTGAAGTGGTTTGTTCTGTTGTCTCATAGAAAGGAGGTTCCTGGTTTTGAATCTCTGGTGGCAGAAGCATGTGGAAATCTCCCTGTGCATGTTTTCGCTGAGTTTATTTCAATGCACACTGAAATGGTTTGAGATCTGCTACCATGGACAGAACATTTTCCATAGAAGCCAAATCATCAGTTTATTTGTGTTTCATTTGATCAGATCTTACTTGACCCTACAAACATTTTGGGGAGATTTTGGAAAATAACAATCATTCAGCTACCTTCAGTGAGGATCAGACTGTCATGTGGAAACACACTGTCTGCTACATCTACACGCCTGTATTCATAAACATCCACCTCATAACTAAGTACACCCATATTATAAGCCTCTCCGCTTATTATATCTGTTCTAAACACGCCTGCATGTCCGCTCACGTCATTTCATCATCCTGAAAAGTGTTCTGGACTGTGACAGAGCTCTGCTGCTGCTCTCTCTGATGAGGGAATTGATCGCTTGTTTGGACCCTACTGAATCATTCAGTCAATAAATAACTCAGCGGCTATTTGACCTGAAAACAACAATGCTACCACAAAGCTGCTGGAAAATGTAATTAAGCTACTAATGATGCTATTTATGGTGACGCTACTGCCCACCGCTGTTGGCTAGTCTGTTTGGTATAAGTGTGGACTTGACTTAAGGGAATTGATGAGGTCTAAGATGTGTGGGTACTTGGGGGTACGGGTTGGACTAATTGGACGTGTGCAGGACTCAATAACTGCCTGTGAATCTTTGGAAGTTTCCCTTGGTTTATATAGGCCTTTGGTCTTCTATCACTCTTGCTTTTTTCTGCTAACCAAACTTAAATTTGCCTCCATATTATTCACATTTTATCCTCAAATTAATTCAACTCTACAGGGAAGCAGAATCTGATTCCAAGCAACGTAAAGAAATCAAATCTTCTTGTGGTGTTGATGAAGTTTCACTTGGAGCTGCTGTGCCTGGTATTAGTATCCTGGCAGTGTGTGTGAAGTGTATGTCAAGCAGTGTGTTCAGTCATTTTACCTCAACATGTCTGTCTGTACATCTGTCCCCGTCCGTCTGCCTGTTTGCCCTTCCTAATTATCCCCCGAGGACAATAAAGACTGGAGCGAACACTCTGGTCCATGAATGACTGATCGGCTGTTGGTTGCCGGGGTAACTCAGCCTCACTGTACATGAACCTGTGGACCCTCGTACCTGTCTGTCTGTCCATCAAACTGCCTGTCTCCCTCCCTCAGCTCCAGTGTCGCTCTAATGCTTTTCCTTCTCAGTCCCTTTAAATGCCTTCCTCTCTGCTTCCCCTCCTCGCCGCCACCTGTCCACATCTACAGCTCCATCTCCATCCTCTCACCCTCTTCTTCAGCCCCTCCGGCATTTTTTGTTCATTTTTAATTCACAAACTCCAGAGTTCTTTCACCGCTGAGATTTGAATTTGTTTGCTTTTTTATCACGGGCCATCTGAAAGAAAGAGAGTGACGGGAGTGAGGGAGGAAAGCGATTAATCACAAGCCAGAACTCCCACTCCTGAATGGGGATCCTGACAAAAAAATGGCTTTCCAGCTTATCGCCGGCACTGATAGCAGATCTGAGATTGGGGAGGTTTGGAAAATTACATTTCCACTGGCAGCCTCAGCCAGCTGGAAGTCTTTGTGAATGAAAGGAAATGTTGTTTCCGCTGGCTGTGGTGCACGAGCTGCCAAAATCATGTGTCAGACCTTCTGTAAGCCTCGGATAGATGCTCCGACATGACATGAAGCTGTGATCACTGCTGTAATCTCCAGGGTTACAAGGCTTTTCCTTATCACTGTTTCAGCTGCACAGGAAATATTTCATCATTAAGGACAAAACTTCACCAAAAGATTTGATGTCTGTCCTCCTATAACTACAAAAAAGAAGTTGAAGTAGCCTTTGGTTTGTGCACTTCCCTTCTGATGCCTCAAGTTTTCACTCTGCCATGCAGCTTGGATGACAGAGTGATAATGAATTGCAGTTTTCTGTCTTAATTCATGTTCCTTTGAAGCGATTTATCAATTATGAGTGGCCACGCCTTCAAGCATAGGCTGCTTTTTCATCTATTTTACTCGGACCATGGACCATAATTCTTTAATTAGATTAGGAAAATATGATTAGAAAATGATAACTGAGGTTGTAAATTAAAGGAAAGGTACCTTTTGCCCCACACTGCCCACTACATGAGTATTAAACGATCAAATTATAGATTGTAGTGATGGAGGCCCGAGGGGCTAAAACAGTAAATGAAAGTGCAGCCACACTGCGATCTCTGGAGATGAAGATCAGGTTTGTCCATTTCAGCAAACTGGCACAATAAAATCACTTTTCAATCATGGGGATATGGAGACATTAAAGGGATAGTTCTGGGTTTTTGAAGTAGGGTTGTGTGAGGCCTGAATGTGCCACAGTGTCACAGCTCAGGTCTCTCTCTGTTCAGAAATCTTAAGAAAGATGCTATACATTACTGTACATGGTACCAAACTCTGTGTTTTTAAAGAAATTGTGGGAGAAAACAAGCCACAGAAACAGCTCAGGGTTATCCCACGTTACAGTTTGTTTACTTCCACTTAATTTCCCACTACCATTAGGCACTGTTTTTCTTTCTTCTTTTCTCTTTCCTTATTCACCTCAAACTTTTAAAAAACAAACGTACATGTCCATCAAATATATTTAGACAGTACATACATATGTATGTCAACACAAAAACCAGTTTGAGAAGGGAAAGATTGGAGCAAAAAGCTTAACTAGTCCTGCCCCCTCTTAAAAATCAGATCCAATAATGAATTAAAATCATAATTCATAACCAGTTGTCATGGTTCATGGAAACAATATAAAAACATGGGTAATAGCCCAATTTTACAAACTACAGTCTTCATAAGACATAAGTGTCTTGAAGCACAACCCCATTCTTCATATAAACCTTCAAGAGCACAAGCAAAACATACTAATAATAAGTAGGCACTTCAGAAAATATAGATATGTGTGTATATACATATATATGTGTGTGTGTGTATATATATGTGTATATATATGTATGTATTAGAAATACATATATATACATACTTATTTAAATGCAAATTTCTGTATTCATAAACATCCATCTCACCCGTACAATAAGTTTCTCCACTTATTACATCTGTTCTAAAATACATTTTATTATTATCTTGAGACACAGCACAGCTAAAAATGTGATTGTCAGAATACAATCATATTTTTGAGGATAAGTTTGGATTTGGCTTTTTGGAGGTTTAATGGATTTAAATATCAGTTGTACCATTTCTGATTTGCACATAAATATCCAGTAAATGTTGGCTTTGAACTTTTAGGAAACGGCTGTTCTACATCGATAGTTTTATTACCAATAGTCAGAGAAGTATATTTATTTATTATACGTTAGTTATTTTAATTAAAAATCCATCTCTGACTTATCAAGGTTGTGTTTTAAATGCCCAGATATTTCACAGACATCCATCCATTTGGAGAGGAAACCCAACACACACTCTACACATCCAGAGACACATTTTCTGTCCATTAAGCTAGAGTAAATGTCGTGGGAGAGCTTGTTAGGGCTGTGGAGTGCCTTAATGTGCCGGGGGACGAGATGAGTGATGGAATAAAACAAAAGGGGGATGGCGTTGTGCCTTTCATCCTCCCGCGTCTTTAGCAGCAGACGTGTTATTAGTTTGTACTCTGATTAAAGACGGGAACCGTCTAAATGCCCCAGAGTCACTCATTCGATTAGCCCTCACAATCTGCCACATGCTTTATTCAGTCACTTACTTATTTCATTATTTTATTTGATGGTTTTTAAAGTTTGGTTTGATGACTAAAGATTACAACAATAGCCTCATTGATTCAATTAATTATTTTTTGTTTATATCCACTCGGCACAGTGAAAAGACTGCTGCATTGATCAAACCCTTCCTTTAAATGGTATAAAAAGCCAATGGACAGAGTTTTTTATGGATGAATATGTGAATGGATAGATTCATAGTCAGAAAGAGAGATGGACAGATAGATAAACAAATGGACTGACAGATAGATGGTTAGATGGATGAATGGTTGAGAGAATTGGAAGAAATATAGCAGGTTGATGAACAGATTAATGGAGGGGTGGTGTAATTAATGGATGGATTGAAAGATATATGGAAGGATGGATGGGTGATAGGATAAACAAATGGAAAGAATTATTGTGAGTTGATACTAGATTAAGATGGCTGGCCGATTGGATGGATGGATAGATGGATGGATGGCTGGATCAGTGGGTGGGGCAGAATTGTTTGTCACATCATAAATGAGTCACTTATGGATTGTGCGAGAAAATAAGATGAGTTGATGGTTTGATGAAAAGATGGAGTGATGGATGATTGGATGAATTGATTAATGAGTCAGAATTTTGTCAATGGAAAGATTATTATGGATGCATTATAGATGAGGAAAAAACATGTAAAGTCAGTGGTAGAAAAGCTGGATTGGATAATGGATGATTGGATGTATTGATGTATATGTATAACAATGAAACTTGTTTAAGGGAATTTCTGCACCTGAAGAGCTCCATTTGGTGCCATTTTGATGATTTTTTTGGTTTTCTGACAAGCCTGATTATTTAGTAGAGCCCCTACCATCTCTCCAACTACTTTTAAAGGAAAGCAAAATCTTATTTACTGGCCCCTTTTGGTTTTATTTATTAATGTGTCTAGAACAGACCCGCAGGCCGTCTTCCTTTGTAGTTCCCCCTGTCCTGCACTGTTTGTGAATCTCAGCTCCATGCAAGAAAAGACATTATTCCACCGAATACATCAAGTTTTATGTTGCATCTTGTCCACATTGAGAGCTGAATTATAACAGAATTTTACATTTTATGACATAACTTTTAGAATCTCAAAGTTAATGGTTGAAACTTTCCTCCAAAGTCAATAACACCTTGGTAATGCTTGTATGGACTTTATAATAAACCGCTGCAATATCCAATACCCATCAATTCCTCATCATGTTTTGTGAAAAGTCAATGAAGAAGCGATGTAATAAAATGATTGTCAGTGATTGGGGTTTCTTTTATCCAGTCCTGTATGTTGCTTTGACACTTCCTGCACATGAATAAACTGTGAATTAGGTGCTGGTGTCGTTACGGGGGAAGCGATCGATGTGGAGAAAAGGACATGCCTGGGGCGTGTTCGGGGTCGATGCACAGGCAGAACCTGAGAACGCGGTGTTTTAACCTTCCTTTGTGGCTTTAGGACGTCGTTAGTGTGACGGATTAGACTGTCGAGTGATTAGTCTGATCCATCACGCTGATCAATTCTGATGGAGGAAAAGAGTTAATTCATGCGTCAAACTCTGGATAGCTCGTGTTTCAATCTACATGCAGCTATTTCATCATTGCCATGAGGTCAGGTCACCTTCCTGGAGCTTTTCCTCCATGGAGCTCCATGACTGATTCAGATCTGATCAGTGTGTTGAGACCGAGTGCTGTTCACTTTCATTTAGAGAGAAGAAGAAGCTCCTCTGTGACATCAAAACTGAATAGCTCTTAGAGCCTCTGACTGATCTGTCGCTATCAGCCAGGGTTGCCAACTGCTCAGTAAGGACAGTAGCTACTGGCTTATGGAAAGCTTTTGAGCATAAATTTGATGTCCATGATATCAACCATAGTTCAGCTCTATAGTATTCAAATTTGGAGTATCTGTACTCAATTTTGGTAAACTAGTGTGCGAGTAGACTTGTGTCACTAGTACTACTAGTAGATCGAAAGCTGTTCACTAGCACTAGGAAACTGTTTTTGATTCTACCAGTACAACTAGTAAATTCAAAAATGTTTATAAGTACTACTGGTAAGCCTTATATGCTTATAAAGGGCGGGGAAAAGCAAATTCAGGCTTCCCATTGGCTTTCGAAAATATTACAACCAATCAGGGTGCTGGATTTGGTTGTAATCCATCCTGCTTCATTTGCATATGGTCTATTGGTGCTACTAGTGAATCTTTTGGCTTTACTAAACTACTAGTAGACTAAAAACTGTCTACTAGTACTTCTAATGAGATATTTTAAGTTTACCAGTAGTACTGGTAGACCAAATGCAACCCTGATTGGTTGTAATATTTTTGAAAGCCAATGGGAAGGCTGAATTTGCTTTTCCCTGCCCCCTTATTAGCATATAAGGCTTACCAGTAGTACTAGTGAACATTTTTAAGTCTACTGGTAGTACTAGTAGACCGAAAACAGTGTATTAGTAGTACTAGTGACACTTATGCTTCACACTAGTAAACTCTACTCGCACACTAGTTGACCAAAATTGAGTACATGGGTACTAGTAGAGCTGAACTACCGCTGCCCAATTTTATGCCCAAACGTCTTTCCATATTGGCTGTCCCAAATGTTGCTAAATGATGTTGCCTAATTTGCATGATTGTTAATGTACATATAATTGTGACTGACACTATGAGAGAGGAATAATGTTGTGGGAAAGACAAACAATGAGTGAAATATGTTAGAACTTCGAATGAACTTTTCTCGACCCAAAAGAGTCAAAATCTGTATTGGGTGATATTTGTGCATGATGGCCTCAGGATGGGTTCTGGCTTTGAATTAAGAAGCCTTTTCAAACACTGTCTCCACTTCATTAGGTGTATTTACCAATCAGCAAAGTACCATTCTCATTTTATGGATAATTTTGTCATATTGAACAAGAAAATTGCTTTGAAAGTAACAGTGCTTTGCCACCCCTCTCGGTTTTCTGAGTAGATCACAGTGAGGGCTGGGGAAGCATCACAACAATTAAAGCACTTTTCTCCCTAAATGAGCCATATTAATTCATGAATTTAGCACGATAAATTGCTGAGAAGTAAATATACACTCTGGAGTGCAGTTCTTTTCTGAAATATCTCAAATATGCTGGTTGGTGTCAGATATGAGCAGTGCATGCGACGCAGTTTCGTGGTTAATTTGCAGTCTGAATGCAGAGGTGATCATCTCCTGCTTGACTGCAGCTGAGAGGGACTGATGCATGAAGACTGGGCCGCCTGTGAGTGCTTTGGGATATAACACTAATATATGATGACTGTGCATGCTCAGTCATCAGATATTAGTATATAAACCTAACAGAAGGAAAGCATGAGCTCTGTAACTTCACACTGTGGCAAAGCTCAGACCAAAGGGCATGACCTCAAACTGGATTTACCCAAAGGAGCAGAGGAGAGGTAAAGATGTGTTATCAATACCAAATGGGTCAGTCATTACTGCCATTAATGAAGGATGCAGAGGATGGCAGCTCCAGCTAGGGAGTCAAGTGCTCCTTGGATGGGGGTGCACGGGGGTATGTCAGTGCATTTAGTTGCATGTGGTTTACATAAATCTTGGCTCTCTGACCTATTTGGGACAAGAACCCAATGTGCACCTGTACTGCTCTGCTAAGGAAGTCATATCTCCTTATTGATATTTCTACATTAACTTTACTTCTAAGTTTTAAAATTGTGCATTTACAGCCTTTTAATGCTGAAACTGACTTCAATTGATTTGTCCCTCTATCTATCCCTCCACTTAGTAGTCAATTTGTCTATTCTTTTGTTTATACAGCTGATCTCTATCCACTTATGCACCCGTTTAGCCTTTCACTTAATTAATTATCCTTCAAACCATTAACATATCCCTCCATTAAATCAGCCATCCATCTGTTCATGCATCCAACACAAATCAGTCCTTCCATCCATTCATCATTCATTGGGCTGTTCATCCATCCTTCCATCACATATTCATCTTTCTATATCCTGCCTCTAGATATTTTACTGCAGATTTCTGGCTTTAGATACAGTATAAGTGACATAAATGACATGGCTACGTGTCCGAGAGGAGTTGTGATTAGTCAGACAGCCTTGAATCCAGTGTCAGCATGGCCTCTTCCTGTGTGAGGAGGTTGAGATTGCGTGAAGTATGGCAGCGTCCATTATGACGCATCAACAACGTGCCAAAGGTTCCTTAGAAAATCACATGGCTGACGTCACATGACTTTGTCCAGTTCTTTCACTCTCTAATTTTATTGAGATTTTAAAAATGATCTTCTGCAAACCTTGGTCATAATGAGTGGTTATTTGAGTCCCTGTTGCCTTTGAACCACTCTGGCCATTCTCCTCTGACCTTTGGCATCAAATAGGCATTTTCTCCGAGAGCACTGCTGCTTATGGATATTTTTTCTTTTCAGACCATTCTCTGTTAACCCTAGAGCTGGTTGTGCATGAAAATCTTAGCAGATTTGCAGTTTCTGAAACACTCAGACCAGCCTGTCTGGCACCAACAACCATGCAATGTTCAAAGTCACTTAAATCACCTTCCCTCCTCATTCTGATGCTCAGTTTGAGCTTCAGGAGTTCATCTTGACAATGTTCACATGCCTAAATGCACTGAGTTGCTACCTTGTGATTTGCTGTACAGCTATTTGTGTCAAGTAGCCGTTGTACTGGCATTGTTCCACCTGAAGTGAATGACAGAGAGGTATCGCAGGTCCTCCCTTCCTGCAGATGTTAGACTCTACAACAAAAACCTCTCCAGTGTGCAATAAACCATATTTATATTTGTAATACCTCAAATGTTTCACTTGTAAAATATCAAACATGTACATAACCACCGTATTTATATTATAATATCTCAAATCTCCATCTGTAAAATATCAAACATGTACATATCAACTGTAAATATACCACTTACAATATACTATATACCTTTTTATTTTTCTTTTCTTTTCTTTTCTTTTCTTTTCTTTTCTTTTATTTGTAATTACTTTATCTTTCATTTGTAAGCTTCTTTCTTATATTTCTCTTGTATCCTGCAGCTGCTGTAAATTTGGAATTTCCCCCAGTGGGACTAATAAATGAATATCTAATCTAATACCTTGTAAATTGGCCAGTGAGTACACGTGTTCATGTGCTAATGCAACTTTTTTGACGTGTAAAGCCCCTGTGGCCTCTACTGGAATCAAATGTGCATTCATTAAAGATATTCCGATATTTCCACAAAACTGTCCGAACAATGAGACCCAGTTTTATGAGGGGACTTGACCCAGAGCTTTAAACCACATGGTCACAGATCTTATCGTGTTTTATGTGCTTACTTAACTGTGAATGACCAGTTCTGGTACACAAGGCTGTTTGAAAACACATCTCTAGGATAGCAGTGAACCTAAAATAAGATTCAAAGCTTTTGAAAAATGTATGCAGAGCAGAGATTTTCAGCAGCTCCAGAGTCCCTCAGGGTTTATTGTAGCCAGCTGCTTTTCTTTTAATAAACCCTTAATTGTATTCCAGTCAGTCAGGATGGTGAAGTGCTTTGTACAAGATAGTGTGGCTTGTGAGTAAAACCCTTGGGGCTTGTTGAATTTTGCAACCAAAATATTGTTCTTTTCTTTAACTGCTGCAACATTTCAAAAACTATAAATGTCTTATGCTTATTTTTTAGCACCTCAACCAAAAATGTCTCCTCTTAAATCTGATATATTAACTTCACACTAGAAAACTTCAAACACTGGCAGCTCCATGTAGCAACGAGAGGAGTCTGCTTGTAAAATATCTCAAATTCTCTCAAGTGGGTTTCACATATTTCATGTCAAAAGAAAATGTAGGACACAAAAGAGACCAAAAGAAGGATGAATTTTCTTCCAACGCTAAGATGATGTTGTGTAATTTATCTAAAGGATTTATAGCTTTAAAAATGGGGGAACAAGATGCACTGAACTCTAAACTTGGTGAGCAAAATGTCTGGTAGGTTCTGATTCATCCAGGTCATGGTTATCCAATTCTTTGTGAAAAGAGCAACTGGATTTGTTAAAGGTTATTGAAGATGTTTCGACGTTTCCAAAAGACATCTTCAGTTCTAATGTGACTCAAGCCAAAGTTGGAAATTTATAGCCCTTGTTGGTCATCCAGTCATTTGCCATGCTTGCATGATGCTGGTGCCTGCTATCCAGCACGAAAGCATGATTTTGATGGTTGTCGAAAGCTGAATTGTAGGTGGGGGATAAGAAGTGCCTTAGTCGTTGCCTCTTTCCTGGCCAGTATCCTAACATTGCTGTCCTCAAAGAAATGTCCTGTATCCTTCAGATTTAAGTGAACAGCTGATTTCTGGCCAGAAGAGTTGGCTCTCCTGTGCTGGGCCATGTGTTTATGTAGTGGCTGTTCTGATTTGATGTAGTGGCCCTGTGATTGGCTGGTAACTGGTTCATGTTTACCCAGCCTCTTGCCCAATGTCAGCTGGGATAGGCTCTAGCCTTTTGCGACCCTGAAAAGGACCAATGACTAAAATCTGATTATCATAAAAAAAATCTGATGATAACCAAGAATTACATATTCAAACAATGAACCAGTAAAAATGTTTTTAATCAGTCTGCAGGTTGTTCTTTATGTGCAGGAATAAATAATCAGATCAAATGAAGAAACAAAACACATTTATGTTCATTTTATTTGGTGTATTAGTTCATAAAACATCAGCTGGTACTGTCAGAGGCAAAAATGTCAAATGTCACATAGCCTGTTTTTTCCTCAGTCTTCAGTCCTCTGCCTTGATTCTCTCCCATGAGTCTCTGGTGGGAGGGACTTAGGCCGAGGAAAAGACCCACGTCGAAGACCCATGCCGCATAAACTAACTGACCTGGGAAGCAGCCTTGGACTCGACCCTCAAAGACTTTAGACTCTGACTTAGAGTCACCAGTTAACCTAACAAACATGTTTTTGGTCTGTGGGGGGAAACTTGAAGGCCCACACCGCATACTGAGAACATGCAAACTCCACACAGAAAGGCCCTGATGGACACTGGGATCGAACCAGCAACCTTCTTGCTGGGACATTCACGCAGTCCCTGCTGCACCACCGTGCCACCCACTTTGCTTATTAAATGAAGTTTAAATCAATCAGTAAACTAGAAAAGCACTCGGAGAGCGCAGACGCACACCAAGATACAATTCTGAATCACCACTCACTCCGTTATGACGGCCGAGTCTCCGCACATCTGTCCATGTGGAGAAGTCCTCCACTGGCAGGGAAGCTGCAAGGGAAGCTGGGTAATGTAGTGAAAGGCTTGTAAAACGTTGACGTGAGTTTGCAGATAAACTTCAATTCCCATAATGAAGCAGCTGAGGAGAAATGAATGGGATTTGCCATTGTTAACTTCAGTGTTTTTTGTGATGTTTATCTGGATCGGATCCAGAGGAAATTGACCATGATGATAGAGTTACATTATAGATATTGTTGTGTAAATTTTGGACTGAATCGATCAAGGTGTGTTTGAGATATGAATTTTTTTAAATACGTCCCAATGTTAACTTATGGGATTTTTCACAAATTAGGGGAATTTTTTGCATCCAGACAAATATGCAAATCACCACCAAAATGTAATGGCTTCTTCCATGGACCAAACCACACCTCTGGTAAAAATTTTGATGTAAATCCATCCAGTAGTTTTTGTGTAATCTTGCTAACAGACAAACAAACACACAGACAGACTATAACCTCCTTGGCGGAAGTAATAAACATGCTGTGAACTCATTCACAGGATCAAACTTCTAGGATTAATTTTGCCCATGCCTACTAAAAATTCAAACTTTTCCTGAGAAAATAATATATTTTCAGGGGGCTAAATTCACAGTGGTCTGTCGAAGACTAGTCCTGTTCTTTAGGATGGCTTCTCCTCTACCAATTCGCCGTCACTAATTGTGATCATTAATCCACAGAGACTGATTTCATTTCAACCATTGCACCAATCGACTTCTCCATCTTCATTTCTCTCCCTTAATCCCCCTATCGGTTGTCAGAACCCATGAAGCCCCCTCAGATCTCCTCAGATCTACGAACATCCTGAGCAGCAGCGTCATGGGAGCTTGCAGCCAAAGACCAGAGGAGAAGAAACCAGGGAGTCGAGCTATACGGAGGAGTGAAATGGCAGAGAGGCATGATCCTTCAGGGAGAGGCACTTTGTGTTCTCTCCTGCTCGATTCATCTTTATAAAGCTGTCACAGGTGTTTAGAGAATAACTGCAGGAGAAATCCTCTTTTAGTCCCAGAGCTGCTCACCACTGTGTTTGATTCACAATGAAAAGCTGCCGCAGTGCCGCTGAGCAGGGGAGTGAACCCTCGCTGCTCTGAGGATACCAGTATGCAGGGAGCCGCTCTGAGGGTCCAAATAAGTGAATGTGATTCAAGGTGACGTTAATGGAGTGCACACACAATCTTCACTGGATAAATAAAATGCCTCCCTGCCCTGACTCTTAACTACAGGTACCATAAAGCTTTGCAGGCTGAGACAGGGAGGCTCGTAAAGTGAATACAAACATGTCCTAAAAGAAAATTATACATACTTCAGTAAAAATACTGCCATCAGAAAAATGTGACCTTTTCTCAGGAAAGTTTTGAAGCATTTATACTTGCAGAGATGAATTTTTTAGCCCTCTGTGACAGCTGAATCAGTATGTTTTAGAGTGGTCGGTATGACGCTCGTCTGCAGGGTTCTAATCTTGAAAATGCAAGAGTGGTGAAGGAATTACATATTTTTATGGGCCAACCCCAGAGGTTAGCATTGCACTGGTTCCCTCAACTAAAGTTTTTGATGAATTCCTGGATTATTACCTCCACCGAGGAGGTTATGTCTTCGCCAGGGTCTGTTTGTCTGTTTGTCTGTTTGTGTGTTTGCAACATTATGCAAAAACTACTGGATGGATTTACATCAAAATTTTATCCGCGGTGTGGTTTGGTCCAAGGAAGAAGCCATTACATTTTTTGTTGGTGATCTGAATATTTGTCTGGATGCAAAAAATTCCCCTAATTTGTGAAAAATCTCATAACTTAACACTGGGCTGTATTTTGTCTCACCCACAGCACCATCCAATTGGTTACACGCTCTGGTTGCACGCAGAGCCATGGCACAGCAAACAGCCAATCAGCACTGAAAGCTGTGCATGCAGTTCTGCTCACAGACACAGCGGAGAGGAGGAAATGTGCCAATGGAGGAAGCCTGGTGCTGTTCCTGGAGCCTTGGTTTCTAAGAAAAATTAAGGCAACAGACTCTCCCAAAGTTGTAACAAACATCACAGTCCTCTACAGCTCACAACTACTAGTAATATTACTGTGACCCATTAACATTATAGAAACATACGTGGCAGCTCTGCTCGCTTGCAGTCCCTCCAGACATGCCGTTCAGTCACTCGAAACAAGGTTGCTGATGATGTTAATATGGAAATAGTCCATCATAGCAGAAGTCTGTGTGCGTGAGTGTAGAAACCTAACCCCCAAATTCCACATAGAGCGAGACCTACTGCTAACTAGGTCACTCTATTGGATGATACTTATGTCAACAATAATCACAGTTCTTGCAGATTGATATTTTTCATTCCACAATGTGCGTATAAAATAAATATAGGACTGTAATGTTGGGTGGAAATCACAATTTATGGGCGGAACTGAGCTGCTTGGCAGAGGTCTGCACTCTCGGACTGCTTTCCTAGTTTCTCATAATACGCTCTGGGGTCAACAAAAGTTCATGAAACTTGAATGATTTTTTTCGTCATAATGATCTTTATGAACTTTAACCAGAGCCGGGCGGCCCATTAGGTAATATAAGCAAACACGAAAGGTGCCCTGGCCTCCAGGGGGCGCCTCAAAATCAGGAAAAAATCACCTTCAATAAAACTAATTTGACTATAAACTCTCAAAATGGAAAAATTCACACTGATTCAAATGTAAAGCAATGCCCAATTAATATCGCTACAAATGTTAATACCAAATTTTGTGACATGTTATTTTATAAATTAAAAGACAATTGTAAAAACTATGCTATTCAGTTTCTTTTGTAAGTGTATGTAAATTGCTGATGGAGGGGGGTGCCATATAAAATCTTGCCAAGGACGCCACTTTTGGCAGGGCCAGCCCTGAAGATAACCAGTTTTAAGTGTAAACCTAATTGACAGGTGTTAAAAAACTGTTCTCACCATCAACATGGTGGTCCTACTTAAGCTGAGGACCTACTACAAGACTTTTTGCCTGATTTTACCCACAATTCCCAGTAATTGGAGACAGTCGGCATGGCTGGCACAAAAATCTTAAAATGAGGAGCCTCAGCCCAGAGGCTAAGCAGGTTCTTAAATTGTGAAGCTGAGCTATATTAATCTGCAGTTAAGTTTACCAGCTTGTTCTCTAGTTAAAACAATTTATCGCCTTTAGAAAAAGAAAATAGTTGTAATATTTTGTTTACGAGTAAATATTGATTAGAAAGTGTTTGGGACGTTCCAAAGGTAAGTTTAGAGAGGTCTTTTGATACAACATTATTGTTATTGGAGCATATGTCTTGCTTATGGAGATGTACTGTAAGCAGCTCCTCTGGGTTTTGGCTTCTGTTCTGGGGTCCACAGTGATTTATTTTCAGTGTCCACAATGATAGTCCTGCACATAAAGAGCCTCAAAAAATCACTACTGCAGTCCCTCCATCTTAATAACATTTGTTCTTTTTCGGGTGAGATTTAAATATGAGAAGCTGCTGTGGTTCATAATTTAATCTGTTTAAAAGCTGTGATCACTGATTCAGATAAAGAGAAGAAAGTCCGCTGAAAAAAGGACATTACGCTGCGAAAAACAAGTGAGACTTTAATTATTCAAAAGCAGAGAGAATCAATAGCAGCAAAGCGTCCCTTATATATTTTTCCGTCTCTCCCCTGCAATGAAACCGCCTCAAAAAAGTGTGCGTTGGCTTACAAGATAACACATATCAAGTGTGACTCATGTTTTATTCAAAGCGTGCTCCAGTACATTTTCGCCCCAGTCTGGACTTGATCCACATCTGTGACCACATCTTGGCCGAGTATTACAAAAAGGCGTCAGAGCCAATCTGTCACTTCATTGGAAATCAAATCCATCATCCCCGACGCTGGCCCGAGGTGAAATACAGAGTTTCATTAAAGAAGAGGCAGAGCTATCGGTTAATTGACACACATTGATAGAGTTTGCTCGCAGCTAATTTTCAAATGCTTCTTATTTTTTCCTCGTCTCAGGGTGCAATTACACAGCCACACACACACACACACACAGTCATACACACATCAGTGCTCACCTACTTATCAGGGCATTTACGTCATCATTTCCCTGCTTTTAACTTTCACAGTGATCATTTGAAGCCTGGAACTAACCCTAGACATGAGGTTGTCGAGTGCTCTGGTGCAGTGGAAACAGCTCAAATGTGAGGATTCAGTTTTGGAGTGAGCTCGTCCCGAGGTTAGGGAATGAGCTACATCAACAGATGAGAGACCGTACTACTGTTTTATATGCACAGACATGGCTTTTTTTGGGGTCAGCTAGTAATTGTTTGTAATATATGAACATGAAATTCTGAGCTGCCCTGATCACCCTCTGTTTGCTGAATTTGATATTCTCCCTTCTGGCCGATGTTACAGAATACCTAGAACCAAAACCAGGCGAGCCAGAGCTTCTTTTATTCTGGTTGCCGTTGACAACCTTAATTCATTGGCCTGACCAATTTTCTTGTGTGTGCTTTATGTGCCTTGTGGATAGAGTTGATTGTTGATTTTTAGACTGTAATCCTTGACTATTTATTGATTATTTATTGAATCTCTTTTTATCTGCTTTACCTCATATGTTCATTATTACTGATTATCTGCTGCACAGCACTTTATGGGTTTTGTCGGACTCTTTAGCCTTTGGCATTTTGTGGTGCCGTCCTTTTTCACTTGTGCTCAGGATTGTTCCTGATTTTCCTAATGCCTGTATGTTTTATAATAATGATGATAATAATAATAATAATAATAATAATAGTCATGATAATAATAATAATAATAATAATAATAATAATAATAATAATAATAATAATAATGATAACTTTATTTTTATAGCATCTTTAAAAACAGAAGTTTACAAAGTGCTTTAACAGACAAAACAAAGGCAGAAAAAGGCAGAACTTTGGGGTACAATAAAATCAACAACCAGGTCAACAGAGACCACGAGAGTCAAAGGAAAAGGCATAGAGGGTCATGTTAACTAAAGCAACAAAATTAAAGAAAATAGTATAAACTGATAGGATTGAAACAGCTGATGTAATTTAGGAATACACCAAATCCGTATAACTCTCCATGTCAACACGTACAGATGATGAACATTGATGGAGAAGGTATTTCGTTTTATGTTTCATGACAAGGAGATGACAAGACAGTAAATAGGTAATAGATTTATAGATACATAGATAAATTTAAGACTTTTGAAGGCTGAAAGTTGACGACATCACATCAGGAAGATAAAAAAAGAAGAGGGCAGATAGAGGACAGGTAAAAGAGAAAATAAATAAATAAATAAATACATAAAATAAAATGGAATAAAAATAATGATAATAAAAAAGGGAGTATGTCAAAACAAGAAAAGATAGTAAAAACAGGACTTAAGAGGGTAAGAACAGTAGAGCTTTAAAACAGTAAAATATGTAAGTAAAATAGGATCATGTAAAAGCAAGACTAAAAACATGTGTTTTAAGATGTGATTTAAAAGATGTCACTGATTCAGCTCGCCTTATCTCCACGAGGAGTTGAGGAGCTCTGACTTATGTTTTATCATTTACTGTTGTGCTGATGCCTGCTGCTGAAAAACAATTCTCCCACGGGATAATAATGAAGTTGAAGTTGTCAGGCAGGGGTAGGCAACTAGCAGCCTGGGGCCTACATCCTGCCCCGCAGTCCCTCAACACAGCTGGCCAGTCACTTCAAAATATCAAAAAACTACAGATATGGCTATTTAAAACTAGACTAATGCTGTGGTACACTTTTACTGAACATAAACGCATTTTCAGTGTCTGTATCAACAGACTGTTGCAGCAGGTCTTCTTCATACAGTTGTCTCAGACTCTAAACATGTTTCTCTGAGCACAGATTAGATCTTAGGAGAAAGGAAAGAGTCAGATGGTCCTAGATCAAGTAAACTGGGAGGGTGATCAAGCTCTGTGATTTGTTTTTGGGACAGAAACTGCTTTACCGAGAGCGCAGTGTGAGCTGGTGCATTGTCTTGATAAAGAGTGAAGCCATTTTTCCACAGCTGTCTCTGTCTTCAGACTTTATCTCAGTGTTTCAAGAACCTGTTTGTAACAGTCTTGTTACATTGTTGACCCTTCTGGAACCCACTCCTCTAAAATGATCCCTTCATTGTCAAAGAAAACAACCAACATGACCTTGAACTTGGACTTTCTCTGCCGTGCTTTCTTCATCCTTGGTGATGATGGTGTTTTCCAATACACTTTCGGACATTTTGTCTCAGGATCGTACTGAAAGATTCAAGTTTCATCACATGTAATCACTCCTAAAAAAAACGTGTTTCCTTTGATTTGTTCCAAAATGTCTCCAAAAATTATTTTCCTTGTTATCAGGAGTCAGACAACTTCGACACAAACTTAAGTCAAATTCAATTTTTCACATAAAATTTGCAGATCTGCCTCTTCATCAGTGAAGGACATTTCTGCTCTCATTGTTATGCTGAGTCATCAGCTGTTTTGAAGGTTGTGAACATCTTTTTCAATTTGTTGAATGTTTTCAGAAGTAGTTGATGTGCCCAGGGCATTCAGTGTCTTGGTCATCCTCTCTGCCTTCATGAAATCTTTTGTGCTGCTCAAACACTTGAATGTGACATGCAGTGTTCCCCAAACACATCAGTTAATTTACAAAAAGATTTGGCTGCTGTTCTGTTCAAATTCATGAACATTTTCAAGTTACTGCTCAACTTTGAAGCTAATCGATTTCCAATGCCTCAGCAAAAACGTGCACTTCAATCAGCAGCTAGCAGTGAGCTAAAGACGTCCCTTATTGAACACATACATCAAAAAAGTGAAAAATCTGCCCCAGACTGGCTGTTACTGTTTCTATCAAACTCCTGTTTATGTATTACTAAAGGGATGTGTTGAAACAAGAATAGACATTTTAGTAAAATATAACTTATTGACTGGTAAATACAATATCTTGCATTGAAAAAAGTTGCATTTAATTCATTTTTTTCTGAAGAAATTAAGCATATTCGGCTACACTAAGTTTAAATACATACATGTTGATATAATGGCTTCTTAGCTTATTATTTGTTCCTTAATTAAAAATGTTAGTAGAAATAATTACCACAATAAATATCACAATAAGTATCAAAAAAAATATTAAAATTCTGGCTATAATGTGCACCATTAGATCCTCTTAATCTCCCACATGGTCCCCCTTCATGTTTTATAAGATCCTAGAAGCCTGATCCATGAATTATGCGCCAACATTATGTTCAGAAGAACAACACCGACAACCAGCAAACATCCTGCCCCAGGCCACTGCTGTAAAGTTATAAACTAAGTACAGGGCTGCACCCGCAGAACCACACATTTAATATTAGCATATTGTATAACTGATATTCTTTTGCCTGAATTTCCCTTTTAATAAGCACATGTGGGGAATTAGCGAGCAGAATAACACCTTAAAATATCACACATACTTACATACAAATCCTCCTACACTTAAGTCATTTACATTTCATTTCTACACACAGGCTATGGAGAGATGAATAAATTAAAACACATAACGCTTGTATATATTCATTAATGGAGAGCAGAGGATGAAGAAGAGCAGTGAAAGAATAAACACATAGAGGAAGCGGAATTATGCAGCGAGAAGAGGAAAAGTGGCGAGAAAACAAGAGATCAACGCTGACTTAATTTAAGAGCAGAGGGATTATATTAGGTAGGATACAGTAAACAAGCTAAAAATTGACTTCCATGTTTAATTTATAACTCTTGTAGCAGGCTAACGCAACAATCAGCACTTTTGTTCCAGGACTTTGCCATGGTCCTGTGATTAAGGCAGCTCTGAGACTCCAAATCAATGTCAAGCTTGAGAAGGTTGTTGGAGCCATCTGCCTGAGTGGAGAAGTCTTGGCATGAAGACAAGAAGTAAGATACGTCCTCTGAGAATGACGGAGAATGTCAGGAGCATAGAACTAAAACTAGAACCACCATCTGGAGGTTTTATGCCCACATGAGGTATGTAATGTGTGGACAGTAAAACTACAATGATGAGTGAAGAAGAAGAAGAGCCGGTGTGACTGATGGAAACCTTTTACTTCTAAGGTACATTATCTGTAATAAACTTCAGATTAAAGAAGCAGTATCAGGGCTTAGCTGATATGTGACATTGAAATCATTGATATGAAGGTCCAAGTGTAAGTTTTGTGCTCTCAAGATTTTCGGTCACATTGACTTTGACCTTTTTAAATGGTAAATGGGCTTGAACTTATAGCACTTTTCTAGTAACTTTGACTACTCTAAGCAAGGTCACATCTACCCATTCACTTTCCCAGTCACTCACTGATGGTTGGAGTTTCTCTGTCAGTTGTCCATCAGTGTCTTCCAACACTTTTGGACTCCTTTATACCCATTTACAAGCCACTGATGCAGTGCCAAAGGACACATTGCCACATTGTATGTGACATTCAGAGCTGGGCTCAAACCTGCAACCTTCCGATTACCGACCAAGGGCACTATCAGACTGCACCACAGACTGCACTCCCCACACCCTGCTCTAAATGTCTCTAAATGGAATCAGTCTAGTTAAAGTGGGTATTTGTGCAAAGTTTGAAGAAAATCCCTTAAAGTATTTTGAGATAATGCATTCACAATCAAGGGCAGAATATGAGATCCTGCGACCTTGACCTTCAACCCTTGAACTCCACAATCTAACGAGATAATACTTGGGTCAGAGTGGACGTTAATGCGTAGACAGTTATCCTCTGAAGCAGACTTTTCCACTTTGCATCAGTCCATCTCAGATGAGCATGGACCCAGAAAAGCTGGTGACGTTTCTGGGTGTTGTTGATATATGGCTTTTGCTTTGCATGGCAGAGTTTTATCTTCCCCTTGTAGATGTGGAGATGAACTGTGTTAGCTGAAGGTGGTTTTCTAAAGTGTTCCTGATATCCTTTACAGAAGGATGTTGGTTTTTGATGCAGTGCCACCTGAGAAATTGGTCATGGGCATTTAATGTTGGTTTTCTTCCTAACATGCAGAGATTTCTCCAGAGTCTCTGAAACTTCTGATGATATTATGAACTGTAGATTCCTTGCAGCTGCATGTTGAGAAACATTGCAGTTCGACTATTTGCTCACACAGTTGTTGATCTGCTCTCTACTTGTTTCGGAACGGCTGAGGAATATTTTTTGAAAATCAAGGTTTATCTGTTTGAACATTAAATATCTTGTCTTTGTTGTGTATCCAATTGAACATAAGTGGGACAAGATTTCCAAATTAGTGTATTCCATTTTTATTTCCATTTAACACAATGTTGCTACTTTATTGGGATAGAGGTTTCTGATTTGGGTAATTTATTTTGTATTTTATTGACATATTGGGCATTGGTTGGCAGCAGACATTCAGATATTTTACTTTTCCTGTATACACAGTTAGGTTTATAAATGTTGCAGGGACCATATGTTATATAAATAACACTGAGTAAAGATTGAATTTTTAATGTGTGCAGTGTCATTGATCCCTTAACGCTTAAGAAAAAAAGCAATAAGAGAGGCTTTTATGTGAAAAAAAATTGTGACGAATTGCCCTTACTATAGTACAGTGTCATATTGTATCATCACCTAAGAATATGTATTATATTGCTAGAATCATGCCAATTCACACCTAATTATAACACACTAGATTTATACTGGACATTTATATAAAGCTTGGAGAAAAACCCACAAAAGGCTTTTGAGATATTATGATTTAAAGAGAGAGAGATTAACACAGGGCCCTATGACCTTGACATTTTATAAGCTATCTCTCAAGATCCAATAATCATCCTCAAGTCAAAGTGAAGAGTGGATGTTTGAGCAAAGTTAGAAGAAAATCACTTGAAGCCCGTCTTAGATATTGGCTTTTAATGAATGGTATAGATGCACTAAGTACAGATGTGAATATAACCTTAGATATATGCTAGTGCCTTTAGCCTTTAGCCAGCACCAGCATGGGGGCATAGAGTAGGAAAAAAAACTAAATATCCACAGATCCTTGAAGTTTATACAAATCCTGACCAGGTAATTCAAAAACCATGGGGCTGTCAGGAGAATTCCCCTCATGATTATCAAGAAACTTTCCCTCCATGTGTGCTTTTCATTCTCCAGCAGTGATGTGGATTGATCATGTTGAGTGATCTTAGCGGAGCAGGCCCTTCTGAGGATTTATGAGTTTGAAAATCTCCCTTTTGCCTGAAGGGAATCTCATTTAGCACTCTGGTCATGGGTCCAGCTCGGCGTGGGCTGAATCTCAGGTTTTCTCCTGGGTCTGACTGTATTGAATAATGCTGATTATACACAGGTACTGTATGTTCAGACTGCAGATAGATTTTTTTATTCTTTCATCTAACGAGGATCGACTGAGCATATATTTACTCCCCTCCCGTAGAGCCCGGCTGCACTCTAACGCAGTTACATGCATTCACGCTTGGGAACAGGCCGGCCTTACACGACTGCGTGAAATGATTGTGATGAGTTTGAATGGCAAACACAACGCGCTGTGTATGGAAAGTAACTGATATCTGCTCCCTCATCTTGAAATGATTAGAGATGTGAGTAGAAACCGTGAGCAGGCTGAGTCTCAGATAGTGCAGACTGTTCTCATTCACCGCCCTTCATGATCCACAATGACGAGGAATATGGTGTAATTTGTATAGTGTACAAAATAGTGCCACAAATTGGATACTTTCACTGTAATATTAGATGTTCAGAACAACTCCTTCAGGTGTCCTGCACTTGGGGACATAATGCAAGGCTTTTAGATTTTGTTATGGTCTTGTCTATTTTCATGTCTTTATTTGATGTTTCCTACTGCTATACTGTGTATAAGAGCAATTGAGGAAACCTAATTTTCCCTTGGGGATTAATAAAGTATTTCTGATTCTGATTCCGATAAAAGCGTCAAAAAAGGCGCTGTGGTTAAAAAGACAAAGCCACTTCTATAACATACACTGACATATAATTCATGACTAATTCTTAAATCGACTGTTTTTTATTGATTTTTCAAAACTTTGTACAAGTCTTCAGTGCATACAGATGAAGCCCCTTAAATGCTTCCCACTTACATCGACAGAGCCTTGACTAGTCCATGACTGGAACATGTGAATGTAATCAGATCCTTGCAGTGACTAGTTAATACTGAGGCTACTCAAATAAGGGCAAAGGTCAGTGCTCTTTAGATGTGTTCTTGTGAGGGAAGTGACATCTCATGGGAACACCCAACAATATCAAGTGTTGCCTGCAAAACACTTAATGGACATTTTGAAACACTCTTTAAATTCTTTGACTATGTAAAAGAAGATATTTATTTTTGTGATCTCAGTAGTATTTACAATAGTTGTCTGATGAATGCTGTTTTATCTCTTGGAGTTTCTGTAATATTTGCTATAGAACAGGGGACAAACATGATGGATGATGCATGTGTGTGTGTGTATTTCATCTCAATGCAGATTTGTACTTCTGGTCTTAGTGTAAATCAGTCATACTGAAGCTTGTGGAAGTACAGTCTGTATGTTCTGCTTTTAGTGAGTGTGAGGGTTACTATTTCTTATACAGTATGTGACAGCATGTCTGATGAATAACTGCCAATACCACCCGGACAGATTCCTGGGCTTTTATTACACTTGTCAAACAAAGTATTTATGGCTCAGAGTCCCTTCTGCAAAGAGTGTACTTGAAGCCATCTGTGGTGCGTCCTCTTGCTGCTTACTGACCTTGATTTCATGGATGCACACTTTACTGACCAGACTAGACAGCATAGCAGCACATAAAATCACTACCTGACCCACCTTAATTCTTCAAACTCCCTTTAAAATATAAAATAATGTATCTGAATAATAGTTTAAATATTTATATTTCTATGATGTATGAGTGATGTCTAATCAATGCTGGATTTTCAAGGCTGATTGAGTTGCAGAATCTAAAGGGGATATTTGAATGCTAATTAATAAGGCCACCAAAGCTATGTTTTTTTTAATGAGATGATTATCGTTTTGAATTCTATTGAGCAATAGCATTGAACAGTCACTCGAGCTAAGGCAGTGTGGTTATAAACCTGAAGAGTTCAGAGAGACTTAGTCTGGTGTGCTTTCACATCAGAGACATTTACGTCCAAGTCTTCAAACTCCTACAGACATTTTTAAGCATTGATGGGACTTTGTCTGAATTACATAAAATATCTCAAGCTACAGAACAAAATTATGTCTCAACCTGATGGAAAACTAAAAACCATCAACAGCCAACCCCAAATAACCCCCCACTGTGCAAAACCAAACCCAACTGACCTGAACACTCACCAAACAACCAAACCCAACCCCAACCAACCAATCAACCCCAACTAAAATGAACAAAACCCAACCAACCACAACCCATACCAACCAATGCACCAACTCCAACCAACCAATAAACCATCCAACTAACAGACCCACCTCAAACCCAGCAACAAGCTAACCCCAACCAACCCCTACTGTGCCCAACAAAATCCAGCTAACCTGAATGCTTACCAACTAACCAACTAGCCAGCCAACCACCCCAACAGCAATCATTCATCAACTGCAACCCCCAACTAACCCCATAAACCCTCTACTTAAGTCAACAAAACCCAACCAACCTCAACCCATACCAACCAACCAACCAGCCAATGCCAACTAACCCCAACCCACACCAACCAAACCCCATCTAACCCCAACTAAACCTAACAAAACCCAATCAACCTCAACTCATACCAACCAACCACCCCAACTTGAATGAACCAACAACCCCAACCAACGAGCTCCAACCTCAACCAACCAACCAGCTATCTATTTAACTAACTGACAAACCTTAAACCCACTAACCAACCCCAATCCCAACTAACCTGTTGACTTCAGTCAACCAACCAACCAACCAACCAACCAACCAATCAATCTTATAACTAATCAACTAAATCAATCCCACATCACTGACCAATAAACCTCAAACCTGCCAGCCAGTCCTATCCCCAACCAATCACAATCAACCAGCCAGCAAACAGTATCTCCAAAAAACAACCAACCACCCAAATCAAATTATTCAACAAGCAAATAGCCAGCCAACTAACCCCAATTTCAATCAATTAACCCTTGAACCAAGTTCAATCCCACCAACCCCAACTAAACCAAACAAAACCCAACCACCCTCAACCAATATTAACCAGTTAACCAACCCTTACCCCCCAGCCAACTAACTGACTGACCAATCTAATAACCAACCAACAATACCTAACCCCAACACATAAACCAATAAACCTCGAACCTACCGGCCAATTGGACCTCCAACCATTCTCAACCAAATAAACACTAACCAACCAACCCCACCTAAACCTACAATACCAAACCAACCCCAACACCAACCAAACATTCCCAACAACCTCACAAAGCAACCAATCCAATTAATAAATGCACTGATCAGTCAGCCTCAATCAACCAACCCTATTTAACAAATTAAACCCTACCAACCAACTGAACAACAGGACCCAACCAATTAAAAGCACTCCACAAATAAGCATTTCAGATGAACTATTTAAGCCCACATTTTTGGAGAGGTAAAGCAAGAGGATCAGGAAAAGGAAGATTTTTTTTCTAATGTTGGGGGTTTGCAGACATATTCTTACATTACAAAGTGTATTTTGCATAATAGGGACCTTCAATGTGTTTGATTAGGAGTTTTATTTCATTTTCAAATGCAAGTTTAATTAAAGTCATTTTTTGTTGGAGTTCACTTAGATAATTAGACAAAAATGTTGTCATTTGATGAGGTTGACTAAAAGCTAATTTAATGTAGAAGGATTTAGTACATGTGCACATCCTATTTAGTGTGCTGGATCCCAAAAAAACGACATGAAAAGGTACAAAATGGTCCGCACACCAAAAAAGCTCCCTTGCGACTTTATGATTTATTCCAAAGTGACGTTTTGAGCCATGCAGCTCTTCCTCAGACTTTAGGAAGAGCCAAAGTCTGAGGAAGAGCCGCATTGCTTGAAACGTCACATTGGAATAAATCATAAAGTTGCAAGGGAGCTTTTTTGGTGTGCGGACCATTTTGTACCTTTTCATAAAGGCTAATTTAAATCTGCAGTCTGTCAGCAGGTCACGTAATTAAAAAAAAAATCATAATGAAGAGTCAAATGAAGTGAAATGAAGTCTTTAAGCTCATGGAATCTTAGATGAGCAATTTGTTTGAATGTTTCCACATTTTATAGAATAAATGAATAAATGATCCTGGAATTAATCAAGAAAATAGATAATCATAATAAACAGGACAGGAAAATAATTGTTTGTTGCATCTCTAATGGAAATACTGAAGGCTGGGTCTAAATCAATCTCTCATTTCTATAATGTGCAGTAATAAAGCTGACACCCCCTTATGTAATAACATTATAGATTATCACTTTAAAGGACATTTGCTGTGTGCAAGACAAATGAGGATGCCTGGAGTCACTCTCCATTACAAAGCCTTGATAACTGCAGTGTCACTGGTGTTAAAACTCATTTTAAAGACAAACATAAAACACAATCCATCAGACAGCAGCTAACTGGCACTTTACTTCATCCGCTGACATTTGTATAGAGCAGGGCTCCAAGGGGCTTGATCTGGTAAATAAGTGCGTTAGTGATGCTGGTATTCTTGGAGATGCTCTGTGCTGTGTTTAAAGTGATTATGAAAGATCTCCGGGCACTCTTGATGAGAATTTGCTTGTGTTTGCTTTGGCCCAAGACTTCCTTCAGCTTCTCTCTGAGAGCTGACACGCTGTTTTCACAAACGGCTTTCTGTCACTGATTTCACAGCCGCCTCCGTCCCAACGAAGACAGCAGCACTCTGGGGAATCACCCAGATGGAAGATAAAGTGACCCTTTTTATTCCAGTGAAGAGCAGCATGTGAGGATGTTTAACCTTCACATAATTACAATTGACATCCCATTAGGATTGTTTCAGTTAGAAACCCTTTAAAGAGATTCAATCTAAAACAGACTATATAATCTTACACAGATTCCTACTGTACACTAAATAATTAATACTTGAATAAAATTAGAATACATTACTGTGTGTGCTCAGCGTTTTAAGCAGTTCATGTTCTTATTAATGGAATACAGAAAGGTACGGAGTCTGAAAGTCTTAGGATGCATGTATCTTATAGAAAATGATGTAGTGCAACAAAGCAGAAGAATGTGTTATGCAGCTTTGTGGTGCTGTCTAATTCCAGTGATGGGCAAGCTACTTGTTTAATGTAGTGAGCTCAGTTACTAGATTCTGTGTTACAGCAACACAACAAAAGTGGCTCACTGGATTTAAGCTATTTTAATTTAAGCAAAAACATTAAAAAAGATAATGATGATAAAAAATGTTAAAAAACAAAAGTTTTTAACAATAGTAACAATATTGTTGTCATTATTATTATCATTATTAATGCCATTGTTATAACATTTATTATTATCATTAATGAAACAATTTAACCACAGTCAGTATTTTTCTTTTAACTTTATTCCTCTATTGTTTTCACGTGTTTATCATTTCCAACATGCTGAAACATTTCTTTGACATTCAAAGTCATCCGTTGTTTGTAAAAAGTAAAACAACCACTGCTTAAGCTGACAACAAAACAAATATATAACCAAAATTTGCTCAAAAACAGGAGGTTGTTCATCTTACCTAGCAGCTCCAACTGTCATTGTTTCCTCTTGAATTGAGCACCTCATCGTCAGCTGCTGATATATAATGATATACGCTTTGTTTGAGGATAACTTTAAATGTGATTATGTTATTTTATTCCGGAAACACCTGTATGTGTGGTCACATCATGTGCACTCATGTTAATCTGACAGCAGTTTTGGCAGCACTGTGGACGGAGGTTTTAAGGATCAGGCTTCATCACCATCATTCATGAACACAGTTACACAGTAAAGTTATTGTTTCTATAAATCTGTTTGCATCTTTTACTCATCTCTAAAGTGTGCTTTTGGACTGTGACAGAGCACTCTGCCACTGCTGTGCTCCTCGTGTTTTCTGTGGGGAAATGTAGCTTGAGGGGGCGCTATTGCACTACTTGATTAATAGAATAACTAAGCTGTCAAGCGTTAGTTTGCTGGGGTTGGTTGAGATTGGTTTTAAATGGGATTGGTTCTTAGTTTGAGATTTATTGGTTAATGTGTTGGGGTTGGGTGTAGTTGGTTAGTGATTAGATTGGTAGGGTTAGCTAAAGTTAGCTGGTTGGTTGGTTGGGGTTGCAGTTGGTTGGTTGATTCAAGTCGGGGTGGTTGGTTGGCTGGGATTGGTTGGTTGGGGTAGTTGGGTGATTGTCAAAGAAAATAAGGTACTGAGTTGAGATGCACAGATGCTGAATATTTTGGGATTTTTTTATTTAAAGTTTTCATCACTTTGTTTAAGAAGAAGCGTGACAGTAATGGTTAAATTTACTACAACTCTGTCTTCATTGGCTATGGATTATCTTTGTGTTTTGTCAGAGTTCCAACACACTGCACAAGGGCACTACTAGTATAATGAAGACATCCTTTAAAGTGCCGTACAAACTTCACAAACTCATAATTTGTTTACTGCAAACAGACCTGAAATCAAATTAAGAGAGACTGGATTAAAGAAAATCTACTGTAATGTTCTGCATGCATCAAGAACATTTAATGTTTTCGGGAAGACATTACAAATAAGAAAATACAGCTGCTGTTTTATTTTCACTTTGTAATCTTCCTTGAGGATTAAATTTGTTGAAAAAAGCCCAACAAAGCATTGAAGCTGTATATGGCAGAGCTCCAATGTAATTTATTTTACTCTGAGTCTGACTGTGTTCATTTTAACACTGCTGTCTAAATTTTCAAGATGATAAATGTGCGGCTGTTAGATTATCTTATGCTAATGTGATGCTTTTATTCATTAGACACAGAAAACTGACACATTAATACCCCAGATATCCTTTAGATATGTTTCAGCCTGCATTGCTTTTATCACAAATGATTATGTCGCAACACAAGAGCTGTTTGAATGAATTACACCTGCAGGAAGCATTGAAGAAAGAAGAATGATTTCAATAAGAGGGGATTTTCATAGATATGTTGGATAGGATTTGAGTCAGTGCATATCAAAAGAACAATGGCCAATTAGCAGAAGCCTCTTGTGGTTAAATCATCATGATTAACAAACAATAAATGATGATGATCTGTGCACACTGAAGGCAAAAGGCAGATGTGTAAAGTGACAGTTTCAATCTCGGCTGTGTGAACAGGTTTGGGACACTTTCATTTGACTGTGACATCACTCTGAGTGACCCGCATAACTGTTTTCAGAGCAAACCATATTATAAAGACTTAAATATGAGACAAAACTCTAATGTGAATGGGTCACACTGGAGTCTAATACATGCTTCAGCTGGATCTGCCTGATTCAATGTCTGTGATCAGGCAGATCCATCTATCCAAGCTCCAATTTACAACAATCGTGCTCAGTCCAAAGTGGAACGGCCCAATCAGAGTCCTTTGGAGCCGGAAAGAAGAAGAAGAAAGAAAGGAAGACATCCTTTATTCACCTCTCATGGGGAAATTCAATTCTTTACACTCTGTTGTTGAAACATGATACACAACCACAGGCTGAAATACCCATGCACATGCAAACAGTTCGTATGATCATGCATTAATGGAGAGATGTCAGAGTGTTGGCTTACTGCTCCTGAAGAAGCGCTACCAAGTAGTTTTGGGGTTAAGGGCCCTGCTCAAGGGCACGTTGGCAGTGCACAGGAAGTCAGCTGGCACTTCTCCAGCTACCAAACCAACTTCCAAACATGGTTCGGTCAGGACTTGAACCGGCCACCCTTCGGTCCCCCACCCAAGTCCTTATGGACTGAGCTACCGCTGCCCCTAGAGGAGGGAGATACAAGCAAGATGACAGCAGGAGGTGACTGCTTGATTAGCATAGATGCTAACAGATTCAGTAGCAGTTTTATCAGATCTGGACCACATGTGTTCATAAACAACACCACAAGTATTTCTTGATAGAGAGGATGTTTTTGGCACTTTTGAAAAACTCATCAACCAAACATGCCTCGCTTGAAGACACCTAAATCACCTTTCTGTAGCAGTTTTGATTCTCAGTTTGATCTTCAGCAACGCCTCTAGATCAACTCTACATGCTTGTATGCATTGAGTTGCTGCAATGAGATGGCTGATTAGCTAGTTGTGTGAATGAGCAGTTGAATGGGTATGCCTAATGAAGTAGCCGGAGAATGTGAAGGGGGGGAAGAGGTAAAAATTAAACATACAGAAATAAATCACCGAGAAATCTGCAGTGTCTCAGGAGGATGGATGTTACTGCAGCTGCCTGTGATGCAACAACTGTACCTCTCTGGTGTCAAACATACACAACATTTTAATGACATCATCAGGGTTACAGAGAGGAAACAGCCTCTTGAGATACTCGATATCCGTTCACTAATATATCTTCCTAATGGATTCTGTTACGAGCATCCATAAAAGCAGGGTTTCGATCTTTGTGCACGAGCTGCATTTTCCTGACTTCTCCTCCTGCCAACAACTGTGGATCTATCATAAAGTATGGCACACATTATACACAACATTATCACCAAAGCATCCGGCAGGTCGGAGGAAAAGCTGGTCTCAGTCTAAGGTGCTCGCCCATAGACTTTCATGGTAACAATGGCGGTGAGGTAAGAGCACACATATCACCAAACCTTCACTTCAGTTTCATGATAAGTTGACAGTGCTTCCTCATTTGTGACCAGCAGGTGTGACACTGTGTTCAGATCATGCTGCTTTTCTGAAGCTCTCATCAAACTATGGCCTCTTTTCTTTTTGTGGTATTAAATTTGGGAAGACAGTTAAGCTCAAGCCTCATTACTTCTCAAGTTCCCTGTGGCTCTTGTGCTCTTTTGGTTACAGATAAAGGACACAGCTGCTGAATGGGGCCATTTTTTGACCTGAGGTTCAAAACTTTTATAAATAGTCCCCCTAAAAATGTTCTTTCTTAAAGATTTTTCTGAAGGTCTTTGTCTCTGTTGGTGGGAAAGGTGAAGCAACTGAGAGGAGGTGGAGTAGACTTGCATCAAAAAGGCTGTCAGTCAACCCTGCAGCCAAAGCATCAGTGAGTGTAGCCTCTGAATATGTGAAGTCTGCTCTACCAACTGAGCCGAACCAACACCCTAAGCTTCTAATTTTCATGGTTACTGAATCACTGTTTTAATGAAATACTCCTCAATATGGACAGTTTGTGCCAAATGTGTTGTGGTGTGAAAAAATATTTTACAAATATTGCTTGGGCTGATTAAACTTGCCCAGATTCTAGATTCACATGCATGCTGGGCAGCTCCAGTTTAACTAATGTGTTGCTTCAAATTTTGAGGTTGCAGACATTGTAATGCATCAGCCACAGCCTTTTTCACACATGCATCTGAAATCAACAGGAAAATATCCAGCTAGAACTAAAAGTACAGAACTGACAAATGTAAAGACAAACAGAAAATATGATAATGATGCAAAAACATGTGTATCCATATTCCCACTTATTTATACACACACATATATGCACCTCATATACATCAAAACTCAGTATGTATGTATTTACATATGCTGACAAACATGCATACATAAGTATATACATACTGTAAATAAATAGTGAATCCAAATAAAAGCAGACAAGAATCATGTTAAAAAAGAAGAGAGGCTAAAAGGAAAGTCAGAAGACGACATCACATAAAAGCATGTCTATTAAAGTAAGTCTTGAGATGGGATTTAAAAGAAGTTTCTGAGTTTGGTAAAATATTGGCAGTGGTGTACACAGACTTTTTCAAGGGCACTGGCAAAAAGAAAAAAAGAAGGGCGCATACAGCACGTTCTTCCTACTGAAGAGGGCACTAAGTTTTGTGTGTTTTCCAGGACACTTTAGACATTTTAATATGTTATACAAATGACACATTATGTAGCCTTAAAACAAACTAACTAGAAAGACTACTCAAGGTAGTTTAAAGTTAGGATCAGCATCTACAAGAACTTTATAGATTCAACATTGGACTGTGAAGAACACACATAAATAAATAAATTAATCCCAAGGGGGTCTGGGGGTCTTCTCCCAGAACATTTTCAATGAAGTAGATGCCATTTCCTGTATTCTAGTACATTTTAACATCATATTAGCACCAGATAATCCAAACTCGGTCGGTTAGATGTAGTTCTGGCTCAATATAGATCAAAAAAGGGCCCAACATAAAAGTCATTGCAGCATTAATGTTTCATAGTATTTCTTGGTCCTAATGGTCTTCTGGAGTTCAGTGTGTTTTTTTCCAGGCATGAGGGCACTTTAGTGCTCATTTTTCAATAATTGGGTCACGGAGGTGGGGGTGACCCCTCCCTGTGCACACCACTGAATATTGGTGTAGTGTTTTAGATGTAAATCATAAAAAAACAGGATGATTGAAAACAACGCTTCAAGATTTTGACCACTGGGACAAACAGAGAAAACCTGACACGCCAGACAGTTTAAATATTCTACACAGAGCATATTTCACTAGTCTATCTGAGCAACAGCTCATAACAAATGTTTGGTAATGTGCAGCACCTTTCAGAAGCACATCCAGCAGGTGACTGGACGTACGTTCTGTCAAGCACATTCAATACGGGACAATCAGGGCTCGTAGCTTCCACCTCTTCCTGCTTTAAAGGACGTGATTGGGCCGTGCCGCTTTGGGCTGCTCACAATCGTAGATTGGAGCTTGGCAAGATGAATCTACCTGCTTACTGTCATGAAATCTTTTTTTTCTTTCTTTCTTTCTTTCAAACTTAAAAAAAACAAACAACAAATGCAATAAATGCAAAATAATACATTTGTACACCAAACAACTGTACATGTCCATCAAATAAATTTACACCTGTGAGTACATACACATGTATGTCAACACAGCAACCAGTTTGAGGAGGAACAGACTGAAATAAAGACCTTATCTAGTCCTGCCTCTTTCTTACAGTTCATCAGGAATCAGGTGGATCCAGCTGCTGCACAAGGCTAGCATACTCTTTGCCCATGCTGAAATAAGCTTCAATTTAGTCTGCTGATCTGTGGATGGAAATATCTGTACACCCACTTTTTGGTCGTACCCATGGTTGAAAAATGATGGCCAATGCCTCTGCCCTTGATTGTTGTCGGGCTGGAGGCTTGAAAACAAAAGTGAGTACTGAGCTGTGAGTACTGTATTTTTGTGTCCTGACCTTCATTCATGTCAACATGGACCAAAATTTCTGAGGGATGTTAGCAGTGAATTTTAAATCTGAATCGAGGCAAAAGAAGGTCTAAATTTGTCGTAGCCACATGTTCCTAATAAACTGGCCGGTGAGTATATCAGTGCATGTATCTGTCTGTACGTCTGCATGCTTCTCTCTGTCCTGTTAAGCTGCTCTGTGTGCATGAGCTCTGACCTCCTCTGTCTCCTCTTCATTAGAGCTCCTGCGTTCCCCTTCTAAAAACACACAAGTCGATTCCCGCCGTCCAATTTAGACCAGCAGCAGCGCCGCACAAACAACAACCAAAGTGGTCGCCTGTCTGTCTGCCTGTCCGTCTGTTTGTCTGAGCAATCTTCTCTGGTAATTAGGACCTATTTTCAAATGTCTCTGAGCCAGCTGACTGTCAGCGGCAGGCTTCATTTTCTACATTTTCTGTGGAGACGAAAACATGAGACGACCTGTGGAACAGTTATTTAGAGAAGTAACACACGCACCATCACCACCAGGAAGAATGTGTTTTCTGTGTCTGTGTCCAGTAATAATATCAGGACACTGGGAAATAGAAGCTGAAACATCATTTTATAGTCTCTCCTGTCCTAAAGAGAAGACGAAGAAGGCTGAGTTTAAAACCTTTTTTTAGATTCGAGCATCAAAATGACGGCCACCTCTCTCTTTAAAGCCTCAAATAAACTCTGACAACTACCCAAATCCTAAAATATGAAAATGTTGAAGCAGGTAATGTCTGTGGAAGTGATAACAACAGTGTGATTTTTATGCAAATGCCTTTTGATGAGAGTGTTTTGTGGTTCTCACACATGCTGGAGAGTCATTCTGACAACATAGGAAGGTAATAATTTAAGAGACAAATGATTTGAGATAAAGCTGATGGGGGCTTTATCTGTTTTTGTGGCATCAACGCTGAAACGAGGAAGAATTCCAGTAAAATAAGCAAATGGGAGACCAGGAGGAAAGAAAGTTGTCACACTTGGTTGTAAAGAAAAACCCCAGAGGTAATTATCATCTGTGCCCTTCGGGGCGGGAGAGAGAGGGAGTGAAAAGTTCTGCTCTTATCACAAGTACGAGAAGATACCCGAGGATTTGAGACAAGAGAGGAGTGAATGTGTATTTCTCTCACAGCGGTTCATTAATCATCTCTGCAGGCGATAAGCACTGATTCAAACTCTTCAGTAAAAACAGGACGTGTATAGTTTCTGGTGAATGTTCACGACTGTGGAGTGAAAATGAACAAGCTTAATACACTGGAGTGAGCACAACAAGCTCAGGAGAGGAGGTGATGAGTTACTCAGAGAAATTTCAATTTGTGCAGCAGGGAGGAACAAAAATGAAAGAAAATACAAGTTTCTTATGTCTAAGCTTCAAAACAATAATAATAAAACGCACAACATCTCAGTCTACACAGCAGGGTTTAGGATGAAAATGGTTTAACCTGTTTTGTTTTGGCTGGAGATGGACACAAGTCAAGCCACAAGTCAGACTAGTCTCCCATGATTAAATTAATAATGCTAAAATGGATGAAATATAGATATGTCGAGAAGACAGCACAAACCTCAGCCAAGGCATTTCCAACATTGTCAGGCAAGTTAGTGTCAAAAATGTGGAAAACTGCTCCGTCTGCAATGTTAACAAATCCTTGAATATATCCTGGATCCACATCCAGATTAAGATCACCACAAAATCAAATCACTTCTTCCTTCAACCATGACCAACATTCACTAAAAAAAACTTCCAAATCCACTGAGAACATATTAAGTTATTATCAGAAATGTGGAAAATTGCCCTTTCTCACATTGTTAACAAATCCTTATTGTCAGAGATTAACATACACTGCTGTCATACAAAGATGCTCAATGCAGATTTCAAGTCAGTTTCAGCCTTTTTCATGCAAACAACATTTAATGACTATCAAAGTTTATTTAAAGGCAGGGTCTGCAGGATTTTTCGTTACTGTTTGTAAACACATCATTCAACCGAAGCCCCTCCCTGAACTCCTCGCGCCCTGATGCGGGTGCCCACCCTCTCCCGCAGCAGATGGAGAACACGCCTCCCCAGTTCGATAGCCCTAAACCTACTTGTCCAACAGCATGACGGCTAACTCTGCGTCACTTTCATCCCGAGATGGTCCTTCAGAGCTCGGAAGTGGGTGAAAGCCAACCCTAGGTTCACTCTGGTTTTAGACTGAGCTTTGTCCGCTTGGCATTTTGCTTCTGCCTGATTGTATCTTCTTTTCTTCGCTGTAGCGTCTGCCATCTTTGCCGGTCTGCGTAGCGTTTTGTTAGTGCATTTCATAACACTCAAAGTCGCTTGCGCACTGGGCGCGCTGTGATTGGCTGGGGTATCCCAGCCTACTCTCCACCCAGAAATGTCCCAAGACAACTAAAACATCAAAATACCGGCTGAGGAGGGGAGACACCATTATGCATCAACAGAGACCCACAGGAGACAATTGAGCAGGATTTTTCCTGAAATTGTTGATATTTTATTTTTAAGGAAAATCCTGCAGCACCTACCTTTAACTTAAGTTTTTATTTCAATTTTAAAAAGGCATATTGAGTGTGGGTGGCACAGTGGTGCAGCAGGTAGAGCATGTGACTTACAGCAAGAAGGTCGATGGTTCAGTCCCTGTGTCGGTCCGGGCCTTTCTGTGTGGAGTTTGCATTTTGCACCGGGCACAACAGCTTCCTCCCACTGACCAAAAACATGCCTATTAGGTTGGTTGATGACTCCAAATTGTCCACAGGTAGGAGTGTGAATGGTAGTCCGTCTCTCTATGTGGCCCTGCGATTGGCTGGCGAGGGTGTACCCCACCTCCGCCTCTCACCCAATGTCAGCTGGGATAGGCTCGAGCCCCCATGACCCGAAAAGGGACAAGCAGTGTAGATAGTAATGGATGGATGGATGAGTGTTTCACAGGAACAGCCATTTTAGCTCAGTTTTCTTGCAAATATTGCAATTTTCAGTGCTGCTGCAGCAGATTTGGTCAGGTTTTCTTCAAGGACATACATTTTTTTATATCATAAAATGACTAGTGGGCCACATTAAAGTAGTCAGAGGGCCACATGTGCCCCTAGTGGCCCACCCCTGACTTATATCTAATATATGTATGCATCATACTACATGCAGCCTGGCTCTCTTCACATGCTGCTCACTCCAAACACTCATTCATAAAAAGACTAAAATCTGATCACAGTTGTCTAAACCCCATCCGTCACTGCCCAGGGTAGAAGTACATCACGTTAAGTATGAGATACATGTGGCGTCACATCAGACATTTCTCTTTACAGATATGAAAATGTTATCACTTCTGTTTGACTCATTTCCTTCACTGGATGCTTCCGGGAGCTGAAATGTTGACGTGCTGTCAAAAATCTGAGAGCGATGACAGAGAAGACGAGGGAGATGAAGAGAGGAGGAGAGAAAAATAGAGCAGCAGAGAAAAAAAGAGGGAAAAGGAGATGAATGAGGGATGAGAGGACGGCGCAGAGGAAAAAGAGGGAGAGATGTGAAGATGGAGGAGTCCTTGGGAGTCGATGAAGAGAGGCAGGGACTGTATTAGTGCTTTTGAGGCCCTGGGCAAGGACAAATACAAGGCCCCCACACATTCAGCTAAAAGCAATGGAAGCATGAGAGTGAAATATTTTGAGAGGCTTTCAAAAAACATTAAATCAGTGATGAGCAACTTTGGTTACCAAGAGGGCCTCATTAAAATGACCCTCATCATCACAGGGTAAATCTTTGCAATTTAAAGACTACTTAAAGGGATGGACGTATAAAGCTAAATTATCATTGTCATTGTACATCACTTTACCTGTATAATTTATAATAAATTGTTTTTTTGTTTTTTTTTTTCTTGTTTGTTTGTTTCTTTTATCTGTCTTTTTTTAATTTCATGGAGAGTTTTCTTGACATCTGGCCAGGAACTGCAAATAAAAACTAGCTGTTTGACAAATTCTGGCATATTTACAGAAATGCTTATTAATATGAATTCCCCCTGTTAAATAGATAAAAGAATACCATAAATAAAGAAAGACATAAAATTAAACTTAGAATGCAATAAGCAGTACATCATGAAATGTAAGGCTGTCTCTTTTCCCCAAAATCAAATTTGATGTTTTTTTTAAAGGGATATTCCAACATTTTTTGTTTTTGTTTCTTGCATCACTCACAAGTTCATGACAGATAGACGTGCTTTGTTTTGTTGACCTACTTACAAGCACGTCTTAGTTTAGTTTAGTTTAGTTTTGTATGTATTTCTTTCAAAAATTACATAAAGTACTAATCTTAGTCTAACAATAGATAACGTAACATGACGTAGTTAAAAGAGTCACAACAAGCACGCAGGACCTGTAGAGTTGCTGAAGAGTTTATCTGATGACTGTAGGCAGAGGCAAGCTAACACTTCCCACTGACTCCCAGTGTTTGAGCTAAGCTAATTAGCGGTGGTTGAGCTCTGCCCGTCTCTTCCTTGTTACTGCACGCTCAGTCGAAAGAATGGTGTCTATCTGCTTGTCATGGATGCAGGAGTGAGGCAAGACACGAAAACCAAAAAAAAAGGTGGCATATCTGTTTAAACATACATGCCAACATATGCTCAAACATACATATACATATACATGAAAATAAATGCATTTTTTAAGCAAACTGATTCTCCCCAAAAATGACACAAGGAAGATGCAGGTGTCTGGAGAAGAAGGTGGGACAGAGAGCCCAGCTCCAGGTGTTTGTCCAGATGTTGCCATGAGTGCACAAATCAGGTTGAAGCATTGAATTTAGCTAAATTACAGATCTTTAAAACAGTCTATCTACAAGAAAGGGAAATGATTCTTGTGGAAATTTCACATAAGCTCTTGAGGCCACTTCATAAGGTACACACTGCTGTTCCTTACCTGATTAAGTTGGACCCCATTTGCTTTCAGACCTGCCCTTTTCCTCATGGCAGAGGTTCAACAAGGTGCTAAAAACATTTCTCAGAGATTTTGGTTTAAGTAGAAATGATAGACTCACAACAGTTGATGTGAATCTCCATTTCCACTACATCCCAAAGGTGCTCTATTGAACTGAGATCTGGTTGGTGACTGTAGAGTCTACTGAAGCACAGTAAAGTAATCCACTCCTACCACTCCTGTCACCTGAAACAGGAATCTGAGACTATAATCCACACAGGCTCACCACAATGAGGCAGCAGAAGGTTGGACACTAGTCCTGGTCTGATGGGTCTTGATTCAGATGGTAGGGTCAGACTTTGTCGTAACAACATGGGATGACGGCTCCATCAGTGGTTCAGGCTGCTGCTGATGGTGTAATGTTGTGGGGATACTTTATTGGCACACTTTGGGTCCCTTAGTACCAACAGAGCATCACTTAAACACTGCAGCCTCCCTGAGTGTTGTTGCTGACTGTGTCCGTCTCTTTACGACCACGGTGTATCTTCTGATGCAGGGGTCTTCAACCTTTTTCAGCTGAAGCGCCCCTTTGATACCAATAGAGACACTTTAACAAATGGTCACTTTTCAAAGATCTTTATTTAATTTCTCCCTCATTTATGCCAGATACAAACTTCAATACATCAATATGATAAAGAGAAGGCCAAAAAAACAGACTCAGTGGATTTGGAGTCACATTTGCATTTTACAACCCATTAAGCTGTGCTGCTTTGGGCTGCTCACAATCGTTGGAGATCAGAGCTCAGTATTCTGTATATCTGTATCAGACCTGTCTGATACAGATATACAGGCTGATCCATCTGCACATCAAGGTTAAGCTCCTCCACAACATCTCATAAAGGCAGGAATGTTGTTTTCGGACCTTAAAATCAGTCCCATACCCTTCAAGGCATCAACTTTGGTCTGTTTACATCCCTTATTGTCGCATATGCAGCCTTTCTTCTCATTGGTCAGTGTCTCTGACTTGAGGGAACAAATCGTATGAGGTAGGACATACCTGCCAGACTTTCTGTCCTGGAGTGGGGACGCGTCCAACACTGTTCTTTTGTTGACAGTCCCTATGGCACATTACACGAGACAAGACGACCGATTTTTGTGGGCAAACCCTTCGACTGTTGGGTTGGAACGTAACTGTGCATAAATTTTGTAGCTTGACCTTAGCATTGAGGCTTTATTTATATTGCAGGTCTTATTGTTTGTTGAAATCTGCGTGGTTGTTCACATTATCATGTAAATGTGACTGCCATCAGACTTCAGTATGAGCCGTCTACAGCCCTGAAGTGACCCGCATGCGAGGAAGAAGACGTGACGTTACATGCAGCATGTTGTGCTTACAGAAGTAAATATGGATTCAAGGATTCAAAGGAGTTTTATTTGTCACTCCAGTCTGCATTTACATGAAACAAGAATGACAATAGTTACTGAGGTCCTGGTATTAGCCATAAAGAAATATAGGGAAATAAATAGGTGGTAGAAATACAGAATAAATTGGCAGTAAAAAAAACAACAAAAACAGAATAAGTGAATACAGAATATGTGAAAATACAGAATAAGGATAATACTTACAGATTTCACCTAAAAATAGAATCTCAATAAAAATAACAATAATATTTAGTCATAATAGGCTAACAGAATCTAAGTTAAAAAAGTAATAAATATATATATGCAGCAATAATATTTACAGCACTAACTTAAAATAAAACTAAGTAATATAATGACATTATTTACAACACTGAACCTAATCTAAATGCAGCACACACTGGAGGCTATATGGAGGCTGTGTATGAGTTCTGAAGTTGTTGTGCAATTGGAGCTGACAAAATTTTAACAAAGTGAAGAAAAACGAGAACACACAGTTTACTGATGGCCTGTCATAGAGCAGTGGCTGCTGCCTCTGTGCAAAGGTGTGTGTGGATGTGGAGTCTGAGCCATGAGTGGTGGGATTGTGAGTGAGGGGCTTCATTGACACAGAGTTCATTCATAATTGTTTTGTCCATTGTTTGCATCGGTTCATGCCGTGTCTCGCCTCCACCAGCACAGATTTTTGACATCTGTCTCACTTCAATGATGTAAAAGTTGAATAAAGTGCAGATATGGATCTGATTTGGGACCACATATGAAAGTGGCCTTGGTCTGATTTGAAAATTCTGGATTTTTGCTGTTCAGAGTGTCATAAAAAATCAGATATGGGTCACATATGGGCAAAAAAAGTTGGAATTGGGCCTCTTTTGCCTGCAGTGTGAGCATAGTCTATGGGGCTGTCCAAACAGAGACAAATTCAGGCGTATCCACACAAGTTATTGATCGGATTGATGTTTCGTCCACACAGAAAAGCCGTTTCAGGTGCCCAAAAACTTAAATTGTTCAAAACGGTTCCTAGAATGGACAAATCTGAAAATGCTGGCCTTGCATTTCCATGTGTACAATGAATACAGATATTTTCTGAAACTATGACATTATAGCCCCATCTCTTGCTTAAACCGCACGTGCTAACCCCGACAACGATAGAAACAACGGCAGAATACAGAGTCCTGCTTGTGCTGCAGAAGCTGCTGAGCTTGTTTTGGCTTTAACAGCAAAATCTTCTGCTCCTCTTCGACCACAGTGAGCAACAAGAGGACACGGAGAATAGCAAACGCCAGTGTTTGTTTTCTTGTATGTTCTCTGTCTTCTTCTTTGGTTTTAATGTATGTCTGCAGCAGTGTTACAGCGCCACTTACAGGCCTGGCATATGTACTACAGCAATGCCAGTGTTTTCATGTGGATGACACATTAACTGAAATGAGAACATTTTCAACACTAAAACATTTTTCGTCTGTAGGGAATTGCGTAGACTTTGTGCTCATCCTGTGTTAAAGATTTACTAGAAATGTGTCAAAGATCTACAAGACCTACAGGCTGGTGACCCCTGCTAAGGGCATATAAACAAAAAAAAGATATGACCTCTGTAAGGCAGTTTTGAAGGCAAAAGAGGGTTTGACCCTTTAGTAGCAAGGTGTACCTAATGAAACGGCCAGTGTGAGTGTTTGTAAAACTCACACATCATAACCTTTAAAAGTAATTTTAAATGTGTTGTTGATATTTGATCTTCATAAGGGCCACATCCTGAGGCCCCCATCATCTGCCTGTTACCTGATGGTCAAAGCGCCATGGAGGGAGAGATGAAGGAGAAAATGAAGCTGAGATGGAGAAGAACACAGAAATATTTGCGTAAAAGCAGAAAAGAAAATCATCCCACAACTTAGTTTAGCATTCAACACGTGTCGCGAGGAAGTGATGAGGAGAGAGAGGGATGGAGGGAGAGAGGGAGGGAGGGAAGGAGGCAGGAGGAGAGAGAGGGAGGTAGAGACACGTTGCTAGGTGACAGAGCGTACATACTGAATTTTAACAAAATAACGGGAGAGCAGAGAGTGAGTGAGTGAGTGAGTGAGAGGGAGAGAGGCAGCAGTCAGCAACATGTAGCCTCACCGAGTGGAGGAAAAGGTCCAAACTGTGCGCGCGTGATTCTGTGCTTTCTGCCGGAGGTGGGGAGGAGGGTGACATGTTTGCGTTACATCCCGAGGACATTATCCCGCAACAGTAGAATCGATCGGGCTCTATGCCGCAGGAAATGTCCAGCGGAGGGATGGACGGATGGATTGTGGTGCACGGAGAGCAGACGCGGAGAGCAAAAAGAGCAGAAGAAGAAGAGGAAGAAGAGTGTCGGGCTCCTGAGAACAGTAAGTCAAATCTTCTCCTGTCTCTGTCTCTGTCTCCGGTTTGTTTTCAAGCTGAAGGTGAACATGTTGCAGACAAACTGTCTCCGGCTGTGCCCTTCACGTCCCGGCTGCAGGATGCTGCTGCTGCTGCTGCACGTATGTTGCAGCCTCCGTGGCACGCGCTTCATGTGACGGGTAGGACACGCACCGGCCGGTGCGAGAGGCTTTGACCCCTCTGTCATTGATGCGTGTGCGCGTCTGTATGCCTCTACATGGCTGCTTTTGCACCCAGACGCGCACACACATGATGCACAGACCGGTGCGCAATCCTTCCATCCTCTCCTCACCCTCTCTCCCTCTCTTTCTCTCCCTCACAAGTCAGGGCAGAACTTACCGGCAGCACCGGTTCAGATGTGAAATCGTGCAAAAAGCCGCATACATGCGTCCACGCGCCTGTCAGCTCGCCGTGCAGGCATTTGCATTCTGCAACCGGTTGTTGCGCATACAGTATGTGCGCTATGCCCTCTCCAGCGGCTGTCTTGACCGCACCGAGGGGCTCACATCTCCAACCCCACCTCCACCTCCTCCTCCCTAAAAGCTCCCTCCACCTTTACCCTCTCTCCTCAATCTGCTCTCTCATGACTGGCAGTTCCAGTTATTTGGAGGTCCCTAGGCAAAGACCAATGTGAGGCCCTTCATCTTTTAGCTGAAAGCAACGTGAGCAACAAATGTTAAGGCTGTTTGAGGGGGGTTACAGGTGAAGAAACATCGTGTCCTCCAATCCAAAAGTGGCAGAACGCTGTCCAAAACGCATCAATATGCTGACTATGTTTGCACTGTTTGGACTCTGCCAACTTATTCATGCAATTTGGACAGTATCAGGGGAAATGCTGGTAAATTTCAGGGATGGAATGATAATTACTGGATTGTTTTGTTATAATTAAGAATGATGATTCTCAAGTGTGTGGGCAACATTTGGCGAAATGATTGGAACTGACAGCAAGGGCCAGTGCCACCCACTTTTCCCAACACTGTCCATTAATCTGTGTGAATTTAAGACTTTATCATTTGGATATGAACTGTTGAGTTTGCTCAACTATTTTCCTTATTTGGGCATAAATTTGCAGATATTTTGGAAATGTAAAGCTGTGCCTGTCAGGCAGGTCAATCCGTCCTGCAAACTTAAATGTGTGTTTCTGGTCAGAGAATGATCAGACTCAGCATCCTTTTTTAGGATCAACAGACTGTTCAGTTGAGTGTGTTGTAGAGGTTTTGAATGCAAGAAGTGGCAGCAAGCCTCACACTGGCCTGTAGGCCTGCACTGAATGAAGCATTTGTTCCATCACGTCCCTGTTTTTTCTTGAAAGTCTCTGTCCTTGACAATCACTTCAAATAGGATGCCGCCAAGAGTGGCTTGATATACATCCCATGGATATGCGGAAACTGTCCATCAGGTGTTCCAGGTTAGGTAAAAGAAGCTGTGGTTCCTCCTCAGTTTTGCACTTGTCCAAAAATTGCCCAATATTGCCAACCTATGAATTCTAACAATGTGCAGTACTCAAACATGGTCATTGTCCGTTGAATTGTTTGTAATTTCTAGTTTTGAACTACTACTTCTTAGATCATCTTTATTGATCAGACAGGTTGGCAAGATTTGGACAAATATTTGGATATGATGAGCAGCAAAGGCCAGTAACATCACATTTTTAGAATGTTGCCAATCTGTTTGGGCAATTAAGATGATATATGTTTTAAAATTGTACTGTGCAAGTGTTTTTCCCATACAAGTTGGCAACAGTATTTTAAAATGAAAAAGCTTACCAAATAAGTGAATGTGAGTTTAGATATTTCCAAACTTATCATTGCAGATTCTGAAACCAATATTTTGAGTGTGCGGTATCTCCATTAAACTGACCTGCTCATCTCATTGTAACAGTGTATCTGTATTAGAAATTAATTTCAACCACGGAAAACAACATTTCATTCTCAAAAAGAGAACACTATTGTTTTAAAATGTAAACATTCAGTAATAATAGGGTGAATTATTGAGCTTCATTCATAAATTATGTGGATAGTGCAGCCAAATATATGTGATATGACTTATCCGTATGGCTAAGAATACTGGCTGAATTTTTTTTTATCTGCTGATACCAGTAATCCACTTTTAAACTAATATCTGCAGATACTGATACCCAGCAGATAGTATTGTGCATCCCTAATTTTCACTAGATAAATATAATTCAATTACTAAAAATACTGATTGCCTCAATTGCACAAACATTGGCAACTTATTTGAGAAATTTTGTCAGTAACTGCTTCAATTCCTTGTAATGAAATGACACTTTCTAAGTAATTTTGTTTTAACAATTAATACACCTTCAGATGAACGTGTGATTTGAATTCCGAGTATATTCTGACACCATTTAAATTCTTCTTCTCACATCAGAATTGCACAAATACGTTGGCAATGTTTATCAGAGTTTGCAGAGGTGGGTGGAAATGTTAAGGACTTCCCTCACTTATCATCACTTCCAATTGTTGCCAAAACATTTGACCAATTAGAGGTGTGCAGGAATTTCCCTGTTATATGATTGACCAGAGAAGAAGCAGCATCTAGATTAAAGTAAAGCAAAATTAATTTTGGACAATATCATCCAATTTTAAAAAGGAAACTAAGAAACGCAAGCAATTCTCCAGATTATGTCTAAATTAAACAAACAAGCAACAATGTTTGACAAACTTTTTGGCACCACAGGGAGGAAACTTATGAATGTCTGTCTCTCTTTAAATGTCCCACCTGTATTATTTTATTATTTTATTATTAGGTGAGAGAAAGCAGCATCTGAATCGATTAAATAGGTTGGCAACATTAAATTGAAGCTAATTAATCTAAAACTCACAGTTTCTCCTACTTGTACAAAAATTGCCAAACAAAATGTGACATCTAAACATTTTACAACCATTTAGCACACATCTTAATCACTGAATGTAATTTTAACATTATTCCTCATATTTGATGCTCATAATGACTCCATCTTTAGGCCCCTCAGAGCTCAAGGCCCCGGGCATCGGCCTACCCTTGGCTAATGCTAAAGCCGCCCATGTTCCCTCTCTCAGTGTTATTAGCTTCAGGGAAGCTATCACATCCAGCATCAGCTCTACGTGTGTGTGCGTACGTGTGTGTGTGTGTGTATGTGTGTGTGTGTATAAGCAGCTGGTGCACCGGCATGAAAGCAGCAGGCTGTGAGTGAGGATCACTCCCCAGGACAGACAGGGGAAATTGGGATTCTGAGCTGGGAGCGTTCACCTCATCCTTCTCCTCCTCCTCCTCCCCACCCAACACACGCGTAGAGGTGCACGATTCCTCGACGCCTGATGAAAAATAAAGCACTCCTGCACTGATGACGCCGTACTTTCACTTGTGTGATTCAACAGTTTGGATTGAATTTCCAGTCATGTAGTACAGACCCTCCACTCATCCCTCTTCCTTTACTGCAGCTGTCTGTGGTAGGGCTGGGGAATATTACCCAAAGTCACATTTGATATATTAGAGCTGAATGGTATAGCATTATATATGATATCTGTTTCTGTGAGGAAATAAATGATTTTCACAATACCAGAATTTAATCTTTGAAATGGTCTAAGAGAAAATCAAGGAACACTTTGGCAATTCGTTTCGACTGGTTGATTGATTGATTATACAAACAAGTCATAGCTGTTCCTGTTTTTTATTATTGTCAATTATTTTTTAAAGTTTATAAGTGTGCTTTATATAATCTATGGAGGCAATGTGCTTGTTAATTTGTGCACCTTGTTCCTCTTGCAGTATTAAATGGCTGAAAGCTGCGGGTGAGATTGGGATGGTCGGGGTCAGAGAGAGCTGTCTGTATTTTTGTACTCAACTCTGTCAGGTGTTGCTGTGTTGAATATTTGTACTTTTTGTTGCATTTCTGTGTTTCGAATGGGGCTGTCACTTTTCCCAAAAGTCAAACTCAATCTGTTTTTAAGCATACACATTAATAACTGAAGATATTATAGATATGACTGGGCTGATAGATGCTGTTGTTAAAGCAGCAGCAAAAGCAGAGGGTGTCCTCTTCGATGATTCACTGTGAAGTATTTCATTAATCAAAATGATTAATCAGAAGTTTACATGTAAGAAAATTCAGCCAAAGAAACTAAGTTAACACAAACACAACCACCATGACGTCACCTCATGCTCAATGTCACCAGTTTACATGGTCACTAGCTTAATTATTCACCAAAGTTATTTTCAGTCATATTGATGATTATGGTCTTGATTTATCAGTTTGTCTTTAAAACTCTCTGTCATAGTTGTTCCTGCTGCCGTGTTGCCTCTGTCATCTCTCCTCTGCTTCTTCACTGATCCTACCGGTCATGAGCAGACTGCAGCTCATGTCTGTGCAGCGTTAATTCTGAACGACGTGCACATCCAAGGCACTGAATCAGTGTAGGTGACATGTTACAGTAGGGCTGAACCATTTTAGGAAAAGATCTAATTGCATTTTTTCTGGCAGATATTGCCATATTGCCATTATGTTTACAGTATAGACAACAGTAAGGAAATCAATGATCAAAAGCACATAACACATTATTCATCATCTAATATTGATGATTAATAATCTGTTTTCATTATTTAAGGGATACTCCCACTTCTACTCCTAAGCAGAGACTTTGTGTTATTGATCTGCTCACCAGCACTTCCACGGTGGAGATGTGACGTTCATGAACCAGTCAACTCTTTTGAACTGCCCTCTAAGTGAACAATGAGAACGGTGAGTAAACCGTTTGTTTGTGACTCATTCTTAAATGCAAATTGCCTCCAAATTTGTAAAATAGCATGTGTAAAATAGTTGGCACAGCAGGTCCTGGGTCAGTCAGGAGCGCTGCAAAAAACTGCAGCTTTGGCGGTCACATGATCCCTTTGTCTGAACTTGCAATTTTGATCCTAAACGATAAATCATTCAGCCCTATGTTACAGCCATCTTGCATCCCCGTAGTTAACAGTGAGTTTATCTCCAGCCTTAGTGGCTCTTGCTGTAAACAAATATTTCCAAGTAAGTTCAGACGGAGCCACTCAGTCCCCCCCCCCCCCTTCTTCCTTGACTGAGTCTCGGCTGGTCTGTGACTGGAAAGTACTTGGACTCTCCTTCGTGGCTGTCATGAGATCCGCTGCGACGAAGTGAAAGACACGTAGTTTATATCCCCCAAGTGCCTCACTTTGAGACTAGTTGCGATCTCGTTGCTCTTTACAACATAGGTTCACAAGGTTGCTGGTTTGAAACCTGTGTCAGTCGGGGAATTTCTGTGTGTAGTTTTAGTGTTCTCCCTGTGCATGAGTGGGTTCACTCATTGCCCTTATTTTTTATTTTTAATTTTGATTTTTTTTTATTTTATAAGGTGATTTAGAGCAGTACATAACAAAACACAAAAGGTGACAGGATGATTTAGGAAGAAGACAGCGAAATATTAACACATTGATGACATTAACACAGGACAGAATGAGTAAAAGAAACATACCAGGACTATAAGCATTATGTATTAAGAGTTTTAAGATAATAAGTTTGTGTGTGTGTGTATGTGAGGATGTAGCAAATAGGGGTTTGTTGTAAGGATAAGAGAAGATAGGAGTTCGATATATTAAATTTAAGGCGACGCTGAGCTGAAGTGTTTATCAGTGTGAACTATGCATGCACTTGCGTACACACGAACTCATAGACCTACAAATTCCAACAAATATACATGCACAAACACCAATCCATATAAAGCTTCCCCTCTCCCACCAACCTAATCTCCCTTAGGCTCAATCCACCCCAGACCCCACTCCCCCATCCACCCCAAATTGCCCTTACGAGTGTGAGTGTGCATGGTTGTCTGTCTCTCTATGTGGCCCTGTGATTGGCTGGCGATCAGCTCAGGGTGAACCTCGCCTCTTGTCAAGTTTTAGGTGGGCCAGGTTCCAGCCTCTGAAAGGGATAAGCAGTACAGATAATGGATATTTTGCTGCCAGGAGTAAGATCCGTTGTTGTTTGTCCCATTCTTGAGGGCTCAGAGCCTGAATACGTGGGACACAGAGTCTTTTTGTTTCCTGCAGTTGCATGATCAGGCATGTTCATGGTGAAATCTAAATACATTCACAGAGAGGAGGAGGGAACTCCCAGTGGCAGGAGTTTGGCTGGTACCTTGCTTGTGTTTGGCTGGAACTTGAAAGGCATCTGGCTTGGAGGGGAAAATTAAAGCAGCTGCAGATATATTTGACTTTGCAAATAAACATCAAAATAAACATTATTACCTCACTGTATCTGATCTGAAAATATATTCACACATCCTAAAAGCTTGATATGCTTCCCAGCCCTGGCCTGTGTGAGTGTGCTTTTCAGTGTCATACGTTCCAGCCTGTAACAAACTCACATGTTGGAGTGGAAGCAGCCGGTCAGTGTGACATTATAGACAGAAGGCTTTCATTTTCTTGGTTTTCTCACCTGTTAAGTGCTACAAATGCAGGAAACAACTACTCCAATGCACACTGATGTTTCTCCTCCATTTTCTCCCTCTGAAAACATCAGTCTCTGTCAGCACAGGCTCTGAATCAGACTATTAACTGAGGTTGGGAAATATATCAAGTTTTTAAGATATGTCCTGTATGTTAGGTATGAAGTAAGCCTGTATTATTTATAATGGTACTGTTTATGATGACCTTAACTTTGAAAAATGATGTCCAGCTTATTGCTTGGTTTAGAGATTGTTTACAGTAAGAGCCATCAGCAGTAATGCTTCCTGATAACGAGATAATCCATCATTAATCTACTGGTCAGGATGGGAAAAACGCTTTGTGCAGCAGGGAGGGGAGAAGCTGACTGGAGCTGTCTCTTTATCAATGGAGACCATTTCTGCTCTCATTCTTATACTGAGTAGTCCATTGTTTTGAACACTTTGTTGAATGTTTTTAGAAGTTTGTTTTTTCCTGCATGGGTGCCTAGGACGTTAATCTGCTTGGACCTCCTCTCTGCCTTCACAAAATCTTTTGTGCCGTTTAAACACATGTGCACGTGACATGCAGTATTCCCCATACACCTCAGTCAATGTACCAAAAGATTTGGCTGCTGTTTTGTTCAATGTCACCATAAATTTAAAGTTAAAAGCATATAAGTTAAACTAACTGTGAAAAAGAGGAAGCAAGTGTGAAATGTCCTACAGAATGGAAATCTTTTAATCTCTTTATTGGTCAGTTTTTATAATTTTCTGCAGCAGAAATTTTAATTAAGGTTAAAACTTGATAAATCACCCAGCCCTAATGCTGACAGATCATCTTAACATCCAGACAACAAATAAGAGCAAACTGCACTAAGCAGCCAAACACTGAAGAGGTGTATGTTCTTGCAGGTGATTAAAGTTGATTTGACATGGAGCAGATGGGTAGAAAATGAATATGATTTATGATATTTGCTTTCTTAAACCATTTATCTTAATAAGTCAATCAACCTGGCTAAATAAAGGTTAACTTAAAAAAATATATAATGTAGGCTATATGTAATTCCAACTTTTGGGGTTTGTTTCAGGCTGACTGAAAGTGGGCCATAGTTTGGATACCCCTGACTTAGTTGGTTTTGAAGAGCCTTTCTCTAATTCCTATTATTAAAAATCAGAAACAAAAAAACTGCTCCTATGGGGTTTAGGTCTTATAGATATGTTGCTCTGGTAACATACAGGTGTCCTAAACTAAATGAACTTGTCATTTTAAAGTTTAATATGCGAGTTTTTGAAAATCATTTCTAAGGTCTTTACAGGATAGTCCATCATAATACAAAGTATATTGTGTACTGAGTCCATCCTAAAAGAGTAAATTTGGTCTGAATTTTCCAGCTCTTCTTCTATCATTTCTAAAATTTGAGTCATCATTTCCGTTCTTTTCTTCCTTTTTTGTCCTTTACTGGCTTCAAAAGGGCTCCATCTACTTGACCCTTACTATGCCAACCATCTTGACTGAGTCTTGATTGATGTCCCGAACATGTTTGTGTGACCTTCCTCTCCTCACAGTAGCGAAATAAAAAAAAAAAACATCTCAGCTGCGTTGTTTTCCTGCTTCCTCCATTTTGAGCTGTTGGAGTGCTGAGGCTGCAGAGTCTTCATGATGCTGAGTCCAAGGGCCAGAGGGCCGTTTGGCTCGATCCAGGTGTTTTATCTCTCGTTTGATACTTAAGCTGAACAAAGTGTGCTGGGTAAAGATTTTGGCTCCCAGGCACTGCTGCCAGAATGGGGAGGGGACACTGAGACCTTCTGTCCCCCAACTTTTCACGGTGAGCTCAGGGTGACCAGTTGGACTATGAGGACAGAGGGCAGTGATTGTTTCAACATCTTGAATCTTCATGTGCCAAAAGCGTATCACTGCTGTCGGCATCCTCTCCTTGTTCTTGATATCGAACCAAGACCCCAGTTTTAAGGACCAGAGTTTGGTTTTTTGGTCTGCAACAGAGTTTGTTTGAGCTTTCACACTAGCGTCACTAAACCAAACTTGCCAAAAAAACGAATCAAAGTTCATTTGGCCTTACAAAATGTGTGAAAGCACTCTAATTGTTCATTTTCTAACTTAAAGGAACACGTCAACATTTTTGTTGTTTTCATGTCTTGCCTCACTCCCACGTCCATGACAAGCAGGTTTGTTTCATCTACCTACGTCCGCAATGGTTTGCCGTAGAGATGTGACATTAGTCAGTGAGTCGAGTCTTTTGAACAGCTCTTTTAAGTGAAAGATGAGAACCGATTCACAATTGTTAGTGAGCAGTTTGTTTGCAAGCCATTATTAAATTTGCTGACAATTTGCATTTAATAATGGCTCGCAAACACACAACTGTGAATCGGTTGTCATCTTTCACTTAAAGGAGCTGTTCAAAAGACTCGACTCACTCGCTAATGTCACATCTCTACAGCAAACCACAGGAAAATTATGTCAGCTAAACAAAACCTCTGTTTAGGAGTAGAAGAGGAAAATATGAAAACAGCAGAAGATAACGTGACATAAAGGGGTTAAAAAAAATGAGTCAAAACAAGCACACAGGACCGTTTAGAGTTGCTGAAGAGTTTATCTGATGACTGTAGGCAGAAGGTAGGCTAGCGCTACCTGTTGACTCCCAGTGTTTGAGCTAAGCTAACTAGCGGTGGGCGAGCTCTGCCTGTCTCTTCCTTGTCACTGGACGCATGGCGAAAGAATGGTGTCTACCTGCTTGTCCTGGACTCGGGAGTGAGGCAAGACGTGAAAACAACAAAAATGTTGGCGTGTTCCTTTAAGCTGGCATATACATTATGATATGTTCAAGGTCGAGTCTAAAGTCTGTACCGCAGTGTTTTTGCTTTTGTTTTTTTTTTTGGGAAGCATTAAGAAGATGGACACACATCCTCAGTGTGCTATTCCTATCCGCTCCAGTACTCCCAGAAAACAAGAAAATGCTTCGTAGTGGATAAGGAGTGGGCCAGCTGCTTTGTACATAATTGACACACAGCCTAGTCTTTGTTTATTTTGCCATCAGTGATGTGGAGCCCAAAATGCTTCCATGTGGCGCTTCTCTGTTTTTTATTGTGGGCTCAGAGTGGCTTTGTCTGTCCTCCATTTTCTCAAGTTGAACTTCTTGCTGTTGAGGTCAAGAGATGAATGGACGGTTGTGTTTCACTCGGATCCTCCTCTCTTGGATTGTGTGGTTAACTGCTTCAGGCACCCTAATGTGCAGAGCTGTATATTCTCATTTCAAATGAATATTAAAGTATGGATTTTTCCCCTATACTGGAGATCAATTAGAGTCTCGTACATGGTTACAGCTGTAGTGTGCATCAGGTAAACTGGAGGGTCCTCCCACTACATAACTCATTCTGGCACTGTTGCTCCCAGGCAGAGACCCTGAAAGGCTGAGAGGTTTATCCCATATTCACCCTCACCTCCTTTTTTCATTTAAGGGCCACATGCATCTGAGGTAGCGTATAAATCTGGTCATCCACTCGGCTTTTGACGACAATGTGGCTTTTATTCACCTTGAAATGAAGCTAACAGATGAAAATGGCGGCCTGCTCTGCTGTCAGATTGACTGTGGCTCTGACTGTGACAGACAGGTGGAGTACAAAGTGATGCAGAACTAAAGTGGCACATGTTGATCTCACCGTGTTTTCTCTCAAACCAACAAAACCACAGAGCTTGTTACCTGAAATCTGTAAGCACACACACAGCAGGCTGACTCCTGATTTGAATATAAAAACATCCAGCAGCTGTCAGGCTTCTGAAGAGTGAGAAAAAACCAGTACAGGTCACTTTTCTGGTAATCTGTATTTACAGATTCTACACAAATATGTGGAGTCTATCCTCAGAGGTCTGTCTTTTAAGGAAGTTACGTATTCTGGTTTAAAATGATTGCATTTTTGGTGAAAGCTGGAAAAACTGTCAGGGGGCAAATTCAGCAAACGCACTGAGTTGTAAAGACACAACAGGCTAGAGTCCATGCCTGTCATTAGAAAAAATACATCAAACAAAGCCTCGAGCTCAAACACCTTTTTAGACAGAAAATGATTAAAGAAGGAGAAAGATGCTGAAATATGGGCGTGGTTTAGTTTAGCAAAAAAAAATTGAAGCAGCTATTTTCATTTTAAAACAGTTCCTAAACAGCTGCTGCACTGCTTATTCATTTTGTTTTATATCCGTTATTGCTTGTTGGTTCTTGTAATTTGTTGTGCTCTTTAATTTATTCTCTTTTACTGTGGTGCTTCTTTTCAATTTGTGGGTTCATTTTTCTAAGTTGTCATTTTAGATTCTTATTCTGTTATTGACTTTGGCGTAGATTTCAGTATGTGGTTGTGTTTTTGTAGCCTTTCACATCAACTGGACTTTCTTATCCCTTTCCCACTGGCCAAAAAACCTGTTTAAACCCACTAACAATCGGCTCCTGTCGGCAGTGGGAAAGGGTCTAATCGGCATTCAGACCCTGCAAGCGACACAGATTTTTATCGGCTTGCCTCCGATCGGCTCCTGTGGGAGCATCACACCTGTGTGAACCCACTAATTTACGGATGACGTCGGCGTAACATGCCCACGGCATAATATCGCGCCCGTGTCCTCCGTCTGTAACGTATGTGACTCTTTGCCATCTCGGCAACAAATTCCATCTGCCTTTGTATCATCAGCGCTCGAATGTCGTTCAGTCTGCGCTGAGTTTGTACGTTTTTAAAGAGGGACAAAAGTACGGAGTATGGAAAACAGCTGACCACCGTGTTCACGGCTTCCATGCTCCTTTCCATGGTTTGGCATTAAATTACATTCATATATAATCTGATTTTCATTCTCTAGCAAAACGACAGATGACTGACAGGACAGGGGCACTTCAGGTGGCCAGTTAGATTTCAGATGGGACCAATGCCCCTGTGGCCCCACCCCTAGAACCACCACTGACTAGAGCACCAAACATAATCAGTATTAAAATGTTTTCTCTTACCTTTAAGTTTTATTTATGATTTTCAATGTTTAAGCAGAGATTTAAGATCAGTTAACCCCAAAGCAAAACAAAGAACTGCTAAACCAAAAATCTGTGGACTCTCTGATTCTGATTGGTCTGTTAGAGTCAATTAAGAGAACAATCCAACATACAGCATTAAAATAGACTCTGCCTACACAGAATGTGTTGAACTGGAGTAACCTGACAATGGCAGCTTTGAGAACAGGCTCTCTGATTCTGACTGGCTGGTTGAGGAACAAATCAGAGAGCAAACAAAGGGTCAATTTCTCTGATGCTATGTCCTGAAGCCAATCTGCATTTAAATTCTGACGTCTGTGAATGTCGTATCAGGGATGATGAATGGCTGGGCACATTTGCACCAAACGTACCAAACTAAGCCGGCCAGGCTTGTATCTGACCCGCTGCTCTTTCAGCAGTTCTGACACCAGGGTCAAAAAATGCGCAGGTGTAAGAAGATGAAGGTTTTTAATCTGCATGCATTGGCATGTGTGAAAATAAACACAATACAGGCAGGTAGCAAGCAAGATGGGGGGAAAGGAAATGTTTTGGAGCATTTTAAAAATCTGAAGAGCTTATATCTCTTCTGTATGTCTGATGCTTCAGCAATGCTTAAGCTGCTGTTTGATCATGACTGTCTCCAGCTTCTCACCGTCATGGGAGAGTGTGCCACGTCCCTGTATGTGAGCCAGGAGAGTAAACAGTTTTTGAACACTCTGGAAGTCTTGTTTTTTCGCTTGATGATGGTAAAAACTGGTTTAAAACTGGATATTTTGTTGGATAAAATCATGCATGAACTTTGAAAAGGATCTTTGTTTTTTGTTTGTTGTTTTTTTGACGTTTGGATAAGTAGCACTAATGACGCCGTCAGCTATTAGACAAATTCAAAGCTGTGGCAGCCTAATTTGCCAAAGAAAATGTTTTCAACCGATGTCTGAGTTATTATTAGATTAAGTTAGAAAGAAGTGTTTGTGTCTGCATGAGTGTTTTTAGCTTCCTCTGTAATGTCTGACATATTCAACAATTATCCAGCTGCATCCAACATCATTTTTAATCCCTTTTCTTTTGCATTTTCTGCCACCTCAACATCACTGCATACCCCTGAATGGCTGTGCGCTTTCTAATATTAAACACCCATTGATTAAAACCATTGACCTCCACATAATGTCAGACATTATGGAAAAAAGTATGTATTATTTTAATAGAAGGGTGATTATCTTTTTTTGTGACTGTAACGGGCCATTGTTTATAATGTCAAAAGTGAAATTTGGAAACCATTGCTTGATTTAATAATACAGCATATCCCCCCCACATGACACTGGGCCCAAGGAAGCCCCTTTCTCCTCTCTAATAGGCAGCCTGGCTTGTACTGTGGTATAAAAATGAATATTAGACTGTAGGGAGCACACCCTGTTATTCAGAGTGAATGGCAGCCCATTGAACGTGCCTGTGGAATTAAGCAGAGGTGAGTCATACGCTTTGGCCTTTACAGTTTCTCTCTGAGGTCCTTTTAAGCACGTTCTGTGAATGCTAGCTGCTGGAAGAATGGATAATCAATGCACAGGAGCGCTAAGGCTTACAAAGAGAAAAACATCATGTATTCCTTTGATTGCATTTATGGTGCTTAAACACTCACCAATTAACTGGGTGCACCTTGCTAGCATGAGGTTAGACCTTCTTTTGACATAAGAGCTGCCTTAAGCAGCGTGCACACTAAAAGATAATCAGTTTGGGTTTCTGCTCGAATCCTGACTTATGACCAAAGTCAGCAAAGGCCTGATTATCTGGTAATCCTAAAGTTTATCTCACCTGGTTCTGCTGTAGTGTGAAGCATGTTAAGAGTAATTTTATGCTCTGCAATTGTCTTGGAAGGGGAATATCTATCACCCATGTGTCATGACACTTTGGTTGTGTGGACAGGTTGGATGAGTTAAGAGGAACATCCAATCAAAACTGCCTTAGCTTCGTGGTGGCGGGATAAGTCGGGGAGCGATCCGATCAGAGCTACTCTCTTTACGAATTGATATATTCATGTAGAGCAGGTTCACTGTTTGTTGTCAGTTCTCCCTTGATTGTACCGGGGGGTTATTACCTCTGCCATGGAGGTTACGTTTTTACCAGCGTATGTTTGTCTGTTTGTTTGTTAGCAAAATTTCGCAAAAACTACTGGACAGATTTTGCTGAAATTTTCAGGAGATGTTGGTAATGAACCAACTTAAAAATGAATAGATTTTGGTGGTGATCCAGAAAACCACCATAAGCAAATGATTGTTTTTGCTCAATAAATGTCTAACTACTCATTCTTATTCTGAGTGCTAGGTGTGGGTTTTCAGGGTCAAGGACTCATATTATGATGGTTACTTTATCATGGAACTATTGCTTATAGATGTAACAGCAATATGTGAGCTACCTTGGCAGAGGATTGCACGCTCCGAGTGCTTTCTAATTTCTCTGTTTTTGAGTATTTTCTGTAAACCAAAGAGATGGTTTGGTGGTTAAATCTCAGTAGATCAGCAGTTTCTGAAATACTCAGACCAGCTTGTCTGGCAACAACAACCATGCTACATTTAAAGTCACTTAAATCACTGTTTTTTCCTATTCTGACGCTTGGTTTGAATTCAAGCAATGAGCTGCTACCATGTGATTTGCTGATTGGCTATTTTCATGATAAAGTAGTTGGACCGGTGTACTTAATTAAGTGGCCATTAAGTGCATGTATATTTTCTCCTAGATGTTTTTAATGAGCTAGAAAAATCTTGTCTTAGCTCATTTGGTTTCCAGCAGTACATTTTTTAGCTGCAGACAGATTATTGAAATCAAAAGTTACAGAAAAGAAAACCAGAGAGTTAAGAGATGAGACAAAAACAGATGTCTGAGTCTTAAACTGACAACTTCAAGTTGAAACAGCGAGATGATGCCAACTGCTGCACGCTGCTGAGTCACAGAATTTCAGCAGAAACAGATTAGCGCAGTCATTCGTCAAACATTATTAATGCTTTTTTACTTTCTGTAAAGGAGGAAAAACATACAGTAAATGTTCACAGAAGGATGAATATGTTGGCAAAGTTATATTTCTTTTACAGAACACACTGAACAATTCTCCTACTTGGAATGATATTTCATTTAAATGTAACATTGCTCATGTTGAGTCTGCTAATGTTTACCTTTAAGGCATGATTTATCTATTTTACGTCACTGATACCGAGACATTTATCATGTGAGACACTGGGGAGCACACGCCCTTAAAAATGTACATAAATACAGAAAGATCAGGTCGATGAATGTACTGCAGGGTCTGTATTTTATAAGTGCTGAAGCGTTAAAGCATCCTCCTCTCCAACCCTTGAATCCCCTGTGTGCTAAAAGTTTATCGTCCCTCTCTGGGGGTGTTAATATCGTCACCGCTGAGCAGGAAGTCAGCGGGAGTGTTTCCTTGCTGGGAGCGACACAGTCGGAGCATTAACGCTGCACAGTCTCTACATTTACATAATAATCTATCCCACATGAGTTGGCTGCCTGAGCCTTAAACTTTTTCTTATTAATGTGCTAAGATGTGAAAAGGCAGAACCCTTGCTCACATAATCACTTCAGCCCTTTATATTCAGGTGTCATGAATGTAGCAACACCAATGAAGAAAAGCAGGTGATCAGAAAACATGGTCAGCAGGAAAACAACGTACATGGAGAAGAGAAGAAGAAGACAGACTAACAAAGGTGACAAAAAAAAGTGTCCGTCCACACAAAAACACTGAGAATGCTGTTGTACATATGCCAGGCCTGTAAGTGGTGCTGTAACACTGCTGCAGACATAAAATTAAACCAGAGAAGAAGACATTGAGCATGCTCATATGTACATGTCAAATGTAATGTCAAAACAAGCTCAGTAGCTTCTGTCAAAGTCAAAAGTTCACAAAAAAATAATGCTCAAGTAAGCTAGCAAGTAAATCTACTTTGTTACTGTCCGCCCCTGGATCAGGGTAGTAGTGCGTTGCATCATAAAACAGTGCCAAACACAGGAGCTTTGTTGGGTTGAGCCAATGTTGCTTTTAGTGCAGTTTTAACCCAAAATTGGAATAACTACGAGGTCCTCAGCGGAACCACTGACTGGTATGTATTAGCTAGCATCTGGACCAGGCTGTCTCCGCTCAGGGACAAGGGTTGTCGGGTGTTTTAGTGGCAATCATATTTCCTAGTACCATGGGCCTGGAGCGACCCCACTTTAAAACATGAACTATCCCTTTAATGAACTATGAAACAGCTTTTCTTAGAATATCAAAATCAGCAGGTTTTGAGAGCACCTTTTAGCTTGTTAGTGATGTTGTAATATGATGTTAATCAGTTTTCTGCCGTCTTAAACATTGTCTTAATACTGTTTCCTCCGAGTCCACGTGTTGAACAAGAAATCCTGAAGGAAAATGAGAGAATAATGGAGGGAACTGATGGAGGAGGCCACGTGTGCCATGATGCCGCAGTACTTATCGTCATGTGTCGCCACTTCCCACAATCCTCCACAGTTTAGTGACGAAGCAGAAAAACAGCATGACACTGGCCGTGTGTGTGTGTTGTTGGTCGTCCTCTTTCGCCCTCTCTGTCTCTCTCTCCACCAAATTCACACGTTTTAATTGTGACACTAAGCCGTCTGATAGTCCATTTCATTCACATAATCCCCCCGTGTTGTTGAAACACACTCTCTCTTTCATGTGTGTGTGAGGGAGAGAAGGAGAGGCAGAGATGGTGTGTGTGTGTGTGTGTGTGTGTGTGAGTGACATCATAGCCATTGAGGGCTGCAGCAGGCTGAATGAGTTCAGCCATTTTGGGTCGTTTTTCAGGGACGACTGGACTTCATTCTGCTCTCATTTCGTTTTCTTTGACCAAATCTACTTCTTTTATTCATCCTCTACCCTCAATATTTCCTTGTTCCCCTTCTGTTTTAATTCAGATTTTTGTTTTATACTGTTCTTTCCTAATATTTACCCTTTTTTCACCTATGTTCATTCAAGTTTTGTCCCTCTCCTTACAATCTCTTAAGTGTTTACTTGCTTGTTTGCAGCTTTTTGCCCTCCTTTTCTGTTTCTCAGTCTTTCCTACATGTCCTTTTAATCTCCCTTCCCTTTTCTCTAGAGATGCCCCAATCAGGATTCTTGCTGCCGATACCATCATCAATCACCTATGAGTGAGATTTTCTGATACCTTAAAATGTTTGTGTTTGCTCAACGGAGAGTTACAAACCTTTAAAGGTGCAATGCAACAAATATCATAGTAAGGACAGTTGAATTACACAGTGTGGTAATTCACTTGTTAATTATCAAAATATTTAAGTAAGCTATCAAGGGGATAGTTCAGGTTTTTGAAGTGAGGTCCATCAAGATCCATGGCACCAGTACATATAATATCCAATGAAGCAACAGGCCAGCTCTGTCCCGAGGGAACATAGTTAGGTGCAGATGATAGGCAATACATAGCAGTAAATGGTGCCACCAAAAGCCTTGTAATTAACCCACTTTCAGGGTAAAACTACGCTAAAACTATGTTAGCTCAAATAGACGCTATGGGGGCGCTGGCAATCCCATTGAGTTGGAAAGGTTAAAAGGGCATGACCAAAGGTTAGTTAGATTCATAATCCAACATTTGACCAAAGAAGTGATTACCAATTTAAGAATAATATGAGGAAAAATCAACAATTACATGATAACACAACATATGGTTAAAGAAATGGTAACTGTGTAACTTTAGAGGTTAGAAATAGTTTTCTTTTTTCCTTTATCTCAGACTGTATACTTTTCACGTACCTTGACATGTTTCGACGGTAACTTCCGTCACACCTACCACCAAGTGACACTTCTGAGGAAGGCGGAAGTTACCGCCGAAACACGTCAAGGTACGCGAAAAGTATACAGTCTGAGATAACGGAAAAAAGAAAACTATTTCTCAGAAACTGTAGACATAATGAACACCATTCAGCAACTTCAGAGGTTTTTCATTCATTTCTGCTCTGACAGGCTCAAACTTTTCATCTTTGTATTTCACCGCTTTCATGACTTTAAGGTATCTCCTCTGTCATCTATCAGTCTTACCTGCTATCCCAGGGTAAACAACTTCACTTGACATTTTAATATGGCATTTTAATTTGGCATTTTGACAGCGTTTCTCTGAGTTGAAATCACTTCCTGCCCCCGTCTGGAGCTCCACAGTGACGTGATGTCACCTGAGAGTAACCTTGTAGCTTCCTGTCCTCCTACTATCCCTGTTTTTATACTCTGCTTCTTCTTTTTTGCACCTCTTTCATTACCGCCTCCATTTCCTTCCTGTTTTTCTCCAGCTCCTATTTGATCTGCCCATAAAACTTCTTCCCTCTCTTCCCCTTTTCTTATTTTCAGGGTCATTTTGCTGCCTTTTGTCCACCACTGCTTCTCCATTTTGTCATGTCCTTCCTCAAAGTCTAGTCACATTTCTTTGAGCCTCATTGTTTTCGGTCTGTCCTCGGTCCTTTTCTCCTCTTCGTGATGACTTCCATTTCCTCTGGTTCACCGACTACTCTTCTAAGAACCCTGTCTCCCTTCACTCCCTCCACCCTCTACACCATAATTCTTCTTTTTTAGTTTTGACTGGACTAACTGCCTCCTTTTTTTGGGATAGTTCAGGAGTATTGAGGTGGGATTTAATGGTAGCCTTAAGAAAAGCCACTGTGATGCAGATCAGCTCTAAATCTGTACAGAAAGAGCTGGCACGGGAGCTAGAGCCACATATTGCTGCACACATGAGGGGAGTCAACCAGTCCACAGTCACTGTCACACCTGAGGTTATGGGGCCTCAGTTTGGGGCTGAAATTCTGACACTGCATCATTTTTCATTTGGTTTGGTTTTCATTCACACTGAACTTTGTCAATTTCCTGTAGAATAATGTGTAATACAGCCACCCACCACTAGTTGGGGCTGTAGCTGCAGTCTTTGCTCCTCCCATTCAGCCTGTTGTTGCACTTTGACCCAGAAATTCACAACCGACATTGAGTAATAACATTGTTTTGCTTGAAGTAATTCAGAAGTTTGAGTAATGAAATGAGGATGAAGTTGTATTGAAGTTCCTCAGACAGAACTGGCATATCTGTTGGACCGATTTGTAACAAATATATGTTTTCATGCCCAAAGGTGCAAAAGTTGGGTTTGTTTTGAGGAATAACTTAGTGCTTCCTGTTTGTAACTTGTTCATTGGTGCTGCCATCCACACAGGGGTGGATTTATTTCACGACAGTGATCCAGAGTTGAGGGCAGAGGAAAAAAGGTCCCTGTTGGGAGAAGGAAGTGTGTCCTCTGCATGATGACTGGGAGAGTTGATCAGTTCACAATGTGAAGTGGCCCTCTGTCTTCTTCCAGACAAAAACTATTTCCAGGAGTGGCACAAATGACAGTATAGCTCAAAATACGCCCAGAGGAAAAAGTGTAAATATTTGAATAGTTTTTGTTTTTAATTTGTTTGTATGTTGTTATTTTCTCCTCTGATATTCAAGGCTTAAAGGCAAACATATTTTAGGTGTTAAAACGCTTGTTCATTGTTGATCCACGCGTGTTTTGTCCAAAGTTGTCCAAAGTCCAAAGTCTGGAAAAGAGATGTCTTAAACTGGTTTTATCTTGAAAGGGTTGAGGTTTTACATGCGTTTTTGCCAAAAAATCAAAAAATGGCTCAGATTTACAAAGTTATGTTTCATTGACATTTTTTATATATTTCCCCTTTATGTTATTGTCTTGTCTTGTCCCTCTCTTCCTCCTGTCCTCTGTCCCTCCTCCTCTTCTTTATCATTATCCTCTTTTACCCTCTTATCTCCTCTTTCCAGAGTGAGCCACATTTCCTTCTCTCCTTCATTACCCTCCTCAGTCATTCTCTGTATCTCCGCCCTCTCTCCCCTTCTCTTTTTTCCATCTCCTCTCCTCCTCCTCTTCCTCACTCTCTCGCTCCCTCCCTTTCTTCACTCTTTCATATCTTCACCTCCTCCTCCTCCTCCTCCTCCTCCTCCTCTTCTCTCCTCTCTTTTTTATCGGTACGCTCCATCAGACTCTGTGAATGGATGCCCGAGAACAAGGAGATGAATGGACTCACATTCATCCTAAGGTGTGTTTCATCATGCCTGGCCATGACTCCCCCTCCTCTGTCCCACCCCTCACACAAACACACACACACACACATACAACCGTTCTCCTTCAGCGTATCTGATGCAGCACTCGGGCCTGTGTCAACAGCGTGGAGGGGAAACTAAGTGGATCAGCCGCCTACAGTGTCAGATGGAGAGCGATTGGTGTCTGGGGGAGGAGAGGGAAGAAGAGGATAGAGGGAAGAATAGATCTGAGGGTACAAGTTAGGATTTAGGAAGAGGTTAGAGTGGAGAATAGAGGAAACGAGTAGATTTAAATGAACAAAACACTGGGAGGAAGTCAGGGTGATTGTGGCTAAAGATTCGAGGAAGAGGGAAGGACAGAAGAGAAGGAGATAAGGCAGAGGTGAGTGTGGAAAGGAGCCAGGGAATTGGAGCCATGAGAGACAAGATGTCTCGGTGTCAAAGTTAATTGATGCATGCAGAGTTAACATATGTCATTCGGTGGAGGATTCATTATGTCAGGAGTGTGTACGTGCTCGAAGACTCATGAGGAGCTCAGGCTGGGAAACATGAGAATGCACACAAAAGAAGAATCAGTGACGGGAAAGCTTCTTGTAACAGTAGTGAGCTAAAGAGGGGTACACACAACCTGACAATCGGGCCAACTTGAGGAGCAAACGTAGCCATGGCAACGACAGGAAAGGCGAGGCAGATAGTTAGACGGATGTCAAAATGGAGGTCCAACTTGATTTGTTTAAAAAGCATGAGCGTCTTAACAGTGTAACCTGTAAACTACATGACAAACTGATATCACAACCAACAAGGATGTCATAGGAAGATAACCACTTTAGCCCCATTTAGCCTCCTGACGTGGTCCGCCATGTTTGTTTACACTGAAATTGTGTGATCACGTGAGATCACAAGCTGCTCGCTGCCTTCTTGTTAAATGAATCGGTTGGTTTGTGGCATTCTGTTTTTTTCTCTTCGTGGCTCAACACACACTACAGGAAAAAAACTTAAATCTGAAGTTTTTTGTCCTCATGTGTGAGCTCTGTCACTGTTACAAAATCCATCTAGATATTAAAATCTTCATGTGTGTAGGCCTTAGCTACTAGTTACTAATGAAAAAAATCAGCTTCAGTTCTCGAAAGTTGCTTTCTATCTTTGAGCTTATATTTTTTGTCTATATACTAATAATAAAAATAATAGAAATAAGATAATTATAATTATATCATCATAGTCATCATCATCATTATTTTTTTATTTTTGTAGGTTGCGTTATTTTTTTAATTATTATCATTATAAAATATTTTTTTCCAAACCAATTATTTCCACAGCAAATCCTTATTTCAAAAAAAAAAGAAGTTGGACTGCTCTGTTAGCTTCGCTTTTCTACTGTATATCTGATTTTAATAAATATCTTTTTTGTTTGTTTTACTTCTGCATCTTTTTGATTTGCCTTTTTAACCCTTTTAGTACTGCACAGCACTTTGTAAGGTTTAGTTCTGTATCAATATAGCCTAACACACAAGGACTGTTCAATACATATTACACGATAAGATTTTTTTTGTGAAATCAATTTTGTTGATCTTTATTTTATTTTATAGGTTGAGCCAATTTTATTTTCAAATGTATCTGTAATTCATGTACCTTTATACTTTTGGTTGTTTATCTGAGTTTAAAAGGGTACCACGTTATTGTGCATTTTGCCTTTAAGGTTGGCAGAGTGATTTTGCTTTAAGGTCGTTTGAACACTGAACACTAAAACTTTGGGAGAGTTATTCTGATGGAAGTGGGTGTCTGTGCTTGACATAGTTTGTTTAGACACATACATATGAATCCATTAATCGATCCCTGTTTCGGTACAAATAAACGTGCCCAGGGAGTGGTTTGTGTGCAATGAGAACACAATCGACCCAGGAACCAACATTAACAGGGTGAAGAGTTAACTCATCACACTGTTGTAGTAGTGTAAGCAGCAGTAGTAATAACTATTGGATCACAGCTACCAGGCAACCAGGCAGATAACAAGCTAAGTTCTGCCTAATGATAATGTATTGATCCTACTGAGTCACTTTCTGTGCACAGGCACAACATGTTAGGAACATATCAACTTGTAAATATCACTCACCATCTCTACAGCAGATCATCATGGACTCAACAACATGGACTGATCCAAAAACTCATAAAGATTCCCAGAATTCAGTCCAGCTCATTCAAGCAGGAGAACTTAGGCTTTTTAAAAACTGCTCTCTGTTTTTTCCTGCATTGCAGACAGCTTCTTTGTGGTGTTACGTTGTAATGTGTTCCCATGCTATCTGGTGTGGATTATGAGCCCCTCTTTGTACATAGTTTTACTATTATATCATAAGTTTCATAATCTTGTATAGGATGTTCAATATCTGCTATTATATTACAGTTTGGTAATAAGTTAACCTGCCGACTTTCTTCCCATAATGCACAGCGTGACTTGTACATATAGGAACACTGGCAGTGACATCATGATGAAAGCCCCTTTGGTCTTGACCCAGCCATTTCAGCCCGGTCATTTCTGAACACTGCTGTGTGAACACGAAGTGATCCAATGAAAATATGCAGATTTGTTGTGCCTTTTCAAATAATTTGGAAGTCTACAACTGAGCTGTAGGTGTGAAAATCACCAAAGTGTGCCCGAGTCCTAGTCCTCATCTCTCTAAGCAGAAGCTTTTCTGCATTTTTCACAGATATCTGTTTATTGAGTAATCACTCTGAAAGCTTTATTATCACCTGGATGTCTGGGTGTGCTTTGACCTGCAATTCATCAAACCGGTGATAAGTGAGGCTGCAGCTGGGCGCTGACTCTTTAGATTTTAATCAGAGCGGCACGGTGAGGCTCTTGTTTGTGCTGCAGCTCTTTTGCAAAGTTTCATTACTATATTTTTCAGCATTTCCCCTTTGTGTCATATTTAATGTTTGGCAGAGAAAGAGGGTGAAGAGGAGACAGCAGTGGATGACATGCAGATTTAAAACCAGGACATCACATTTTCACGCTGCATTATATGCCTAAACCAGCCACATCAGATATTCAGGAGGAACGTGTGAGGGATCAGGTGGGAGAGAAGGCAGGAGGAGGCAAGGGAGGAAGGAGAGAGAGAGAGAGACGAGGGGGGAGAAACAAAAGGACATCCAGCAGCACGCTGTGGAATTGGAGTGAACTAACCGGGGGCTCAGCGGGCCGGGCCTGTCGCTGTAAATCTACATCAGTGGATTAATGCTGCTCGAGAGCTGTTCAGGAGGGAGGGGGATTGGCTCCTTGCACCTGTAACCCCACCTCATGCAGCGCTCTGAGCACAGACGTGAAGAGGAATTTAGAGGGCAGGGGCCTCGGATTCACAAATGATGGCTTCCAAGGTAGTCAAAGAGTAAGAAGAAGCAGCAGGCCAGGGGGTCCAGCAGTCCCCCATGAAACCACACATATCACACTGATTAATCCACATTTGTACATGTTTCAAGGTCAGGGCTTTTGTTTAATTAATCAGATTTTAAAGGTTTTCAGAATCAGAATCAGAATGCCCTTTATCATCATTATACAGAATGTACAACGAGATTGCAGAGCTTCTCCTTTTTTCAGTGCAATAGATAGATAGTTAAGTAAAAAATAGTTATAAGTATAAAATGGTTGTAAGACGTATATGTACAACATATATAAAAGATGAAATAAAAGCCTACCGGACATTGCAATTGATGATAAACGGATAAATGTTAAGAAAAAATAAAAATCTATCCATCTATATATATATCTATATATGGAAATGTGTTGCCCAGGTCAGCTGAATATATACTGAATACTTAAAGTGCAAATGGTGATACAGATGATTATATGTCACATATGATTGTATTGCACGGGATGAATAATATTCCTGCATTCAAAAGAAATTTAAAAAAAATCCTTTTCAGTCATTTCACTTCTTAAACGCGTAGCAGGGAGTGCACGAGCCTCACAGCAAGAAGGTTGCTGGTATGGTCCCTGTGTTGGTCAGAGCCTTTCTTTGTGGAGTCTGCATGTTCTCCTCGTGCATGCAAAAACCAAAAACATGCTCATAACTGGTGACTCCAAATTGCCCTTAGGTATGAGTGTAAGTGTGAGCAGTTGTCTGTCACTCTATGACAGCCTTTACACCAGCACCTTTTCACACAGTTTTCACATTTTGAACGTGTTCAGACTGTAAAAAAATTTACGCGGAACCAGTGTTAATTTTGTCGACTAATTATTTTTGTCATAGTTTTCTTCAACATTTTTTCCCCTGATGAAAACTAGACTATAACTAAAAAACACAAGTGTATATTGACAAAAACTAAAACTAAACCAACTGACATTTTTGTAAACAAATAAAAACAAGACTAAAATGTTTGACAGTACAAAGTAGAGACAAGTTAAGAATCACAGTTACTCAGGATGTGTGGAAAGGTTGGATGAGTTAAGAGGGACGTCCAATCACAACTGCCTTAGCTTCATGGTGGCGGGATCAAAGTGTAAAACATGACTTCAGAAATTTAAGGAAACATAAATAATGCCTTACCCTTTACACCTCATATTTTAGTGGACTAAAATGTTGTGAAATTTCATCAACTAAAACTAGACTAAAACTAAAACAATTAAGATGACTAAATTATGACTGAAACTATGAGATATTTTAGGCAAAAGACTAAAACTAAAACTAAATTAATAAGTGCTGTCAAAATTAATGCTGCTCAGAACCTGAAAAGTTGCTTCACCGCTGGAATCAAAAAAGTTGGTTCCAGGTGGCATGTCGTATTCTGTGTTCTTAAAATGAGCAGGAAGTTGAGAAAGTAGAGACACAACACACACTTTTTACAAACCAGTTGCCTTCTACGTATGTCTTTGATATCTCCTCATTATCAACAGTCCTTGCGTGCTTTGTTTGCTGGATGAAAACAAAAACCTTAAATAGAGCAACAAATGCTTTTAGAGAATCAGTGTGATCTGCCTTCATGGTGTGTTGTTTACTTCCGCCTGAGTGACACGGAATAACGCCCTCCCACTTTTGTTAGGCTTAAACTAGTATGAACGCTGGCTGGTTAGCTAGAAAGCTCCAAATTTCTGAGAATCCAGCACTGAACCAGTTCCAGAACCAAAACCATGCCAGTGTGAAAGCCCTCTCTGTGGCCCTGTGATTGGCTGGCGACCACTTTAGGGTGTGCTGGGGTAGGCTGCAGCCCCTTGTGGGTTATATTTAACTTTCTCCTTGCATTTGAGTGAATGAATGCTCGAGCAGGGGCACCTGCTTCCGCAGGAGAGAGCACCCTTAAGGGGCAAAGAGCAGGTGCTCAAGTCTCTTTTTTGTCTTTGTGTGCAGAGATGGATGAGAGGAAGAATATTGAGGGATTTGCTCTGTGCACCTGTAACCCCACCTGATGTAGCACCCTGACACAAGGGCAGCAGGGAATGAGAGAGGCCGATTGGAGACGGTGGTTTAGAGGGGATGTCTGCACTTCGAGTAAGGCTTCACCTGAAGATTATTTTGTCTCCTTTTGCTCTTTTTCCTTCCTCCCCGTCTCCCATGCCCTCTGTTTGCTCTCTCCTTCCTTCTTTGGTTTCCCTCCCTCCTTTTTTCTTTCCTTTGCCGCCCTCCCGTCAGCTCTGCTCAGCTCAGGCTCGGCTGCTTATTACCCCGCAGCCACGGTACATTTCTGACTTTGTAGGCTATTAGCCCGCAGCCTGCCCTGAATACCCTCCTCTCCTGAAATCCCGGCTGAATATTGTTGGAAGAGCTTTGGAAAGGGAGGCAATTTTTTGATTGCCGTTGAGAAAAAAATGCAGCTGTGACTCTGCCTTCAGTCAGGGGCTCAGAGCTCACTTTAGACCTGATCCCTCCCCCTCAAAGCTGCAGTGACTTTGGCGAGGTGAATGTAATGTAGTCAATTAGGTAAGGTTCGAATCCCTGCACAGGCCGAGTGGGGTCAACTGAATGAGTAACACTTTTCTCCTCACTTAAAGACCTGTGCAGAGGTGCAGGCACGCAAGAACGTAGCCCCTAGCTGCTCCCTGGCTAACAGAGGTTATACCGGGCAAAAGTGAGAGGGCTTATAACCGAGAAACAAAGTGAAGGTGTGAGCGTGGAGCAGAAGCTCTATATAACCCTTCATGACAGCAGGAGACCAGGACAGGCCTACAGGAGAGACTCTGGGTCATTCAAAGTTATGAAAAGGAACAATGTGTTTATGTCAAGGCCTTTAGTATCATGTGCTGAAATAGTTAAAATGCAAGAAGAAGAAGACAAACTTTGGTTATTCAGTTCTCTAAACTGTTGTTGAAACATACTACAAACAGGGGCTGAAATAAACTACACTTAGGGAGAGATGTCAGATCGATGGCTTGCTAATCCTGAAGAAGCACCACCAAATAGTTTTTGGGTTTAGCGCCTTGCTAAAGGGCACTTTGACTGTGCCCAGAAAGTCAGCTAGAAAAATGTAGCTAGTCAGAAAAATGTTGGGTTCCAATCAGGCTCGAGCGCACAAATATAGTTTAAGGGCCCAGTTTGGCTTGGAAAGAACATCCATGGTTTGGTTGGAGTCGGACTGTCCTCTACACAGGACCACCTGGCTGGCTACTTCTTCCCTACTGGCTGATTTCTCCACATTTCTGTAGAGCATGCAAAAGTCTGGTAAAGCCAAAAATCAGCTGTTATGGTCAAGAATAAACTACAAAAGAGTATCTTCAAGAGTACACTGAGTGCCAAAAGCAAAATAAACTGCTGCTTGACTCCTGGTGAATGAATGTAGAACACACTTTGCTGTAGTACTGCATGTAACAAGTCCAATTCAGACAGGAACAGAGCAGACATTTAAATAAAAAGACTCCAAAATGGGATCCCTGTATTTTCATCTTCCTTCTTTATCTCCTCGTTATTATAATCATAAATGTCAAAGGCAGAGGCTGTTTTAGATTTCTGTATCCAGTGGCTCTAAAGGTTTCGCAAAGTAAGACCAATGTGCAATTCTGACTCTCAAGGCTTTATTTGCATTGATTCCTGCGTCCATTTTAAGTCAAAGCAGTAAATTTGCCCATGGCCGGCTGGACACTTGTGTAATTTGTGTCACGGCCGGCCAGAGTCATCTTTGTCTGGATGCAGACGAGGAGAAATTAGCAGTCATGGTCAAATTTACAGCACAATCAATAGGCAGATTTGGATTTTTCATTAAATAGTCACAAGATTAGGCAAAGTCGATAAGACAGCCAACATCCCTGACCCAATGAGACCACCGCAGAGACTCGGGTGACTGGAATTATATGTCTTATTGGAGCACATTTTGGTGCTTAAATAGCTGCTTCGGTTTGGAGAAAAGATATAAAGGAGCCTGAGAAATTAGAGAGACGAGATGTAAAAAGGTTAAAGAGTCCACGCTGTGCTGAATGCAGATAGCTGCAGAGACAAAAATGTAAGAAGTTCTTTAATTTCACCCTCACAGAATTGAGTGTGGAGCCATGACACCATATTTGGGTCAAGTTTTAAAGTCTTACTCCATAATGACCCCTGGGAGTAAAAGTACAGCTTTTCTCTCCCTGCTGTAAGTGGTGTGTGAGGAAAGAAGTTTAAGATTCTGGGTTTGCATATCTTTATCTACATGATGAAGCACTGTGGGAATGACTTGCAGCAGGAAACTTCTGCACACATTAAAAACCACTTCGACTGTTTTAGTTTTGCTGTCGGTGCTGTAATTGACCTGAATCATCAAATCCTTCCTTTGAGTTGGCTTCAGTCTTTATTTTTGTTCAATTTTTGGGCCAATCTCAATGGCTGTGTGCCCAAGACATAAAAGAAGAAGCTCTGCTTTGGTGTCATGGACTCGAGTTTCTCAAGTCCCCTTCACTTTATTCTGTGATTGCCTGGCTCTGCTCCACACAAAACAGTTTTAAGTCAGATTATTGATCCAATTTACCCCTTTGAACAATCTGTGAGCCATGACCCCTTTGAGGTTTGTCACAACAAATAGTTTGGCCAAAAATCCTCAAGTGTGCGGTGTTAATATAATATTTTCTAGTTGGGTCAGAGCTTCCACAGCACAGACAGTCGCTCAGCTTTTATCCCTTGAATTAATATGAACCTTTCAGCTCTAAAAAAAATCATCTCTACGCAGCATGTTTGGCTGTTAAAGAAAGTCTGGTCTTACCTGAAACCAGAATGTGTAACAATATTGTATTAAATAACAGTTGATAAATACATGGCGTAAATACCAAGCTCACTTGGTAGATTTTAAAATGAAATAAAATAATTTTCTTCCATTTGTACCTGATGACACTGATTTCATTGTAAAGAGGACCTCCGCGACTATATGTACAAGCAGTAGGGCTGAAGTTTTAGGAAAAGTTCTAAGTACGATTTTTTTGGCAGATACTGTGATTTCAATTTGATTTATGATTTTCTTCAAATCAAGCTTCAGTGCAATATTTACTATGTTTACAGTAACATTTACAAACATGACAGAAAATTACATCAAACATTAAAAGCTATTACTCTAAGGCAAGGATGAACACTAAAGACAAGAATTGCTTCCAAATGTATTTATTAACAAAAAACATGCGTGTCCACTCTTTAAAGTCCAATGGCAGTTATTACAACTGAAGAACTATGAGCTAACTTTGACTGTCTGACTTAAAAAATGTAGTGCAACAAAACTTAGTTGTGTTAAATTAAAAAAGTTAAATAAAATGCAAAAACAAAACATAAAAAACAAACAAAAAAACACCCACAATCTTAAAAAAGTAATAATAAGAAAAACAAAATTCAACAATTCCGATAAAGGAAAAAAGCCAGCCATGCCAAACCAGTATGTCAACCTTTGATGGTTTTGGACATGAGCGCTGACATGTGACAACATTGCCACTAGCAAATAGTTGACTCAACAGATTCTGGGTCAGTCAGGAGTGCTGCAAAAAATTGCAGCTTCGGCGATCACATGACCACGTCTGAAATTGCGATTTTGATCAGAAAACGATAAATCGTTCAGCCCTAGCAAGCAGTATGAAGTACTTGTACTGAGTACCTTTTAAGTAAGTAATGTTTTTGTGCCATTTGAATACAGATTACTCAAAGTTGATGTCAATCATTGTGTGAAAGTTTTGTAGGTGGAAACTTTTAAAGCCTATGAGCCCTTGTGGACTTTAATGGTGTCAGGTATAAGTGTAGGTGAGAAGGTCAGCGAGGGCTTCTGACCCCAAAAAACATGAGTGATGGGAATTTAAAATCACACATCCTGTGAAAAAAAAAGAGTAATGATGAAGATGGCTTACTGAGTGTTTCATGTGTTACTGTCATTAAAGAAATTGTATATTTCAGAGAAATATTAAAAGTCAAGTTCATGAACACTAATACTTAAAACATGTTTTAATTCTTGTGATAATTATGAATATCATTATTTTAACAAGAGTGCAGCTTCAACATGACAGATTGTGTATATTTAGTGACTGACAGGATGATCACAGCCTTCAGGTCATCAGTTTTTGCAGTGAACACTATGTGAATAAGCAGGAAAGTCTGCAAACATGCTGAGTTGTGGAAAGTGTAATTTGCAGCCCAGAATCCACATTAGAGCCCTCACTGACTTCATGATTGGTTGACTGATTGATGGATACTTTATTGATCCAATTGGGGAAATTTGGGTAGTTTCATCATTAAACTATACACACACACTTACCATGAACACACCCTAACTCCATGGGTCTGTGAGTGTGCTGTTTGAGATTGAGCCGATGAGCTGAAAAATAAGAACAGCATTAAATATCAAAATCTGACAGGCTTTTATTTTAAAAGAGATGGACAGGAAGTACTTCTAAATGCTGTAACTTCACTACCAAGACATGTAGTGAAACTGCAGCAACAACACAACATGTGCCAGAGCTGAGGTAAGCTGTGACAGTTTTCTTACTGATTTATATTTTAATTCAGCTTGAACGAGAGGCTTCAGAAAAACCAGACTCAGAGGACATGTGGGTAACTTGGTCTGGTTTAGCTGAGCTCAACATGAGAGGCAGTGAAGTCTCCAGTCTGAGACTTAAGCAGTTAACACTAATTTACATGCAAATTGAAGCTTTCTTATTGTTTTTGTGGCTTGTCCAGGGTAGGCTCACAGTGACATGTTTATGAGTGCTAATCCAGACTTAAGCTCAGAGCAGGGTCAGTGCAGTCAGCTGGCTGCAATGCTAACTGATGCCGATACAACTGGGGCACCTTTAACCTACATTTGTTTGTTTTAACTGAAGTAGAGTGACTAGAGCCTTTGTTAATTCTTAAAAGGTAATTAAAGGGCCCAATGTGTTTCTGGAATAATAAAAATTGTCAACGTATTAACTTACATTGCAGATAATAGCAACATGTGTTTGAGTCATACCCAAACAAACCAAAGCTCGTATAAGACACCTGTTCTCTTGTGTTTCTGTCAGAAAATGTTTGTACGATTGTAAAGCCATTTGAGTGGGTTGTACTCTGATCCACTGAAATGCTAGTCATTCACACAGTTTAATCAGGATTGAAGCAATGCGATGACACATATAAGAGACATGAATGGTTTGATAACATGTTCACTTCACTACATCAGTAGCTTTGATCATGGCCTCACACTTTAATGCTTTTGTGATGTTTTATCAATGTGAAGCAATTTTTGACAAAGCGTGACTGCTGAAAATCAAGGAAATTGATTTTTGTTTTAAAAGCAACAGAGAGCAGCTCACCAGAAAGCAAATTAAATGAAAATCAAAGAGAAAACACACTGAAAACATCCAATCAGTTTCAGGAGGATTATCTTTTACTGATTTATTTTAAAGCCTTGCCAAGTTTCCTGCATTTTCAACCTCCAGCATTTGCCAAGGTTTGCATGAAGAGCTCACTTCATTGTATGTTTTTCACTGACAAGGTTGTTTCTTTGATTCAAGTCTGGCATTGATGTCACAGTGCTACATTCAGTCTCTTTAGAGAAGCTTTTAAAAAGGAGACCAAGAGTGTTTTTTGGTGCTCAGCGGTGTTTGTTTTAGGGAATATTTCAAAACCATTATTTTCTGGAGGACTGCGTCAGTAAAATGGGGTCAGTGGGATGGAAAACAATACAAGTTTCAAAGTGTGGTTGACTTTGTAAATAAGAGGAGAGATTCAGATAATTATTTACTGACACTGTGACAAATAAGCACCAAAACATGACACAGGAGCATTTACAGTAGCTTAATGCCCTCTGCATTAAAGATGTTCATGATACAATGAATTACAGCCAGCATCACTGCATCAATTATTTCCAAAAAGAACCACAGTATTACTATAAAAGAAAAAAAAAGACGGATGAATAAAAGGCTAAATGTATAAATGGAAGATAAATGGACAGAAGAAAGTATGGCTGAAAAGATGAAAAAATATGAGGAGAGATGAAAGAATTGAAGAATGAATGGATGGATAGAAGATGAATGACTGTATGATTACTTAATGGAAAGATGGATGAAATTATAAATAAACAGAGAGAAAATGGGTGTAGGGATGGTTAGATAGATCAAAAAATAAACTGGTGGAGTGATGGATTAATGAATGGATACATAAATGTATAAATGAACAAAAAGATCAAGAAGAGAATGAATTGATGGATGAATAAATTATGGTTGCGATGGATAACTGAATGAACGGATGAATAGATGGAAGGGTGAATGGATAGGAGTATGGACAAATGAGAGAATGGATGAGAAAATGATAGATTGATGGGGGTATGGATTAATGAATGGCTAAACCAATAGATGGATAGATGATGGTTGACCTGATGGAAAGATGGATGATGAATGGATGGATGAACCATATGATGGGTAAAATGTGTAGATCAGTTGCTGGTTGTATGGATAAAAATGTAAATGGGTGGATGAAGAACAGGATGGAGGGAAAGATGAGTGGATGAATAAATGGGATGAATTGAATTAAATTTAACTAATTTGAAAGGGACGATACAGTTTTACATTGCAGGATCAAACAATAAATAAATAGGTGAATGGAAGGATGGATGAATGAATGATGGATTACTTGATAAGTAAATAGATGTATGCATTGATGAATGGATGGATGGAGGGATGGATGGATGGATGGAGAAGTAGATGAACGGATAAATGGAGGAATTAAAAGATAAATCCATTATTTGGTGGATTGGTGGATGGCTGGATAATCAGATAGATAGACAGATAGATAGATTGATAGATAGATAGATAGATAGATACTCCATCTATTTATCCGTGGCCTATTCATAACTATCCATTGAGGGAGCATTTCTTGACATCTGACCAGTGACTGCAGGAACTGTTAAATTAGTAAGTAGCCCTAATGCAGACAAGAAAGAGAGAAAAATATAACCCAAGTCACCTTATACAAGAGGTTAATCAGCCCACCTCAGATGCTTACACTGACCCTGTCTCCCCTATTCCAATATTCAACATTTCCATTGTTTCCTCATGTATTGAGCACCTCATAGTCAGCTGCTGATAGTATATAAGCTGTTGTTTGTTGGTGATAAATTAAAATGTATTTATGTTGTTTTATTCCGGAAACACCTGTGCGTGTTCTCACATTTGTCTGCCTCCAGGTTCGACCTGTTTGGTAACGGCATTGACAAAAGAAATACACAGTCACTATTTTGCTAATGCCGTTGTCTTTGTGTGTCTGCTCTCTTCTTTTAGTCATTCCTAGAGTGTGTTTTTGGGCCGTGATAGAGCACTCTGCTGCTGCTGAGTTCTGCTGCTCCCTGTTGCTGTGGAGAAATGTAGCTTTTTGGGACGCTACTGCACTACTTGATCAGTAATATAATGAAGCTAGGAAAAGCGATTTGACTCAGAAAACAACATCGCTACTACATAGCTACTGGAAAATGTAATTAAGCTACAAACAACACTATTTGTAGTGACATTACTGCCTAACACTGAGTATTTCTACAGTTTTGAGTATGTACATCATTGTGAAAGATAACATCAAACGGTACTGAAACATCTGTTGCGTTCTTGAATCTATAATTAGCTTCATGAATACTGACTCCAAAACAATACCACCACACCACAACATCTGAATTATCCCTCTCATTAAATTCAGTTGAATATAAACCCCCTCTCAGTGCCTCACAGGCGGCTCTGTGGCATTTGTGTCAGCAGCTGTGAAAAATTACTGTGACATTTGCTCATACATAAAGCTTTATGTGCAACAGCGAACACAAACAAAGAGAGAAGCAGCAGTATGGTGCACATCATGTATGTTAAAGTTCACGGCTCTCATATGTGGTAAAAGTGGATGAAAGTGTGCTTTAGCTGCACAAACAATGCCCGTGCAGCTGTGGAGCCATATTTCATCCTGTTGTCGACTTCCTGCAGACATATTGGTAGTAATTTAATTCCACCCGACCTCGTCTTCTGCAGCTCCGGAGCCTTCTCCCTGAGCCGTTCCTGCACATGTTGCTCTGTGTGCCCACAGTCCAACAGGCTAATAGGATGATAGGCACCGTTTGCTTGAGAAGATCTCTTTAGTTCTACCTAAATCCCGTCTAATTTGTACACTTTGCCCACTTCACTGGGACCCCTTGTTCACTCTAGGCAGGGGTAAAAACGGTGTTGCGTAATCAATCAGATGTGTGCGACTGATCATTGCATCAGGCTCCAGACTTTTATAGCCCTGTGCTCTCGCTGGCTGTGTGAAAAATGTTAATTCATGCTTCTTTTTTCTTGCTTTCTCTGCAGCTGGTGTGACCTTTGGGTTCTTGCATAACCGGCTCCTTGTAATATTAGTGAATTAGAAGCATTTTAATCTCCCTGCCAGGTGTTTAGGATGAGAGTGTTGGGGATATGCCCAAACATAAAAGTGATGATCTGTCATATCGGCTGCTTGTTCTGCTTATGGTGAGCTTTTTAAAAGTCGACTCTTTTACAGCTTTCTTTAAATCCTACATTTACACACAGGAGATTTGCTGGAGGAGGTTGTTTTTGCTTTCCAAACTCCTCATCACATGCAGTATTTCTAAAATTTTAACCAGTAAACTATTTTAAGTGCCGTTGACAGAGGCATGTGGGTGTTAAATGTTTTCCCTAAATGCATCAGTGCGGTAGTAGATACAGTAAATCCACAAAATCTCATGGGGCCGACGTGCTTTACAAGCAGAATTCCTGCACCGATATATACAAAACATGAAATACCAACTGAAGTCGATGATAGGAGAAGTTAGGGTTGCAACAATGAACAGATAAAATCAATGATATTTGATAACTCAATGCGTTATCAGCTGATTTGTTTATAGATTCGTTGTGTTGCATGATTTATGAGTCACTTGTTGTGGCGCAGAGCTGTTAGCATCACAAAGGCTGTTGAGCAGAGTGTGGAGCAGCACTCAGTCACATTGAGCTGCTTATTGGTAAAACTTAATTTTTTATTTTCATATAATGCTAGCTCAGCTTCTTCAGCTGTATCTCTTACATATGAACGACTGATTGGTATTTACCGGTAGTCTTGGACTTCTTTGACATAAAGTGTATCAACACAGCCGTCATCAGTTAACATGATCACCCATTATTGTCATGGTTCAGTTAGTTCTGTTTAATTTAGTATGTTGTTTCCTTGTTTAGACCTCTTGTTCCTCTTGTCTCTGGTGTTTCCTGTTTTATTTTGAAATCCCTCTATTTCATGTGGTGTTTCCTGCTCTCCCTCTGTTTGCCTCTACTTGTGATCCCCTCCACGTCTGATTGTCTGTGTTTGATGATTCCTCAGTGTGTTTGGTCTCTGTGTTCTCCCTTGTCTTTGTCATTTTTTTCATCTTCCATGTCACAATCCCTGTGAAAGTCCCCTGCGTCTGCAGTGTTCCCAGTGTTCATAATTTGTTGTAGTTAAACCTTTTGTAGTGGTGTGATTTGTACTTTGAGTTTAGTCTCTGATATTTCCTTTCTTTGTTATAGCCTGTTTTGTTTTGCTACTTTTGTAAGAGATTTTGTTTTGTATTTTGACTTTTTGTAAAGGATTAGTAGTTCTTTTTTGCTATCCTTTTTTAGTTTATAATAAAGCTTTTTTTTGTTTTTCTGCATTTGGGTCTTTCTTCTTGTATGTTCTTAGTTTACTTTCAGTACAAGTCCTGACAATTATACAATTCTACCAAAACCGTTACGACAGTACGCAGAAGAAAATGTTGTGGAAACAGAGGGCAGACGATGCTGGTGGTGAGGTTTGATCACTGGTCATATTCCATGATGACACTGATGATTGGTGTTTATGTTGTTACTTCTACTCTCAGAAATACAACCATGTTTGCGGTTTACTTCTATCACAACAAGTAGTTACAAACAGCCTGAGGTCATTTTGTGACCTCTAGTGGTGTCCTCAAGCAACACGCCTCACATACAGACAAAAGCACTCATGATGGACGCTAACGTGAACCCAAGGTCAAACTGCATATCTCCAGGCTTAGAGGTTAAAGCTGGATTTTTCTCATGGTGTTGAGGTGCATGTAGGCAGACTTTGGACATACAATATTGTATAAGAATCAATAAAAGTGATAATTTTGAATAATGTTTTGTTTTATATGTGATCTTTAAATGAAGAATCAGCTGTGTGCAGACTATGGTTAGATTTTGGTGTGACATCAGCTCCTATATGAATTTTTAAATGATGTTGACTGTTGATATTACATTATCAGCACCCAGCATGTGTTTATTTACTTCCTTTATGTGAGTTTGAAGTGAAATAGTTAGAGACTCCTTTAGACTTGTTGCTGAGGAGTTTTAGTGAGATGATGCAAGTGTCAGTAAACCCACAACAAGAGGAAAATACTTCATAAAGATGATAGGAATACTTTCAATGTTATTTTAATGTGTGATTTTAAGAACTGCATCAGATGTTTTATTCTGCTATTTTTCTCCTGCAGAAAGCGAATGCTGCTAAAAGATAAATCCCTCGCTTCATTTATTTGCCCAGTCTGTTTCTATTGCCTCAAACACTCTGCTGCGGTAAAAAAATGGTATATTGAAGCTCAGGTTTGCTCCCCTCAATGTTCTCATAATTCTTTCTCTTTAGTTTGTTTTCAAGGTTGCTGGGCTGACAGCTCCTATTTTCTAACCACAGATAAAAATGACCTTGCAAGTTTGTGTGCATTCACAACGTGTCCTGAGTCCTGATCGGAGAATATATGCCGTGATTATCTGTGTGAGGTAAATAATTCACGTCCTCTGTCCGGCACAGCGGCTCAGTGGCTGCAGGGCAGATCCTCGCTGAGAATATATTAAAAAACAGGAACTTTTGGTTTAAAGTAGGGCTGCAAAATAATGAAAATATTATGTGATACTTAACTGACCTTCTAAATTCAGTATGAGTGGGTATTTATTTAACAAAGTCCCAAATAATCAGAACAGAAAGGCTGAAATATAGTTATTTTTAAATCAAGCAAATTCAAAGATACAGAGATTGAAAATAAACTGTAGAACATTTGATGTTAATGTTTTAAAAGGGTCTATTAAAAGCATTTGACCCTTGAAATAATGTCAGTTTGATCCTTTTAATCTGCAATAAAAGCAAATGCCCCCCCCCCCCAAAAGCAAAATCAAGGGCACAATGCAAACTCAAGGACAGAAAACATCAGTGACATTAAACAAATTTGCTTGTTTGTTTTTGTGATTTTAACTGAGCACAGCACCAGCGAGACAATAATTTAATCTATTTTCAATTTGTTTCATTTTTCAGAGAGTTTTTCACAAAGTGGAGGCACTTTTAAAGTCAAACATAATTTATCTGGCTGTTTCTGAGTCAGTTTCCCCTCCTTTTATGGCACCCAGATCCCCTTGGAGGTCATGGTCACTTTCAACAGAGCTCAAGCTCCCTATTATCTTCTGCGTAATGGAAACTTATGCCAGACATTTTGTCATACCAAACCATCTGAATCCCAAAGTCCTCGCACAGAAAGGGATGTAGAGGCGTGACCGTCTATTTAGGCAGTGTCTGATAATGTTAAAGGTCCTATGTCCTGGTGTGTTTGACCGTTTACATCATGTCTTTGGGGTCTATTAAGCGAGGTTGTTGGTTCAATCCCCGTCACAGTCAGGGCTTTCCTGTGTGAAGTTTGCATCTTCTCCCTGCGCATGCCTGGGTTCTCTCCTGGCTCTCCGGCTTCCTCTCACAGACCAAAAACATGCTCTTTGGGTTGATTGGTGACTCTTAATTTCCCTTAGGTGTGAGTGTGGGTGTGAATAGTTGTCTTTCTCTCAAACTTGCCCTGTGATTGGTTGGTGACCGGTTCAAGTGTACTCCGCCTCTGACCTGATGTCAGCTGGGATAGGCTTCAGCCCCCCATGACCCCCTAAAGGGAAAAGTTGTAGTTAATGGATGGATTAGTTGTAAAGTTTAAGATTTAATCTCTCTAGTGGGTGAAATGCAGCTCTTTTTCCCTCCTCTTTGGAAACACTCCAATCTGAGGGGGCTGGAGGCTACAGGAAGCTGTGATAATGACCCTTATGTTGATTGGCTGCCCCACTAATGTTTGATGGTACACTGTAAAAAAAATAATAATAAAAAAATAAAAAATAAGCTTAGAAACTCAAAAATTTAAGGTAACTGCCTGCACTTGATTTTTGAGTTTTGGTCCAAAGTTATAAACTTGAGTTGTGAGACAAACTACATAAAAACTTAAGACTTTCTCAGGCAGAATTGAAACCCTGGCCAGTAGAAAGATATATATATATATATATTTTTTTTTTATGTCTGGTTACTTACCACTGCACTAATCTTGAATTCCAAACCTGACCACTCCTGACCTAAGTTTTTCCAACTTAAGTTAAGAAATTAGACCAACTTTACAGAAAAAAATTGAAGGTAACTGCTTTGATTAAGTTTATAACAACAAAAACATTGAAAAATGAATTTAATGCCAGCTATTGTAATTTTTTATTATTACTGTGTAGGGGGACAGAGGGGTTACAGGCCATTGAGCAGAACAGCACGGTTTCTGCTTGTGACCAGCAGAAAACACACATGTGGGTGGAGGCTGTATATCTATGACATCACAAACCCCAGGAAGTAAAAAACAAAGCATTTTAAGAGGTGTTTTCTTTACAGAGTCCTAGCGCATTTATCCATGAGCTGAGAGTTTAGTAAAAGCAGCCATATTCTTCTACTGCCCAAATTCCTTCCAAAAACATTGAGCAAAGAAAATCACATTTCCCAGGACATGAGACCTATAGAAAAAAGATTTGCCCCAAAAAATGCAGTGGGCATATAGAGGAAAATCTTTATCAAATCAAACTGAACAAACTTTGCACATATGTCTTCTATCACTTTAAAACTAATACAATTTTGAAGGTAAAAGGTCAAAGACCAGGGTCAGCAGGTCTCATGTTCATCCATCGTCTATGAGATTTCTACAAACTAAACAAAGACAAAACATCGTAGCCCCTTTGACCCACCACGGCCCTGATTATTGTACTTTAGGGGACATAACAGGCAGCTAAATGGAGACAGACCATGTTTGGAGTAGAGCGTGGGAGGACACACGCCAATTGGACTCTTTCCTTTGTATTAAGCTGCCTAACCACCCAAAACCTTTGCTAAAGTAATAGCGTATTGATCACCGTGTTCAAGGTTTGTCAATATCACTTATTGTCCCTCATGTTAGGTTTTACCGAATACAGTTCAGAGCTGCTGCTGTATTTTTCCACGACTTTCTTTTCAAAGCCTCGTGTCTGCTTTGCGTCCTCTATTCGGTTCCTCTCTCTCTTTCTCTTTTGACAGTGAGACACCGAATGACAACAACCGACAACATAAAGCAGCTCTGTGTCCCTGAATCACTCCTGGCAAACCTTCTCCTTCTTCTGCTGTTACCTGTCCTCGGCTCTCTGGCTCTCTCTCCCACTTTGAATATGTCTGAGTCTGACTTCCTGTTGTTGTTGTTTTTCTCCATCCGTCTTTCAGGCTTGATTTATCCAGTGGAGAGGTTTCTGCTGAGCTTGCATGCTCTTTTTAAAGCAAAGCCCTGTTTCACATTCACAGACAGACGCACATTTTCACGGCTCTTTTGGTTCTGGGAGGAGGTGATGTGGTTTGTAGCAGGGATTGATGGTAGATTTAAATAGTAAACAGATCTGAGATTGTTTTAGTGCTACTTTTAGTCTATCTGACCATTTAAAGTGCTTTTACTCATATCACATCAGCCAATTAACACACCAGCCAATTAACACTGCATTCACACACTAGTCATTTATAACATCAAATAGCACAATCACACTCTTTAAATCTATTAACACGCAGCAACTTAGAGTGTTTGTATAAATTGTTGGGTTGGGTTTTTGTTCTTTGCACCTATTGTATATCTTGTTTACTTTTGATAAATACTCAAGTCAATTTGGCACTATTTTCTACCTATTTTATGCTTTGCTTTATTCCTCCTGACCCTTTATTTTTATTTTTATTCTAATTATATGTTGATTGATTTTGCACCAATTTACCAAGTAACGTCCTTGTGCGTGCAAATGTTCTTGGCCATAAATACAAATTCTGATTCTAGGGCTTGGTATTGTTAAGAACCTTATAATTTGATTTGATTTCGATTCTTCAGGTTGCGATTCGATTCAATACCGATTTAGTGAGAAGTGGAAAAACACAAATAATTAGTAGTACCTGTTAACAATTTTTGTATTTTTATTTTAATGCCCATATGTGGTATGTCATCTTACATTTTTGAGCAATCAAACATCTGAAAACAAAAATTTGCACAATAATAGCTTATTTGTGCATATAGAGTGAAAAAGTAAAAAACATGACAGTTTACACTATAATTATAAATGTCCACCTGGTCAGGAATTACCCTTTAAATAAATTCACCCTTTTTTCATGAGAAATAAAGTAAACAATTCTGGCAAGTATTTGTCAATATTATGTTATAAATGCTTAAAACAGCATGTAATTACAAGAAAAGAATTAAAACGGATTTTAATTTTCAGCAGTATTCTCTTCATAAACGATTGTAAATGACCATGTCGAAATTTTCTGAGATGATCAAAAATAAACTTCCCCTATTTTACATAAACTCAAACATTTTTGTTTGCCTAAAGCATTTAGTGTCCATGTTACAGCCTGTTATATTAGACCATGTCCAGGTGTTTTGTTTTACTAATGATGGTCCCTGAAGCAGTTCCTGTCCAGCTGAAGACAGAGGTCTCTAGACATTTCTTCCTCCAATATTTCTAAAATTACTATTTATGGAATCCATAAAAAACGAACTATAGGAAAAGACAATCAGTGAGAAAAAAGACAGTAAAACACGAAGAAAATATGTCAGAAATACGGCAAAACACAGACAAAATACGGCAAAAGAATGGAAAGAAAACACCAGAATGACAGTAATGCTATTGTTTGCAATATTTTACATTATTTACACAGAAAAAACTGATAAACCACCGATAAATCACTCACATGTTCGGCTCTCAATCCTCTCACAATGCTGTTCGGCTGAGCACAATTCCAACCCATCCCTCTCAGTCCAGGCAGCCTCTCCTGTCATGTACTGTATCTCAGTGGAAAGCTGAGATACAGTATAGCGTGAATACTCCTGTATGTCTTCTTCTGTCACTGGTGACTGCTGGATAAACGCTGAAAAAGAGCACAGCACCCCCCACTGGCCTGGAGGTGAATCGATTCAGAAGATTTACTGAATCGATATTGTATTGCGAGTGAAAATATTGCAATGTTTTACCCACCCCTATCTGATTGTGATTCTGATTTAGTGTCTTGTTGGTGTCTGTGGTGCAGTCTGATAATGTGCTCTTTCAGCATTGAGGGGTTGCAGGTTCGAGCCCAGCTCTAGTTGTCACGTGGTGATGTTTCCTCTGGCAAGACACTTGACCCCATGTTGCTTCCACTGCTGCGTTAGTGGTGTGTAAATGGGTATGAAAGGGTGTGAAAGTGTTGGCTGATACTGATGGACAACTGACATAGAAACTCCATCCATCAGTGAGTGACTGAGAGTGAATGGGAGTGGATGGGTGGGTGTGATCTGCTGCTTTGAGCAGTCAAAAGAGATGAGAAAAGTGCTATATAAGCTCAAGTCCATTTACCATTTACCATCTGCCCAAGGACATATCAACACGTGACAGCACGCTTAAACCATCCACCCTCTGATTGATAGTCAAGAGACTCTCCAGACTGATCACCAACACTCCAGAGCACCATTCAGACTTCATACATTTATCAATTCAGAGTTTAATACAGCTACGTTATGACATAAAGAGCATTAAATACAGAAAATAAGCAAATGTAAGGCAGAAAAATATAGAAGATTAGAGAATTTCATGGTTAAAATCAGGAAAATACGATAAAATAATGAATCTACTGTATATCCAATAAACCTTTGCAACTCCACAAACTTTTTTTTATGTATGTTTAGCCTAAATTTTGCCAAGCATAATCAAGCTAAAGGCGTCTCTTTACTCAGGACAACCTGGGCTGTCAGAACATTTGAATAAAATTATCTCAAGCCTTGGCGATTATGGGAGCAAATAAGAGTTTGCTAAGAGACTCACAGCAAAAACTTTTCACATATTAAACATCCTTCTTTTTATATATTTTTTGTCTCATAGAGGTGTTTGTGTCATTATTGGATGCAGTTTTTGTCTTAAATGTTTCAAAGAGCAAAATAAATTACTCAGACTTCTTTTTTGATCATTTTGGGAGTTACAGAATTATCTTTTTTTTTTATTGACCTTTGGCTATGAGAAATTTCTCTATTAACTAGAGAAAGAAAATTGAACTGTCCTGAAAATGATTCTTTTGCTCTTTTATTTGTTTAAAAGTTTATCAACCAACATTGAAGATGACCAATAGCACTGGGTAGGGTTGAAAGATTTCAGGAAAAGATCTAATTGCAAATTTTTTTGGAAGATATTGCAATTTAATTCGATTCACAATTTCTTCAAATCAAGCTTCAGAGCAATATTCGCCATTTTTACAGTAAAGACAACAGTAAGGAAATCAGTGATCAAAAGCACATAAAACATTATTCATCATCATGTAATATTGATGATAAACAATCTGTTTTCATTATTTAAGGGATACTCCAACTTCTACTCCTGAACAGAGGCTTTGTGTTGTTGACATGCTTACCAGCACTTCTGTAGATGCAAATTGCTGCAAATTTGTAAAATAGTATGTGTAAAACAGCTGACAAAACAGATCCTGGGTCAGTCAGAAGCACGGCAAAACACTGCAGCTTTGGTGATCATGATTGCATTGTCTGAAATGAAAATGAAAAAAAAAAAAAAATGAAAATCATCAATATGGAGATAAGAGGTTTGTTCCAGACAGCAAGAAAATATATCTAGAACTTAAAATATATCTAAAACTTATCATCGTCACCAACCTTTCAGGGTCAAGTGGGGCTGGAGAGTGAGAGGCCAGGTCTCTCCAATCTCAGGGCCACATAGAGAGACAGAAAACCATTTACGCTCACACTCATATCTAAGGCCAATTTAGAGTCACCAATCAACCTAATGAGCATTTTTTTTGGTCTGTGGGAGGAAGCCTGAGTGCCCGGAGAGAGCCCACACATGCACAGGGAGAACATGCAAATGCAGAAATGCCCTGACCAACACATGGATCAATATAGCAATGTTCTTGCTGTGAGGCACATGCGCTACCTGCTGCACCACCATGATGCCCAGCTCTAATCCAAAATGTTGAATATTATAAATTAAACTTGTTCCGACTGAACTATTTTTGTATTTTATACTTTTAATTCCTCTGGCAGCTTCTCTGTTCAATTAAGTTTCAGTTTTTCCACATTTTTTAAGAGTAAATTTAAAACCAGCTAATAAAACATGCTCCATTTCTGTATCTTAACCCTTAAAAAGATGAGCAGGCAGCTGCTCCGTGTGGATCAGCAGTACTGAGACACAGCCTGAAGGTAAAGACATACATTATTTAACATTGTTTGATTTCCTTCTTTTGGATTTCTTTTACTTTGAAAGTATCCTGCATTTCCTTTAATGCATTCACACTTTTTAGTTCATAAAAGCAGCTCGTGCTGCTGTTCTAATGAAATTATAATGCAGCTGAATGGTTAATACCTCATATCACAAGCCTGTTTTTCAGGTTTTCCCCCTAAAATGTTAATGAGGAGAGCTCAGGCTGTGGACATTATGGATACAGAGTAGATTTGGATGAGATGAAGCCATAAAAAGGCGGTAACATCACCTGCCAGCTTGCTCATCATTACGGTTAATCTGGCTGGCGTTGTGTTTTGGCGTGAAAAGTGGTGGTCAGCACTGCGAGCAACACGCTGCAGCTGCAGCTAATTTACTGTGTGAGTCACAGGGCGAGCCGTGGTTTTATACTCGCTGCTAGATGAGTGAACATAGTGAGAGTTAGAATATTAAACAGAGGGAGGGAATAGATTAATGAAATTTGTATGATCTGTTTAGCATGCTCATGCATGAAGCTGTGTAATATCTACCCCTCATTTTCCCCTCCAAACAAATACACACAGCGGGTTTTCTCAGTTTTGAAAGGCTTTGCACATGAATAATTAACCCAAGGATACAGGATTACACACTGTACTCTGTTGTGATTGAGGGGGACGAAAGAACATGCATCGAAGTGGGATAGAGAGATAAACTCAGGAGGGAGCATTAAAAATTAAAGTAGCTGAGAGAAAGAAGTTTGAACAGCTTTGAATCAAACCAGGAGTTCATAAAGTGGAGACTGGATCTATTGATCAGTATATCATCTGCTGGGCATTCAGGCCACAAAGGATCCATTCATTAAACTTGCTCTGTTCTACACACGAGAAGCTGTGGACCCCATTAAAGGACACCAATGTGGATCCCATCGCTGCAGCCCAAACCAACCCTGCAGAAAAGTTTAACAAAACTGGGTTTCTTCTGGGTGTTACTATGGTGCAACAGGTAGTGCAGATGCCTCACAGCAGTGTTAATTTTGACAGCACTTTATCATTAATTTTAGTTATAGTCTTTTGCCTAAAATATCTTTTAGTTTAAGTCATAATTTAGTCATCTAAATTGTTTTAATTTTAGTCTAGTTTTAGTGTGTGAAATTTTTCACAACATTTTAGTCGATGAAATCTACTGTAAATTTAGTCGACTAAAATATGAAGTGTAAAGTGTAAGGCATTTTTTATATTTCCTTGAATTTCTGAAGTCATGTTTTACACTTGGATAAGATGAAACATCTAATAACCCTTTATTGAATGCTAGTAAAGTCTAATGTCTAAATTATCACAAATTATTACACAAATTTAACTTCTGTGTGAACTGTAATCACCTTTATTTAGGCTATCTGGCAGAGCATCTCAGTTACAATACCAGACATGACAACCAACAGTGAACCTGCTCTACATGAATATATCAATTCATAAAGAGAGCAGCTCTGATTGGATCACTCCACAACTTATCCCACCACCACCAAGCTAAGGCAGCTGTGATTGGATGTCCCTCTTAACTCATCCAACCTTTCCACACAACCAAAGTAGCTGTGATTGGATATATTCCTAACGTGTCTCTACTTTCTACGTGACCAAATTAGGTCTGATTGGATTAAGTCTCTGTCAAGCATTTTAGTCTAGTTTTTATTTGTTGACAAAAATATCAGTTAATTTAGTTTTAGTTTTTAGTTGTCCATGTGCACTTGTTTTTATTAGTTATAGTCTAGTTTTCATCAGGGGAAAAAAGGTTGTTGACAACTATAGCGGAAATAATTAGTCAACAGAGTTAACACTGCCTCACAGTAAGATGGTTGCCAGTTTGATCTCTGTGTTGGTCAAGGCCTTTCTGTGTGGAGCTTGCATGTGCTCTCTGTGCATGCATGGGTTTTCTTTCTTCCTCCTACAGAGGTTCATTGATGACCCAAAATTGCTCCTATGTTGGACTATATGTATCACACTGACTTGCCTTTTGTCTCCTGTCTGGGTTTCCTCACACATCATTGTGTTAGTATGAGAGAGAGTTGGTTGGTCTTTTTTACATAACAGAAGGAAGGACATTGGTTCATCTTTCTCTCTAAGGCCACATGAACTGTAAATGGGCAAAAGAGGTTTTGGAGAGTCTGCTCCTGCAGACTGGAATCTGCTGCAGGAAAGACTGGGTCTTTAAATCGTTTTAAAGTAGATGTAAGGCATCGGAGGAAGAGGAGGCAGGTTGTAGATGCTTTGACGATGATTTCCTGCCCTGTAACTCTGATTTGATTGGTTGATATGTTTATGTGTTTGTAATTGTTTCACATCTGTAGCTTTGAAAATGTACCTCTGCTTGTCTTGGCATGATGGAAGATCCATCGTGCCAAGCTCCAGTCTACAACAACTGTGAGTGGCCCAAAGTGGGACCATCCAATCAGAGGCCTTTAGAGCAGGAAGAGGTGGGACCTACCAGTGAGATGGCAGCAGGAAGTGACTGCTCGTACGGAGATTAGCATAGATGGTAACAGCTTCAGTAGTAGTTTTATCTGATCTGGACCGCATTTCTTTATTAAGTGACAAACAAATAACACTACAAACTTCTATATAGTAGGGACATTTTTGCCCCACTTCTGACATGTTTTGCTGAGAGTTTGTTTCTCGAAGTGGCTCATGTTCTCATTACTACTACATTATCTGATTGGCCCGTAACAAATGTGACTGACTAAACGATTGTCCAATAACCTACAGTAATTGCTGTTGAAAGTTTCTGCCCATGGTTGCCCATTGAACAGTCCATCTGGTGAGTCAGTTTAGTCTTGGCCAGGACATTGTTGTTAATTAGATTCTTAATCTTAGTGAGTTTTTTCTGGTTAAATTAAATTTGAATTAAGAAATGAATTACATCTTCCTCTCCAAGGCCAAACTACATTTAGATATGCTCCTCCTGGAGACTGGGAGACTGGGAACTCAAAACTGGTCTCTTTAAATCTTTCTAAAAGCAGATTAGGGGCTTTGGAGAAGATCAATCAGAGTTTGAGATGATTTTCTGTTCTGTGACTCTGATTTGATTGGTTATGTCTATGTGTTTGTAATTGCTTAATGATCTGCCAGTCTCGGCCAGGACAGCAATGTAAATGAAACTCTTAATCTTACTGAGTTGTTCCCTCATTGAATAAATTTTGAATTAAGATATTAAGTTAATCTTTCTCTGTAACACCAAAATACACCAACTGCCCTCTTATTCGTGTTCTCTACTGACAACAACAACTGAAAGTGGCTGTGGCCTTCAATCCTCAAACTCACTCTGTCTTAGGAAAGAAAGCTTTTAGTGTTTTTGGTCCATCATCTTTGTCTGATTTGCAGAATCACCTTAAACCAGAGATATTCTTGCGGTTTGTCCCTACGTTTGTGTTTGTGTCCATTGGTGTCGTGAGGGTAATTGTTTGTATACTTGTCCGTATGTGACGCATGTTACTGAAGGACACCACTAGAGGGCTCCAAACACCTCAGGCTGTATTTAACTACCTATTCTGTGAGAAGTAAACTGCAAACACGGTGGTAATTCTCAGAGTTAATGTAACAAAACAAACACTAATAATCAATGACTTCATCACGTTGTCAGACCTCACGATCAGCATCGTCTGCGCTCTGTTTCTACAATACTTTCCTCTATGCGCCATCGTTTCTGTCTTGGTGTATGGGTGTAATGAGTTAAAACTACACTGATGACTAGCGGCTGACTGTGCTGATTGATGTTGTAGTCAAAGCACCAGACAAAGCAGAGGGTGTACCCTTCAGTGATTCATTGTGAAGTGTTTCATCAATCATTGCATAACAATACCAATCATTTGTTTATATGAGAGAAAATTCAGCCAAAGAAACAAAGCTAACACATGATCACCAGTTGAATTATTACACCAAACTTGTTTCCTTGTTTCCTGACTTTTAGAAATTGATCTTTTTTCAGCCTGCAGTCTTACACATTGTTAAGATGTTGATGCTGGTGGTCTTTATTTATAAGTTTATCTTTAAATCTTTCTGTTATTGTTGTTTCTGCTGCTGTGATCATCCTCGTATCTCCTCTGCTTCCACACTGATCCTATTGGTGACGTGTGGGCTGCAGCTTTGAACTCCCTGCACAACCAACATGGCTTCATCTACAGCAAGTATATCTCTGGCTTTAAACTTCTGCGTTGTATTAGGTTAGAGGATTTCAACAACAGAATTACCATCATTTGGCCAGAGTATGCACTTTTTTAACACCTCAATGCTGATTCAGTGTTTGATGAAATCTTTGCGTATTATAATCTATTGTTTGTTATTTCTGTGACACTTTTGTGCCGCTATTTAGCCTTGAAACCCTTGTTAAAGAGGTCTTTGTATCTAAGGGGTAAGATTCCTGGTAAAATGAAGGTTAAATAGAAAAAAAGCTACAAAAAAAAAATACAATTCTGTGATAAAACATTAAGTCAGCAGTTATATCAGAATATTGTGGAGGCTTTTGTCCTCAGCACAAGTGACATTGAGCCGAGTCTGGCCTGTCACCCCTTTCTTGTTATTCTCTACTTTCTCTTTACAGTGAATCTCTATTGTCTATACCTCTTACCCCTTTTGGGGTTGCAGGGACTGGCCAGCTGACATTGGGCAAGAAGCAGGTCACACCCTGAACTGGTTGCCAGCCAATCACAGGGCCACATAGAGAGACAGACAACCATTCACGCTCATACCTAAGGGTAATTTAGAGTCACCGATCAACCTAATAAGCACGTTTTTGGTCTATGGGAAGCCAGAGTGCCTAGAGAGAACCCAGGCATGCACGGGGAGAACATGCTAACTCCCCACAGAAAGGCCCTGACTAGCACAGGATTGAACCAGCAACCTTTCAGTGAGGCATGTACACTACCTGCTGGGCCACCGTGCTGCCCATAGCTTGAATATGAAAAGCACAATCTTCATTTCAATTTACATCAAGAAATAATTCATTTAATTGTGCAATCTGAGAACATTTCCGGCCTTTTTTTTTTAGTAAAGAATCTAACAGGTTTTACCCTGAAAACACAAATCATAGCCAGGAAATTCTATTTTTTTTGGAGCTGAAATGTTAATTTCACTTCTACTGAAATCTTAAAAAATCAAAATTTCCATTAAATTTTAACATATGTATTTCTTGTATCTCATTTGATACATTAGGTGTTTTAGGCAATTGATAATCCACTTGAAGACATTTTTATCATTTATCTGATTGGATTCAGATTTTTTTTAGTCATTTGTTGATCATATTGATTAGATAGAGGTATCATAAAAGTATCAAATATGATACAACAGGCGTTAAAGGGCTAAAAAAAACTTTCGAAAATTCAAGGTGATCTGACCAAACATTATCGTCATTTACAGGGTGACTATGTCTAAGGTTTACAACTTTAAATCAATGTATGATAAACAGCTTCTTTCTTTATGGCTTTGGCAGCCATTAATTCAGTATCTCTCCCAGTAAGCTCTCTATTCTCTTGACATTATTTACTCCCCTCGTTCTGTGAAGTTACTGTAACTGCTCTGCTCTGCTGACTGATTTATTACAGGCTAAATCCATTTCAGAGATTAAGTGTGGATAAATTAGGTCAATTTCTACTCGTCTTACTAATACCACTAATATATGAGGTTTGTTTTATTATTTCTTACGTTCCCTCTTAGAGGGTCCATTAATGATTAAAGTTCAGCCTGTTATCTCTTACTTTATGTTTAAGTGAGTATGAATGGTCTGGAACACATGCTTGCTTATTCTTAATTCCACTGGTTTCCATGAATTTCACTGCAGTTTGTCTTTTTACCAAACCAACAGACCGGAGCACAATGTTTAAGCTGCTTGACTGCAAAGACAATAATTATTGCCCAGTAAAAAAGCAGAAATATAATTAAAATAATGGAAAGAACTCTTGTAGAGAATATGCATTGATACTGAAATGGATTTTCAGGGGTGAAGTGACTTGAAGTTTCAAAACAATGTATTGATTAAAGTCTCAACCTTCAAATGCCTGAAAACACAAATTATAGCCTGAAAATTCTAATTTTTTGGAGCTGAAATGTTTATTTCCCTTTCTGCTGAAATCCTAAAAAAAAATATCAACATTTCCATAAAATTAACATATATATATATTTGTATTTCATTTGATACAATAGGTGTTTTTGGCAACGGATAATCCACTTGAGGACATTTTTATCATTTATCTGATTGTATTCTGATGTTTTTTTAGTCATTTGTTGATCGTATTGATTAGATAGAGGTATCATAAAACTATGCATCAAATATGATACAACAGGCTTTAAGGGCTTAACTAAAGCCACATAAAAGTCTTTCTTTCCTCGTATTCATCTTTTTTTTTGTCTAAAATGTAAATTATTCTCTTATTATTTCTGAAAAAAATTCAAAACTTTATTGATGTGATTATCAACAGCCTGGGGGCCACACCAGGCCCCCCATACCCACATATTCGGCCTCTAGAGTATCATCAAATCCAGAAAAAAATATCAGGGAAAATTTTTGAATTGGTACATTTTTGTTATTAAATCCCTACAACTATTAACACATCCCCAAAATAATTGCAATTGAACCAATTTAATCATGAACAATGTTGTGTTTCATGAAATCCCTGTGTAAGCCAGTGTTAATTTTGTTAACTTACAGTTTTCGTCAGCAAGCTTTTTCCCCTGACGAAAACTAGACAGTAACTAATAAAAACAAGTGCACATGGACAAAAACTAAAACTAAATTAACTTTTCTTCAGCAAATAAAAACTAGACAAAATGTTTAAGAGACCCACATGTTTGGGTGCACGACAGGGCCCTGAGTCTTTATACCATATTAATCCACTATTTTGTTCTCAATCATAAGAAACATAACCAGACCCTTAAAAGCACTTAAAGGCTACTTAAAATTGAGATTCAATTGTATACTTACCTTTTATTGGAGTCCTGGTTTAACTTCTAACCATATGCAGACCTCTATTTTTGCTCTGTCCTATGTTTTATGTACTTTCTGTAAAAGAGCCCAGTCTGTTCAAGCCACCTGAGCTCCCAAGCTTTAACAAACCCATGTCAAATACTCCTGTTTCAGCAAAAATAAACACTGAATGATGAATGCTACTGTTTGCTGCAGAAATACAAGCAGCTATAAACTCAAAATGTCACCTCTCTCCATCTCAAAACTGCTCTCACTTCTCTGAAACCCATCTCCCGTCTCTGTAACAGTCTGCAGGAGGAACTTTCTCACCTCTACAATTTTTGTTGCTCACACCTTTTGTATACATAAGGGCATACTTATTTCTGCTCTCTACAGTAAACGCAGAACTCAATCTTCAAATCTTTGCCCTTTTAAACCTCTATTCCACTTCCAAATGAGCAAACGCTCCCCGTCTGACCCCCCGTTCCCCTCACATTACACCTATTTTACATTTCTGTTATGAATACCATCATTCTTTTTTAGTGGCCTCCTTTCACCTGTCCTACTTCTCTTCTTCTCTCAAGAAAGAAAAACTTTTTAAATACTCCTCTTTAATACTCCGCTTTAAAACCACTTCAGATCTTTGGGATTTTGACTCTGAACTTTTCAGAAGATGAACCATTACTTATGAACTGATCAATACATCCCTGAGAGCAACTTCATGATGAAATCATTTGCAAAATCATTGCTGGAAGGTACCAACCAAGGTGTGCACGTCAAAGATGAAGGGCCCTGTTGTATACCCGGCACAAAGCATCATTTAAAAGCCCTGCATCCACGCTTTTAAAGTAGCACAATGATTGTGTGCTCCTGTTTGCACCCAGGGGTGTGTTTGTCTGAAAATAAGGAGTGGTCAGGCTCAAAGCTGGCATGTTCTTTACCTGAAGATGCTAAATATGACTTTAAACCTCCTCGCCTGGTGTAAAGTCTAAATTCTGTGGCACAGAGTGTTTCTGCTATTCTGAGGATGCGTTAGAGAGATAGATACGCATCCACAAAATCAAAACACACACTTTAATGAGCTTGTTTCACTCACATGGGATGCACAAAAGCACAAATCTGCCATTAAATATCAGAGCATTTGATGATGAATTCAGTTTAAGCTCAATACCTGTAGCTTTATGTCAGCGCTCCCCAGTGCTCTATTCCTGTGCGCTCCAGTGCACATAATACTCCAAACACACGCACACAATTTAAGATTTCCACTCAACACTAAGCTATATTTCTAATATTTGTATACAAACTAATGCATTTTACAGACAGTTAAACTCACAGATAATAAAACAGGCTGCCCAGTGTGTTACGCATGCAGAGGACTACTGCAGGGAAAATAAAATAATAAAGCCAACAGGTATTTGGCTCACAGTTAACAGGTCTATTGTTAGCATAAAGAAGTCTGATCCTGTAGGTTTATATGGATGAATAAATGATTGATGAGGTTTCTCTTGTACAAGTACCTAGAAATGTCTGACTCATCTTTTTGGATGTTTCTTATGTTCTGGGATGCTTCAGTGAAAGAAAGCACTTTCATTTTTCATAAATATATTACCTGTGTGTTGGTTGAGCATAGTGGCACATTAAAAGGAAATGAATTAAGAAATCCAGCCAAAATTCAGACCTCTGCTGTGTAACTAGCAGAACTACAGCTGCCTGGCACAAACTGATTTAAAGAGAACAAGTGCTGACACTTTGTATTTTGGGCATAACATAGATCAAACCAATCACTTTCGTGTAATTAAAGCACATAATCCATCCTCTATGCACCATGTGCCGGGCTTTGTGACAAAAATTTGTTTTATTCAATAGTAAAATACAGACCAACAGGCCCCAAACTGTGCACCACTAGCTTTAAAAAAAAAAAAAAAAGCACTTCATACCGTCAAAATAGAGCCCAGTGTCATAAATATGTACAGAAATAATATACACGGGGAGGAGTGGTGATTGTCTGGAGGGGACAGATTTTTTAAGCACAGTGGAGGTCAGAAATGCTCCCATGGGTTAACACAGCAGAGATATTCAGTATTTTCTTTTATAGACGTCTGCTTCATCTTGCAGACATTCTGAATGACCCTGGAAATGGGGTGACCTGTTTATGGTGCATTTAATCTGTCATAAAAATGCATGACTTTGAGGGTAAACCTTTATGTGTTGACCTTAAGCAGACTCTTTCTGCATGCTGAAAAGTTAGTTTGAACCTTGAAGCCTAAAAGTTTTCCTGTTCTGTAAGTGTTTTTTTTAAGTTTCTACAACTTTACAGTCACTCTCATAAGTATCAAGATGTTTAGTTTATTGGAATGATTACAAGGGAAGAAATGTCAGATATATGAAAAGTAAGTAGTCCTGGCCCTTCTGTGAAGAAGGGCCAGGATGCATTGGTGCCAAAAAGTGTCAAAATGGCCATTTTTTAAAATTCTACCTAAATTTACTAAATCCTCTCTTCTTTTGCTCTGCTGTACATAATCAGCATAACACTTGGCAGAAATAGTGTTCACATATTGTGCTATGCTTTGGTAGAGATTTAGAGCTGCAACTGCATCATTTCCAAAGAGCTATTCATTTAAAAAAAAAGATCAGGCAGGAGAAAATCTTTCATTGTGTTGTGTGCCATCTTCTTTTACTCTGAGCCAATAAACAGGCTGATTCTTACACATCTGAACAAATTTTAAAAGTGTTCCCTTTATTATGAAACCAAAATTATCCAAACAGACCTTGGACCTGCAAAGATGTTCTGTGTTCATTTGGGGTATGGCGTTTTCGAAAAAGAAGCCCAAAAAAGAGCCTGGTTGGGATCAAGGGTTTGAAGGAGAGGTGTGAAATTCTGAGAATGTGCCAAATTGAGCATTTCATCCCATAGGAACCAATGCAAAATACGAAACAGTCAAAGAACCAAACCATTTTTGAAGTGTTACTGAAGTAGAAACACAGATGAATGATCTGAAGCCGTTGAATTATACTGAAGTAGACAAGCCTTTTGTGGGTGTTTTGGAGTTTTTATGAAGTTTCTAAGTGGAAGCTTGCATGAGTTATAAGGGTTTGAATTTGGCTGAAAAATGAGGGGATTTTCTTGAAGCAAGCGTTCTGTCCTTTCATTCCTATGGTCCGAGTATTTATGGAAATCACTGTATATCTAGGCAAAGCTGAATGGTATGGATGTGAAAAGTCAAAGCAATCTTAGCCAATTTCAGCAGAATATTTTGTTCTTGAATTTTCTGAAATGGTTTAAATTTGTGGAAGAAGCAGCGGGTCATAAATAAAGAATTTTGGCACAGATTAACATAAACTGTGAATGCTGACTCAGCAGCAGCCACAGTAATGAGGGAAGTTAATGCTGCCTCTAAATGCTGTGATCAGTCTTTATTCATCATTCAAACACAGGCTTTATTTCCCAGTGTGGGCTAACTTTTCATCATTTTTTAGAACTTGCTGGGGGCCAAGTAAAAGGAAACCCTGGGCTAAGCCAAAGTTTGGACACCCTGGATTTAAAGGATATAAGAACAGCTTTTCGTCTTACATGTCAACATATTTATCTGCACAGCAAACGCTGTCTGCTGATATGGACCGTGCCAGAAAGAGTGTTTGTACTTCAAAGTAAATCTGGCTCCAGGTGAAACCATGGCCTGGGATTTTTTGAAAGGTGGATAAAAATTCTGCCAGGCAGGATGCATGTTCCTCTTTCTGACAACAGACAGGAGACGATGAATTCAGCAGGAACTCATCCGTGTCACTTCAACCGTCTGCTGAGTTTGGCGGCGTCCAGCTGCAAGGTCACGCTATGAGACGACACCGCCTGATTGCCGAGACGGAGTCATTTGCTTGGCTCTTGTCCTTGCAGCCGGCCCAGACCTCTTCTTTAACATCCCCAAATGAAGTGAAAAATGGCCGCTTTTTGGCTCAGTGATGGATGGAGCCCAAAGAGGCCAAGAGTGATTTTGCCTTGCGTGCTTCTCGCAGGCACATCCTGTCTTTGCCCCCGTTTCTTTAGTCCTTGTTGTTGCTGTAGTGCATGTTGGCTGAAATAATGGTTTCCTTTATGTTTCATCATCATAAAAATCATGAATTTAAACATTATGAATCAACCTGCTTTTGCCTGAGGGGGACATTAAGCTTAATTACATTGTTTCTCAGTTAATATCACGTAGTCTGCTGCAGGAAATGCTGCTGATAAATAATGCTACAGCTGCTCAATGATTACAAAACAAAGCTATTATTCTTCATTGGATTTCTGTTTGGAAATGGTCACGCTCTGTTGTAGTTTAGCTAACGGTTAGTGGGTTAGATGAGTCATGATTTCAGGATTCAGTTTTAACTAAAGCAGCGTGACTTTGCTCAGGGCTCTTTATTGTGCTGTGGGCAGCATGTATTCAGGTTTCATCCTTTTATCTGTGGAGTACAAATGAGCGAGCAGAGGAAGCTTCTCATCAGCAGCACTTCTCCGCCTCGGGTCGAAGCAGGGAGCTGCTGAAATATGTTTGAAGACACCGTCAGTGATCGTTCAGGTGTTAGTGGACTTATGTGTCCTCAGGAAGGTTTTGTACAAGGAGATTTTTTTCCTTTACAGCAGAGATCTGGTTCTCCAGGTGCATGTTTCTCTATGGTAAACAAATAAAAGGACAACATGAGTGTTTACCACTTTGCTTGAGGGAACATCAGCCCAGCAGTAATGCTGATTGGAACGAGTGGTACTCATACTCAAGTGCACAAAGCACTACCTGCTTCTAACTAATTATAAAATGGTATAAAATGGTTTTTAGGTTTACGTAACCCTCTGTGTTTGTGGTTTTCTGTTTGAGGTGTGAAAATATGTGTTTTTTTGAACCAATCCAGAGCATGTATTACAGTTTATCACCTTTAAACATGAATATCCCAACATTACTGGTCAAGATCATCTGTCTTTTCTTTTTTTGTTTTTTGTTTTGATTCATTGAGTCCTCAGTCCATCCATCCAGCTATTTCATCATTTTTTTTGTTTTTTTTTTAAACTGTGCATTATTGACCTCTCCATTCATCCATCCATCAGTCTATCCACCTGTTTTTAATTTGATTCATTTTTATCTGTCCATAAATATGAGGTCCACTGTTTGTGTCTGTCAGTCCATCCATAAATAAAACATCCATCATTCATTGACCTGATTCTATCTCTTACCTACACGATGATTGATCCATCCACCTTCTTCTGTTTAATGAGGGACTGGTTTCTGTAGCAGCAGAGTAAACACAATGACACAGAAGTTCCTCTTTGGAATGTTGCTCTTTTTAACCCGAGGTGATCCTTGACCAGAATAAATATACATCCCTCCAGCAAGTCTTGGGTCAATCCAAGGTCCTTCTGACCCTTCCTTCATTCCTACCTTGTTGCTAAAGTTTGATATTTACCAACTACTTCAGATAATTAATACAACTGCCAGGTGAAATTCACCAAAGCACTTGTTTAGTCTTTCAATGCTGCTTGAGAATATTGCATGTCTGTCATCTTTCTCACTGTATTTGGTCCTGAATGGATCCATCTGAGGACTATTTTTCAACCCTCAGATGATCATTTCATTGTGGCAGGAATATTATCATGTTCCTGGGGCTTTGACCTTTACATGCTTCTTTTATCCTGATGCTTGTAATGCTGCTGATGTTACAGTCTGAACTTTAACTCTCTTAACATGTAAGCCAAATGCCAGACATGAAAACTCTGCAAGCGTTTGATGACCAGCTCAATAAGCAGAAAAGCATTCATTCCCCCTCAACACTGCTGCTGCTGTTTGGTCCTTTATTTCACGTTAACAATGTGTACAGATAACGCTCCAAATCCCAAACCTTTGTTTTGTTAAATTGCTAATTACCTCGCCTCGTGCTCGAGTCCCCACCAGTGGTTGTGTAGTGCGAACATCAAGCACAAATCATCCCAGATCCAGAGCACTTTCCTAATTAGTGGAACGGTGCAGCAGATCAATGAGCGCATGTTTTGCAGGGAAGCAACTTCTCTATAGGGGCAGGTCGGCGGGGAATTAAGCAATTGTTTTTGAAAATGACTGGGCCTGTATTAGACAAAAGATAATTTGTACTTTGTTTTCCTGATGCTTACTCCACATTCTTTATGGCGCCTCTAAGAAAGGAGACCAATAACAGTTCGGTAATTGTTTGGGGTTTGTTTACTCTTCTGCTTGATGAAGCTCAGGGCTGTTGTGTCACCTTAACTTAATCAGACGGAGCACGACTGGTGGTACAGGAGCTCCACTGCAGCCGCTGCCTCAGAGAGCAGTGTTTTTGTCTGCTTTTCTTTTTTTAATGCTCTTTCCTGCCTTTCACTTTCAATCATCATTTTCTTTGTACATCAAATACTCATCATCGTGTTAATAAAAACAGGATGCATTAATTTGCAAATCCATTTCGACCTATATTTAACTGAATAAACTACAGAGCAAGATATTAAATGTTAACTGATAAAGGTTTTTTATTTATTTTTCAAATATCCCCTCATTTTGAGTTTGATGCCTGCAACATATTCCAAAATAGCTGCGACGTAGGCATGTTTACCACTGTGTTACATCACCTTTCCTTTAAACAACACTAGATTAGTGAGCTGAAACTGAGGACGCTGATTGTTGGAGCTTTCATGCTGTGGATGGAGGGGAGTTTTCAGGGCATCCAGGGCCTCCTAGAATCTGACCAAATCAAAATCATTATCTCTGATATTTAGATGTCAAAGTGGCCCCGTCATTCTTTCATTTTTTTTTTTTTTTTATAAGGCCCTTGATGAAAAAGTTTGGACACCCATGCCAAAGAGTATGCTTGAATATGAATGTTGCCACCTTTACATCAATTTAGTTTTGTACAACAGGTTTAAAGCCGGTTTAAAGAGTTTGACATTGGAGACTCGGCTTTCTGGTCACAGTTTTTGGTTTGGTTTGTTTTTGACTGTCTTGGCCTTTAGTGCTACTTTACCTGTCGTCCCAGGTCCATGGTGGTCAAGCCTTCTCTGTGGTGGCCTCAGAATTATCGAAATGCCTATTCTCTAAAGCCAAAATGTCCCCCACCTTACCTTCTTTTAAATCTCGTCCTAAAACTTTTTTATTCGTTGACTTTTAACACAAGTTGAGATTTGTGTGGTCTCTGTTTTTATGTGGTCTCTGTCCTCAAATTATCATTATTATTATTCAACTTTTTCATTTTAGCTCATTTTTTGTCCGTAAGTGTTTTATAAATGTTTTTTAATTGTTTTTAACTGTTTGGTTTATCTTTTATCTGCTTAATTTTCTTTTATTCAGTTTTATTTCTGATTGTAGTCACTGTGCAGAACTTTGGTAGACTTTAAATTGTGCTTTGTAAAAAAGTGGGTTGGATTATTCCGTTTTGATGGTTTGGAGGAAAAAAATATGTATATTATTCCTAAAAAATTTCTTTCTTTAACTTTAAGAAAATAATTTTTTCCTTACACATTGTTGATGCAGTTTAAGATATAGATAGGAAACATGTGCAAATATGTGATTATAATCTCTAACAGTTAACACTTAAGGCCTGTTATTTCACAACAAAAGCCTCTGAACAGAATGCTCTGGGTCTGTTCATCTGAAGCTGCAGTGGGAAGGCACAACATTTAATGTTGTACTTGATGCACAGTGCTGATGTGCTTGGAGTTTATGTTCCCCCATGCAAGAAATTATGTTCATGTGCCAGTGATTTGATAAAAAAAAAGCTCTGTCACAGCACCCTAAGGTTTCAATGATTATTGATTTTTAGGTTTGGCTCATGCTTAACTTCCACAAGAGATTACCCTCATTTTGAAGCCTCTCCTTTCAGAGTAGTGGTGACATATTTTTGCCAAAATTTAGCGCATTGCAACGTGCTGTAGGAGTTCCTCACCCCTGCGTGCAGACTCAAAAATGACAAACACAGCAGAAGAAATATGGAGAAAAAGGGCAACAATGAATGAACGCTGTTTGTACACAAAGCAAAAAAAGATCTGCATTAATAAGGCGTGTATTGATTCCTGGATTTCATGCCATATGGTTCAATATTCCATTGAGAATTGTTGCATCCCTATCAAACACTGTCTCTGCCCAAGGCTAAATCACTAGCTCGCTAACAAGACATTGATAAATTGTGCTTCTAATTGATGCTGAATCTTACTCACATACCTGATCTGATCAAAGTTGGGCACTGGGTCCCCGTTTGACCCTCTTTGGTCTTGTGGCTCTGTAGTCCAAACTTTTCTAAACATCCAAAAAGCCTGTTTGACAGAGCAGAGAACAGGGAGAGTTCAGACCTCAACAAACCAGGGAAATGTCTGACTTCAAACAGCCCTGCTCTCACTGCGGACCCCCCTCCTCCACCCTCCACCCCCCATGGCTGCTCTGTGATATCAAAGCTGTTGACATTTCTGGCTCTTGTTCACACAGGCCCTTTAAACTTTAATGATACATGGCTGCAGAGATGTATTTTTATAAACCTCTTTATATGACATTTCATTAATGATGCAGTTATGTGCTGTTGTGTTTGGTTGATATGTAGATTTCTTTCCTGGAAGCGACACCTCAACGCCTCTTTATGTCATATGACCAGGGTTGCATGGCACAACATGGCTGATGATATTACTAACCTTTGGATCATAACTGGCTCATTATATATGTTTGTTCTAACTTTAAACAGCTCTGAGAAAAATCTCTCTCAGCTGCATGAATGAATCAATACTGGCTGTAACTTGAATTCTACATGCTGTTTGTTTTAGTGCAGATTACATTGGGGATCAGGCTTTGCTTTGATTCCTGTAGCTGGTTTATTTCAGTTCACGCTGAATGATTATAGCAAACTGGGCTCTGGTATCAAAAGTCTCCAAGTCTCTTTATATTTGTGTCACAGTGTGGTGACCGGTCACGCTGTCAGGTTGTAAAGTCAGGGTCAAACAGGTTAGGCAGTTTCCTGACCTCCTCTGTGGCTGACACGTTTTTATTCTTCGTGAGAAAAATGTTAAAAGGCACTAGTGTGTTACAAACCAAGCTGCGTTTCATGCCCCTTCAGAATTTCACAGAGCAGATTTCAATTAAAGGGATTTCTTTCCTGGTACAAATACAGATACAGCTGCTTCAATTTTCCTCTTCTTGCCAAATTCCAGTGAATCACTGGCAAACTTCCATCCACTGGGAGTTCCTCCACCTTTCTGGGAGTGTGCCTATATCAGCCATGAACTCACCTATTCATGCAGTTAAGGGGTGTCCCCATGAGGTGTTGCATATAGTGGGCTTCAACCTTGGTCCTTATCAAAGTAGCTCTGCAGGGGATCTCATTACAACCACGAGGATCCAATCACGTGTCTGCCACGGTCAAAAACCTTTTTTCCCCTGATGAAAACTAGATTATAACTAAAGAAAACAAGTGCACATGGACAAAAACTCAAACTAAATTAACTGACATTTTTGTCAACAAATAAAAACTAGACTAAAATGCTTGACAGAGAGTAAATCCAATCAGACCTGATTTGGTCATGTAGAGTGCTTCATGACGAAAGATCTAAACATGGATGTTCTGTGTTCCTGATGTTTCCCCTTTTCTGTCCACTTTGATCCCCTGACTCATACGTCCATTCATCATCGTTACTGCTCGTCCTGCTGTTGTGTCATGACAGGTGGAGCTGTCATTGGGTGAGGGGCTGGGAACACACTGATCTGGCTGCCAGTCAGTCACAGGCCTGAGATACAGGGACAGCTTTGTCTTAAGATTATTTAATATCTCTTATTTCTCTCCCAAAACAGTAATGATCTTATTTTTCTTCTTTTTTTACACGTGAATGAGGGCTGCAGGATGTCTGCTGCAAACACAGCACCAGGGGTAACATTATTTGCAGCAGTTTGGGCAGACTCTTTAAGATCAAGGAGCTCACCTGCAGGCTTAGAGGAGCAGAGGTAGATTAGTAGCACTGCAGGGGGTGTGATGGAGTTGGTGTAACTTGTTGCAAACAGCTGCACAACTTCTTCTTGAAAACGGGGTGTTTTTGACTCATTTTTGATATCACAGTAAGCTTAGGGGATATTTCTTGCCTCAAAAATTGACTTTCTTTTATCAGAAAAGACCATTTTGATAGACAGTTATGTTTCATATTGATGTTTGTCAATTTGTGTCATATGCATCCATCCATTATCTACACTGCTTTTCCCTTTCGGGGTCACGGGGGCTGGAGCCTGTCCCAACTGACACAGGGCAGGCAGGGGGGTACACCCTGAACTGTTCAGCAGATGATTTCAGGGCCACATAGAGAAACAGACCACCATTCACACTCACATTCATACTTAAGGGCAATTTGGAGTCACCAATTGACCTAATGAACATGTTTTTAGTCTGTGGGAAGAAGCTGAATACCCAAAGAAAACCATTGCATCCACGGAGAGCATGGAAACTGCACACAGAAAGGCCCTGTCCAACAAAGGGTTCAAACCAACAACCTTCTTGCTGTGAGGCAAAACAAAACCTTTTGCTGGGTTGATTTATTTATTTATTAACCTTTATTTAACCAGGTTTGTCCCATTGAGATCAACAGAATCAACAGAGATCAACCATGAATGGCAGCAATATACAGTTTCATCAAACGGTCACACAGACTCAAACAGAAGAAGAAATGAAGAAACATTTTTCAGAAAGTCAATTATAACAGTGACATTCAGAGAGTCTGGATTCCAAAGTTCTCACTGCAGATTTAAAAACATTCAGAGACACAAAGTTTTGCAGCTTAAAATCAGTCTGCAGATAAAAAGGTGCAGACAACCTAAAGGCCTTCTTCACCATATCAGTCTGGACTCTGGGAACAACAAACTGTACAAACCTCAGTGACCTCAGGTTGTGTAATCCGTCTTTCAAGATTAATAAAGAGGAGAGATAGTCAGGAATTTTGCCTAGAATGGCTTTGTAAATGAACACATACCAATGTCCAAGACGAAGTGTACTTATAAGGTACAGTGATGTGTCAGAAATCCACAGTTTGTGATAAATCTCAGAGCTCCATGTTCACACTGTCCAACATATGCAGACTCTGGGAAGAGGCATTCATAGATAAAACATCACCATAATCAAGAAGAGGTCAAAAGGTAGACTTTACCAGTCTCTAAAAATGTGAAACAAAGATTTGTTTGGTTTCATTTTATCAATTACAAAATACAAAGAGAGTGAGCAGGAGAAACTCTGAAGTCAAATCCGTACTTAGAGGACCACCAGCATCAATTCTCATAGGTGCACCTGCACAACATCAGAGAATAAGTTGGGTTGTAGACATAGCCAGCTAACGATTAGCATTTTCTTATGTAGGTTGAAACACAGTCATTAACAGAAACAGAAACTGCCACATAGGAGGCTTGAAATGGGATGAGGACAGCCAAACTATGCTACCAGTGCGAGGTTGTTGAAGACAGGTTTATGTCACGCCATGGCAAGACTGAGCACAGGGACAAGGCAGTCATACTAAATCAGCAAAGTCTCTCCCAGGCAAAGATTTCAAAGCAGACTGGGGTCTCAAGATGTGCTTTTTAGGCTCTTTTGATAAGCATAATGAAACAAGCAACACTGAGGGCCAGACACAGTGGTCGGCCAAGGAAACCAGAAGTGCCATCACCTCAGAGCTGACAAAAACCTGTGAACACCAGGTACACCCGTCTACTGTCTGGAGAGGTCTGGCCAGAAGTGGTCTTCATGGAATGATAGCATCTAAAAAGTATACTTCTGATATAGAAAACAAGGCCAAGTGACTAAACTATGTACAAACTGGAAAGCAGAAAAATGGCAGCAGGTGTTGGCAGCAGGTATTCGGCTGGATCAGAAGGCAGTTTTTTCACCAAAGGACCAGAGACCAGTACAATGTGAGTGTCTGCAGGTAACAGTGAGGCGTGGTTAAGATTGCTTGGAAATTTGAGGTTGTGTTTTTAAAAATGGAGTCATGGATCTGGTCAGGATTAATGGTGTCCGCAATGCTGATAAAAACAGCTGGACACATGTCCACCATGCAGTACCCTCAGAAAAGCATCTGATTGGCCCTTAATTCAATCTGCAGCAGGACAATGACCCAAAACATACAACCGATGCCATTAAGAACTATTGTCAGCATAAAGAAGAACAAGGTCCTGGGGCCACAGGGATTTGATCCAGCCTACATCCACATAAGATCTAAGGTTAGATCTCCAAGAATGCTTGAAACGGCCTACCTGCTGGGCTCCCTCCAAATCTGTGTGCACCTAGGAGAACTGATCCTGGTTTGAAGGCATAGAGTAGTACCACCAAATCTGACCAGAAATTTTCAGAATTTCCAGAACTTTTAATGTAGGATTTGAATAAAAACATTTCTCTCCAGAAGCAGAGTTGCCTCCAAAGTGGATGGTCACCTTAAATCTCTCTTGCAGCAGAAAATCAAGATACAGGCTTTGTAAAGCGCCCCCCCCGAGAGGATTGGCATACAAATAAAAGATGAGGTGTATATCAATACTGTTGTTATTATTAAGGTGACAGTAATGAAACAAGGCGCACTATCTTCTATAATGGCAAGTGCAAGATCTGCTTTTAATGTTGTTCCAATCTCCGTCCAATAACAGCTCTGAGAAATTGAATCTTGGCTCTCTCAGCAGGGTCTCCTCTGCTTTTCCAGACCCGCAGCTGTCAGTGTGTGTACATATAAAGCTGCTCATCTTTCTCAATATCGCTGCAATCAGCTGAGGTGCTGCGGACGCTCTTGCTAGCAGAAACATGTCCAGCACTCAGATTAACCTCACAAATGCATCGTAGGACCCCGGGCTTGTTTTTCTGCGTCGTCTTATCCTCTCGCCTTGTCTTTTGACAGGCTCGTAAATAATGCACAAGGACTGTGCGATAGTAAGTCAAAGCGTGCACGTTTGGCATCATGAAAACACTGTTTTCCCCTTTTTTATCCGCGTATATCTCTTTGTTATGCTCCTGGAGTTAGAGCTGGTTGTAGCTGTACTTAAAATTCAGGAGCCTCACCTGAAGGTCTTAAAGCCATGAAAACGTATCACAGCCACCACAGCCTTAATAAAGCTCTCTGATATGGCTATGACAACAACTCCTTTACTTAAATGATCCAGTTAAAGCTTGAAACTAGGGTCGTCAAACTTTGTCTCCTCCAGTGCTCTTAGATCCTGTGTAAGAAGGGCAGACATCCAAGTATAAAGGTGGGTGACCAAGGTTGGCAGGAGTCCCAACCTGAAATTGGATTTTGCAACAAACTGTCACCCCAAAAATAAAAGCAATTGATAGGGTATTGGCCTTGTCAGAAGTTTAACTCTTCTGGCTTTTTCAGCACCTTGCTGATGATTTTCTTTGCAGCCAAATGTAGACAGATTGAAATGAAGGAACAAAAACAACAGCCTATATTCAAAGTATTTAATGTTCAAACTGACAAACTTGTTGTTTTTTATGAAAACATTCACTACTTTTGAATTTGATGCCTGCAACACATCCCAAAAAAGCTGGGACAGGGGCAACAAAATACAGGTAAAGGTAATGAATGCTCAAAACACCAGCTTGGGACATTTCACAGGTGAGCAGGGAAGAATTTCGGTATTTCATCATCTACAGTCCATGATGTCATCAAAAGATTCAGAGAATTCAGAGAAATCTCTGTACGTAAATAGCAAGGCCAAAAACCGACATTGAGCTTGTTGCCACATTTACAAGTGCAAGTTAAAAATCTACCATGAAAAGCCAAAGCCATATATCAACAACACCCAGAAACAACCCCAGCTTCTCTGAACCAGAGCTCAGCTGAGATGGACTGATGCAAAGTAGAAAAGTCTGCTGTAGTCAAAAGAGTCAGACTGTTTTTGGAAATTATGGACGTGGTGTCCTTGGGTTTAAGAGGGAAAGGACCATCCAGACAGCCATCAGAGCAAAGGTCATAAGCCAGCATCTGTGATGGTGGTTGTGGTGGGGTGTTAGTGCCCATGGCATGGGTAACTTGCACATCTGTGAAGGCACCGTTAATGCCGAAAGGTTAATACAGGATTTGGAGCAACATGTGCTGCCATCCAAGTGACAGCTTGCATTGAAAATGTGTGACGTATTATGAAGCATAAAATATGACAATGGAGATCCCAGCCTGTTGAGCAACTTATGTCACACACGAGCAAGAATGTCAAAGAATTCCACCGACAAAGCTTCAACAATTAGTCTCCTCAGTTCCCAAACGGATATAGGGTGTTGTTCAAAGGAAAGGTGATGAAACACAGTGGTAAACATGACATGTTGTTGCAGGGAACAAATTCAAAATGAGTGAATATGGCAAAAAACAATCAAGTTTTTCAGGTTGAATGATAAATATCTTACCTTTGTTGTGTTTTCAATTGAATGTAGGTTGAAAAGGATTTGCAAATCATTGTATTCTGTTTTTTATGTTTAACACAATATCCATTGGAATTCGGGTTTGTATACTATGGATGTTTTTGTGAGACTAAATCTGTCCATAAGAAGAGAAGAGAGGGAGATTGCAAAAGCCTTTAATGTCTCCCCGTTGTTGATGGACAGACAGCAATTGAAAGAGCAAATTTTCCTCTTAACGAGTCTTTTTTGTCAGTAACTGCACAAAGAGCAGAGACATCTTTGCAGCTCACATTATAAATGATAAACATTCATGGGTTGGCTCAGAGTTTACGACATGGAAGAGCTTAATGTGGAAAAAAGAGAGAAAACTTCTCTGAGCTGGAGGCTGGAACTGTCACAGGAGCAGAAAATAATCAAATATTGTTTCTGTGTGGTCTAGAAAGTGAGATTAATGGGAGTCAGAGACATCGCGTCTGCAAATGGACACCGGAAATCTGCATTTATTTGAAGATAAATGTTTTAAAAAGAGAAGATCAGACAATGCAAATTTGATTAATTATTGATAACTATTTTTGATTGCTCAGGGATATCAGAGATATATTTTAGTGGACTTCCACTGGCAACTTATGTGTGGACAGAAAACAGTTTAACAGAAACCAAAACCTAACAGTAAAGACGTGGTTTACATCAGGGTTTTGTATTCTTGAACATCAGAGCAGGTATGATGCTATCAAAAGTGGTACAAGGAGGGAACAGTGGAGAACTGGTGACAGGGTCATGGGCGGCCAAGACTTATTGATGCATGTGGGGAACGAAGGCTGGTCCATGTGGTCTGACCCAACAGATGAGCTCCTGTTGCTCGAACTGCTGAAGAAGTTAATGCTGGTTCTGACAGAAAGGTGCCAGAACACACATGGCATCGCAGTTTGTTGTGTTTGGGACTGCAAAAAAATCACCTTAACTGTAAATGATTGATCTCTTTAACAGGGTGGCTTTAGTGGCACAGCAGGCATTGCATGTGCCTCACAGCAAGAGGGTGGCTGGGCCAAACCCCACATCAGTCTGGGCCTTTCTGTGTGGAGTTTTTGGTCTGTGTCCTCCCACAGACCAAAAACATGCTCAGTAGGTCATTTGATGACTTGTCCCTCTATCTGGCCCTGTGTTTGGCTGGCGACCGATCCAGGTTGTATCGCACCTCTCGTCCAATGTCAGCTGGGCTACAGCCCCCTTAACAACCCCGAAATGGATAAGGGATATAGATAATGGATGATGGATGGTTGATAGCATTTACCATTTCACTCAAACTCAAACCTGAGGGCAATTTTGAGTCACCAGTTGACCTAATTAGGATGTTTCTGGTCTGACACCTTCTAACACCTCCCTGTGAGGCATGTACACTACCTGCTGTGCCACCGTGCAAAGACAAACAACTGGCTGAGATATATTTGGCCTTCACGTTCACCATAGTGATTAAATTAAACAGTAACTAAGAATATTTATAGGATTCTTTACATTGTCTTTATTTTTTTGTTAATATGTTTATTTGTGAGTTTTGCATAAACATTGTTGAAACAGTTACAACTGACAACTGACAGCTTGACATTTCCATATACAGTACATGTGTAAAAATAAAAATAAATCTCTGTAACCTGTCAAGTTACACTTTATCCACAATATAAAAGTCAAGTCTATACAATTTCTTACAGCACCCAATTGTGCTCCCACTATTTTTTTTTACTTTTAACAATAAACCACACATATAAAATAGAAATTAATTAATTAATTAATAAATTAAAGAAAATACATATATGAAAAATGGAAAGTTAGAAGAAAGAGCAGTAGAGGTAGCAGGAGAAAGAGTGAAAGAAAGAAAGAAGTGAATGAGTGAGGGGGGCTTTGTGGGATTAACAGGTATTTAAAGAATTAAAATAGGTTATAAAAGAGTCCCATTTCTTGTGAAAAATATTCATATTACCTCTGACAGAGTATCTGATTCTTTCCAGTTTAAAAAAAGGACATCACTTCTTCAAGCCACTGATCTCTGGAGGGAGATATAGTAGATTTCCATCGTAGAAGAAGGTGATGTATTGCTATGAAGGAAGTAAAAGCTAAAACCTCTAATTGTCTGTGACTGAACTGAGTATAGTTTTCTGGGTACATTGCCTTTTTTTCCTTTATCATTACAATTTGGACAGAAACAAATCCAGAAATGAATTACAGACTTAACTTAGGTCTGTCCAGGAGTAGAAGTCCATTTCCCCTCTCCGAGCAGCCCATGTCTAAATTGAATTCCCAGCACTTGTTCTGCCGCCCAGCATGCTCAGGTTGTCATATTTACTGCTCGCACCTCACTCACTGCCCGAGGTAACAAACAGATGGACAAGTTTACAAGGTTTTGTGGAGTCCATTTGGGAAAGAGCTCACCTCGGACATGCCTGCTCTCACACAGAGTGATAATGATGCGGGCAGCCATACAGTAAGACTCCATGACCATGAATTAATGAGACCGTCACTGTTTTTCCTCCTTCCTGTCAGTGTGTTGGTGGTCTGATGGTGCACACTGGCCTCCGTCCTCTTCCAGGATGAATAACCTTGCTGCTTATTGATTTTTGCTCTCTGTTTCTAAGTCCAGAGCAAACACCTGGATAAGAGCTCTTTGTGTGGGCTGAGGGAGGGTTTACTCTGACACAGGGAGGTCTTTGGGATGATGGGATACAAGCTGCTGCAGTTTACCGAGTCATTTATGTTCATACTCATATTTTTTGGATCTTTTGTTTTTCATTGTTTTTGATCTCACCTGATGCATGGTCCATGACCTCGTCTGTTTCCTGCAGATACATGTGATGGAGGGCAGAACAAGTCCTATACAGGCCACCGTATTAAAGCTCAAAGAAGCGGTCTTATTAGAGACCAGAGATGAGGACTCGAGTTGCACACAGAGGTGACTTAGGACTTGAGTTGGACTCAAGGTTTGAGACTCGAGGCCAATCTTGTAATATTGCATCGTCAGATACATGCTACAGTGCACGCCATCACCTCACTTTGGGCATAACCCTGTGCAACTGGTTTGAGAGCTGAAATAGGGATGGAAAACGATACAATTTTGTTTATATTAATGTCATTATTGATTGTGCTGGGCAATGTGATTCTTTAATGAATCCTTTTTGATTACAATTGATGTTCTGCTGGGTAAAAGTTGGTCTACACAGGTTTTAGTGGCAACAATATCAAACAAGTCACTCCTAGTATTTAAAGCAACATTGCATATACAGATGCAGCTTATTCATTTTTCCCCTCTAACAGTGTTAATTTTGACAGCACTTCTTAATTTAGTTTTAGTTATAGTCTTTTGCCTAAAATATAGTAATTTAGTCATCTAGATTGTTTTAATTTTAGTCTAGTTTTGGCTGATAAAATTTCACATTATAGTCGATGAAATCTACTGTAAATTTAGTCGACTAAAATATGAAGTGTAAAGGTTAAGGCATTTTTTATGTTTCCCTGAATTTCTGAAGTCATGTTTTACACTTGGATAAAATGAAACATCTAATAACCCTTTTCTAAATGCTAGTAAAGTCTGAATGTATAAATGAACAAAACAAACTGAAGTTTTGTGTGAAATGCAGTCACCTTTATTTAGGCTACCTGGCAGAGCATCTCAGTTACAATACCAGAACTGACAGCAAACAGTGAACCTGCTCTACATGAATATATCGATTCATAAAGAGAGGAGCTCTGATTGGATCGCTCCACAACTTATCCTGCCACCATGATGCTAGGGCAGATGTGACTGGATGTCCCTCTTAACTCATCCAACCTTTCCACACAACCAAAGTAGCTGTGATTGGATATATTCCTAACTTGTCCCTACTTTCTACGTGACCAAATAAAGTCTGATTGGATTTAGTCTCTGTCAAACATTTTAGTCTAGTGTTTATGTGTCGATGAAAATGTCTTATTTTTTTTTCCATATACACTTGTTTTTAAAGTTCAATCCTCTTACCAGCCAACTTTCAGCCACTGGGAATATAAAGAAGGGCTATTGTTTTTGTCCTTAAGTTTCAACTTTCAGTAAGTGGAAACAGCAGCAATTTGAAAAAACACTTATGCATTAAATATAAGGGTTGCCATGTGTTTGACATGATTGCCACCAAAAAAACCTGTAGGCAAACTTTTGCCCCCACAAAGAAATTAATCAATAAAGAATCGGATCGATAAGCAGAATCATTAATGGCACTGGGATTAATAAAATCTTATCAACTCCCATTCCTAATCCTGTCAGAAAGAAGTGTAACCAATAAAGGCATCTTAGGAGACCAAGGCTGCAAAAAGCAACACTGAAACGATTTATTCTTTAGTGATTAAGTTGTTTTGTCATTATTCTTCAACAAAATTATCAAGGTGTGCCAGTCTGAAATTCTGAAATGATATACTATAGGGTAATATTGGTTTGACTTGTATGTTGAGGTGGATTTTTTAAGTCCAGTATCATCATTTTAAACTAAAATGTGATTTTTTTAACAGCATGCAATCCTTCTGTTAGTCTCAAGCATGCATATTTACAGCAGAGCCGAGCGTCTGTCTGCTGTCTGATCATAATTTTCCAGTCTGTCTGCAGAGGAGCTCTCAGGCTTCATCCTGCTGGTTTGTATGCTAATGTGACATCCCCTAAATGATTACATGTATACAGGTTTCCTGTACAGTGAGAGCCTGTGTGACTAAATAAACCCCCTCATCAAAGGAAGACAGATGGGTCAGGTAAAGAAGGAGCGTTCAGTTTGTAGGTAAAGCAGGTGTCACAGCCTGAAGCCAACACAAACCACATTGTAAAAATATGCCTTAATCCTGCCTCCCTCACACACACACACAAAGAAAAACCCTCATTGCATAATCCCCTCTGGTGCTTTTTGTCACTTTTGCCATCTGGTTCAGCTGTGATGGCGAGCCAGCCGGCTGCCGACATGCACGGAGGTTTGGACAATCTTCAAGGATGTGGCTGGTGGTTTTGCTGCAGCCTCCGGGGAAACGTCCGGTGTTAACCCTGCAGCCGGTGGAGGCTGTAAGGAGCAAGAAATGGGTTCAGCTGCACAGCTGCTACAAAGACCCAAGGAGGGTATTTAACACAGAGAATTACTGCGTCCATCTTGGCTGTTTTTTCCTTTTTTACCTTGAATAGAGTTCATTGGGTTGCATCTGTATTTCTGCATCTATGTTGGCAAAATTCATCGAATGAGGCAACTCCATGCTCAAGTTGATGTCAGTGAGTGTTTATGAAAAACTCTGGACCATCAGAGATGTCTGCTTTCAGATCTTGGTTGGTAACTGCTTATAGAGCTTCAAATTAAGCTCCCTGATAACTTGGAAAAATATGGAGAGCACGTACTGAGTTTTTTGCCTGTGGTTTTTGGTTCTGTTTGGTTTTAGCAACTTGGCAATTGGCAAGTTCTTAAAAAATCTTTTCCACTCCAAGGAGTTTTAGGAGACTTTCGTCAATGTCAATATGAATCAAAATCTCTGAGAAATGTTTCCAACACCCTCCTGAATTCATGCCACAAACAATGAAGGCAGCTGACAGTGAGAGTCAGCCAGCCTTTTCAGCACTCATGCCTGTTTGATATACTATCCCCCATTCCAGTGATGTTGGGACATTTTGTATAAGGTAAATAAAAACAGAAAAAAATTATTTTAAATCGTTTTCCATCAATATTCAACTGAATACGCAACAAGAACAAGATATTTAATATTCAAACTGATGAACTTTATTGTTTTTCTTTTGCAAATATTCACTCATTTTTAATTTGATGCCTGCAAAACATTCCAAAAAAGCTGCGACAGGGACATATTCACCACAATGTTACATCACCTTTCCTGTAAACAACACTTAGTAAGAATTTATGGAACAGAGGACACTAATTGTTGAAGCTTTTTAAGTGGAATTCTTTCCCGTTATTTCTTGATGTACAATATCAGTTGCTAAACAGTCTGCTATGACAATGACAATGACTTAAGAAGTCTTCTAGAGCCCACGTGATATTATCTTTTACAGAATGATGTTGGTTTTTAATGCAGAACCGCTTGAGTGGTTGAAGGTCACAGGCATTCAGTGTTAGTTTTGGCTTTGCTGCTTACGTTCAGAGATTTGCAGTTTTTCATGCCTTTATCTGTTGGACTTGAAAAAAACTGAAAAAAAAAGAAAATTTCATATCACGGTTATTGTGACCAAAATGATCAAGGTTATCTTTATTATCGCGATGTATTTGCAATGTGCTTAAAAAGTTCAAAAAGTACGTATACACACGCACTGAAATCATTTAACCCTTTTGATACTATAATAATAACAGGCTGCCTGGTCTTTTTGTCTTTTTTGTCAATAAATGTGTCAGGGAATGTCATTTGAGTGCATTTTTTCACCCTTTTTTCATGAGAAATAAAAGTAAACAATTCTCATTCTCTCAAAGTGGTGAACCTCCCTTCATCCTTGCTTTTGAATGACTAAGCCCTTCAGAGATGTTCATTTTACACTCAATCATGACACTCACCTGTTTCCAGATAAACTGAACACCTGTGGAATTTTCCAATCAGGTGTTTTTTGGGCATTCATCAACCTTCACAATATTTTGTTGCCCCTGTCCCAGTTTTTTTGGAATTTGTTGCAGGTATCACACTCAAATGAGTGAATATTTGCAAAAAACAATAAAGTTTGTCAGTTTGAACATTAAATATCTTGTCTTTGTAGTATATTCAATTAAACACAGGTCAAAAAGGATTGAAAATTATTGTCTTCTGTTCAAATTTATGTTTTACACAATGTCCCAACTTCATTGGATTTGGGGTCTGTAAAATCTGAACCACAGCCAACATGCAAACGGTCTGGACCTGACAAATATTCCCACATCTTTGTAACGATACAGAGAGAATGAATTGCTTTTTATTTTCTTCTTTGCAGATCATTGGTTCCCAACATGTGGTCTAAAACATAAACTAAGAATATGACAGTTTATGAAGCACATACTTGGCTTCCAGTCAATATATCACATTTTCCTGTGTAGATCAAAAGATGGGCTTGACTTCTTCCAGGTATTATTCGGGGGCTCTGAGGAAAACAGGTCGGGGGCCACAGCTTTAGATTGAGGATAAAGCAACCATGTTTTTATCCATCTGTACTCCAGGCTACCTGAATCTAAGTCAGACGGAAACTCCTGAGAAATCATTTACTGTTGTTCCTTGAGATTTACAAAGACCTCTTTAGAAATAAATGACTTATCAAAATTGGCCAAGAGGAAATTTGAAACCAAACTGATCATCAAATTCATAAATGAACGTAAACCTCATTTCTATTTCATGTTCCACTTTGAGGTTTGATGAATAAAACTTAAAGCTTCAGGGCATTTTATCAGTAAGGACCAGATGAGATGGCACATTCCCATCTCTGAGTCCACTTTGCCTCCACGCACGTCAACGGACAGTGTTTCTTCATCCCGGGGATTCAACCCAACAGCATGTCAGTCATGTTCTGAGAAAACAACCAAAGCCTGTAGAGAACCACCAACTGCTCCTATTCACACAGCCGGCCCGGAGGAGTCTGTCTGTGGCCGGGATTGGCAGCGTCTGGCCTCTGATGGGCTGCCTCTCTGACACATGTGAACATGAGAGGGCTGGAGAGCGGCGAGCAGATGGCTCCACTCCTCCGTTCGAATGCTGTGCTTTAACTGGGGGCCGTAAATCGCCTCTTGGAGCCACAGTTTGAACATTTGGCTAAAGGCGCTGGTCGTAAATACTTCTACCGCCCACTTCTTCTTCTCCATTGCAGCTCTCTAAGAATAAATACAACATTTTCTCTGCCTGCGATTGACGGTGCCAGAAGTCTGTGGTGATGTTCAGATGATTCTTTTTTAAGGTTTAATGTGTCACTTTACGTGGGCAGATATTTCCCGACCTTCTGCTCACCTGTCTCATCGCTCCTCCTCCTGTCACCTTCTGTACCGGCTGCCTGTTCCCTCAGACTGACTTAAGTCGGTTTGTCATGGCAGGCCGACTTCCTCCTCTCCCCTCATCTTCTAGGTAGTTCTGGATGCTTTGTGGGCTGCCTGGTTTTTGACTGGCAGGCTTGTGAGCAAATCTGACAGCAGGACGATGAATGGTGATGAATGATGAATCAGTCTTTTCCAAAAAGCTGTTCTTTGTTCTCCACCTGAAAGACAACGTGCAGGGTGAAAAAACCCTCAGCAGTGTAGACTACAAGAAAACAGAGAGGCTGAGACTGTATTATGGAGACCCAAATAGCAAAGCTGTTGTTCTCCCTCAGGATTTTATTTTTATTCAGTCTCTGCACTTCTCTCTCCACTCTCCGAATGTCTTTGTTTTGCTTCCTCGCTAAATTTTCATTACCATCATTTACTATTTGTGCTTCCATGCTGGCAGCAGCTGAGTCTGGTAAAAGTGATAACTCAAAAAGTCTTAAAGGGATCTTTTTAAACTAAGACCACGTGTCTGATCAGATTCAATGATGAACTGATATGATTTGAGGGGGTCATAGGTCAAGTTGTGGAGTCTTGTGATCCTTTTCTAAGAACACCTCAATGGATTAATAAAAAAATAACTAATGTTGTGACCCAAGGATGAAGTGATTCAATTTTGGAGGGCAAAGGACATAGTTTAAGTCCCCTTGTGTTTACCTACTGCTTAATACACAAGGTATGGGTATTGAAAACAAGACTAATGGTTTAATACTGTTTTTATTGAACATAAACATTTTTCAGTTTCTTTCTCCTTCTGCATCAACACACCACTGCATCTTCTTCAGACAGTTGTCTCAGACTCAGAACATGTTTCTCTGAGCACTGATTTGATCTTAGGAAAAAGGAGAAGGTCACACGGTGCTGGATCATGTGAGCAGGGAGGATGATCAAGCTCTGTTATTTGTTTTTGGGAAACTGCTTTACCGAGAGCGCAGTGTGAGCTGGCACATGTCTTCATGAAGGATGAAACCATTTTCCACAGCTGTCTCTGTCTTCAGACTTTACCCTCATAGTTTTTCAATGAGTTTGTTTTACTAATTTGGATGATATTTTCAGGGAATGTAAGTCATGGCAGAAGGAAGATATCAAGGTCTTTGGGGCTCATGTCTGTACCTAGTTACCTTCAACAAGGCGGTTATGTGTTTTCCGGTGTTTGTCAGTTTCTTTGTTTGTTAGCTTGTGAACAAGATGACTCTGAAAATTATTCGTGGATTTTTATTAATGACCCAGGATGTTTTTAAGGATTTTCCAATATATCTAATAATATATGCTAATAAATCAAAACGTTCTCTAAAGATTTTGGTGACATTTTTAGCGAATGTTGGTTGCGGCACAAGAGAGAAGTGATTGGTGGTGATTCCAACCAGGATGTAGATCCAGGATGTTTTCAAGTATTTGTTAACAGTGCAAGATAGGGCAGTTTTCCACAATTTTGACAACAACTCTCCCAGCAGTGTTGATAATAACTTGGCCGAGGATTGTACTCTCCGTGTACTTCTAGTTCTTTCTGCCTTTTAATCTTGTTTTTTTATTTTACTTGGTTTTAACCATGCCAAACCTTTATTTTTTTCTTTCATTTCCCAACCAGTCTTTGTTCTGTTACATATGATTTTCCACTTCCAGCCAGATTTCTCTCCTATATTCCTGTTTTTTTCATTTTCATGTCTTTTTTCTTAAATATCTTGCCTCATTTTTTCCTCTTTTTCCCCTCTCGCTCTCTCTCTCTTCCTGCAACGACTGCCGTGGTAAGAAACACATTTTTTTCCCTCTTTTGTGAGTGTGTGTCTATAGGCAGTGTGTATTGACCTGCCCTTCTCTCTCTCTCTTTCCCTCATTCTCTCTGCAGCAGTAAAGTCTCGCAGCCCGGCCTGCACACGTCGCTTCACTTCAGCGTCTCCAACACGAGCTCAGTGCAGATTTGCAATTCATACTCTTTGCCAAATGCACAAACAGGGCTATTTTTAAATCAAAGAGGAGCAGATAAGAGCAAACGGAGGTGATGGCGCGAAGCACAACACGGTGTCATGTTCGGCTCACGACGGGATGTTTTCATTGTGATTCAACAGGTGTTTAATCGGCTCGGCTGCCGTCATGGCTGTGAGGAGTTTAGCTCCAAATATTCTGGCGCTGCAGGTCAAACACTCAGCTTGTTTAGCTCAGGTTTTAAGGGGTTTAAGGGGCTGCAGTGTCTACTAATGCATGCACAAAGTATGTTAGGCTTGTGCTCGCATATGGTTTTATTACATGTTGATTTAAGAAGAAGAAAATACATTTGGACCATAGTGGAAAAATTTCAGTTCTCTCACAGAGCTTTTAGGCTTTAGTAAAAGGAGCTCTGATGCTAGATTGTAAGACAAGTGGTGAAATAAATTTATTAAACACCAAATATCTACAGTGCTTAACAAATTTACTAGACTGCCTGTCATGCAAACAATAAAATGCAACTATTTAGAAATCTTTCAAAAACTTGTGTGAAGTTGAAAATGTTTTTGTTATTAATAAGAATTTCCACCTGAATTCACCTTTTTATACCCAAAATCTGAGCCGACTCACTGGGCTTGTTTGAAAAATCAGAAATTGATAAAGCATAACATTCAAACACCATACCACTTTTTGTAAAACAATAAATATTAGAACTTATGGATAACAATAAAAATCATATTTTAGCTTTAAAAACACTGTGTGACTCAAGCTACAGCCAGAATTTGTGGAGTCTCAAATACTGCAGACTGACCAAGCTGAGAGCCCCCCTCCCCTCAACTTCAGGAGCATCTATTTACAAACATGAAGCAGATACAAGTCTGATGTGAAATAAGGATGTTTTTAATCCCCTTTCTGTTGCTGTGGAGTTTATAGAGCCTCTCATACCACTGACTGAGCAGGTAGATAACCGCCCCTCACTTTTAGGAGCATTTTTTTACAAACATGTCACAGCTTCTCACATCTATTGGTACCATGCTGATGTGAAGTAAGGATGTTTTTACTCCTTTTTGTGTTTGTGGAGTTTATGGAGCCTCTCATGTCACTGACTGACCGAGTAGAGAGCCCCACCTCATCCAAAGGAGTATCTGTTAACAAACATGAAGCAGCAACAGTACATACTCATGCTGATAGGGAGGACATTCTTGCTCCTTTTTCAGTTAAATTTCAGTCGTGTGAGAAGTAATCTGAATCCTTAAAAATCAATTATGTCTTCCTTTTCTGCTCCCAGTCACTGTTGCTGGTCACTGTTTGATCCTGTTTGCTCTGTGGTTAAGCTAACATTGCTAACTAATAAATGGTTGTAGCCATAAAACAAGCAAATTAAACATAAATGATGCTACTTCAGAAACGATTGTTATTTTTACACTTTATGGGTTGTTTACAGTAATGAAAACTAGAGCAATTTCCTGCGAACACAATACGAAAATTAGACATGTGCCAGGAGGTTGAATTGATCGGAAAGCAGGAGTGTTTGCAGGGATTGCCCTTGTCTCCTTATGCTTAGACAGAGGTGATATAATTTTTTTATGGTACAACAAAAGGTGGGGGGCCTGGTAGTTGTTAGTTTATGAGGTGATAAATTCCTATAAACGTGTTTTGTCATTTTTATGTTAAACAAAAATTACATATAGCAGCTGTAACGGCAGCTGATAAAACATCATAATGGTGTGACAGTCAGCTGTGATAACTTTGGTGGCTCTATAATGACTTCAGTGGAGTTCATTAACAGTCTCTGCTGCAGACAGTGGACTGTAAAGTGATTAAAATCCCTACAGAAAACAAACACACACTCACAGACACACTGAGACCCTGTAATCCGTGCCCCCCGAGGTTAAATTTTAGCATCCTGAGCTGCATAAACACCAAATCATTACACAAACAAAGACGGAGTCATCGTGGTGCTAGCAGACACTAGCCTCCCTTTTTCTTTTTGTCTTTTTTTTCCCCACAGATGAATCTTACTTTACTCACCTTGACTTTTCTCCCCTCTCTGCCCTCACCCACCCACGGCAGCGTCTCTTAAATTTCAATTAAGGTAATGACCAGAGAAAATGGCAGCTGTAAGGTCAGAGACGAGCCTTTGTTAATTACTTAGACGGCGCTGCAGGAGACAGAAGAGCTCTGAGCGTCTCATTAATCTCATCTTGCTCTCATTGCTTCGATCTGTATGCGCGTCTTTGCCGCAACAAACTTTTTCAGCATCTGAATGAAGGCCATTTAGCAGAGTAAGCAGAGGAGTTGTTTTAGAGACACAGCAAATGTTTCTCTGAGGGGAGATCACTTGTATGGCTTTGCACACAGGAATATATATAGCATTATCGGAGTATTATTTGCATATCTGATATAAGTCTGTTGTTTTTATTTTGATGTTAACTGATCCTCTCTGTCTAGACTTCACACCAGTGGGTCTATAACCCCAGATTTCCACATAGTCCACCTGCATAGCATTCTGTACACGCCGTGCAGGCTGTAGCCCCCTAGCCCCTTCAATCAGTCTGTTTCCAAAGCCTGTGCCTAGATTCATCTGCAGCGAGTGTCAGCTACACAGCTCCGCGCTGGTTCGCTGGAAATACACATATAATAATTATATCAATGCCTACAACAGGATCAGCATCAGGCAGGAAATATAACCTGCTGATTACATGCTGCTCTGCCTGTTATCTTGTAAATTCACAGTTACCTCGTGAAAGTCTGTTTCTCTTGTGAACTTTATGATCCTGAGTTTCATACTTCCAGGCCTGCCCTCTGCTGCTCATGTGCACATTGCATTACAGTTTTTAAAGGATTTGTTGTTTGGCCTTATTCGGGAGACATTTAGAGCTGGTGAAACTTGTTGAAATAGAGAATAATATGGGATCTATACACAAACTTGCCAAACAGCAACAGTGAAATGAAGTGTGATTAATGTTTTTTATTGCCTTGAATCAATCAAAACTGTTTAAACACAGCTCTCTATTTTCAAAATCCAACTTTTTTTCCTAACTGATAGAACCTTGTTGCAGCCTTAACGTTGTTAAAACTTGAATCTGCAGATTAGACTTTTTTACCCAAAGGCTGATGTCTCTCAGGCTTTGTCCAAATTATTTTAGCTTATCATGGGGTCTCCTCACTTTACTTAATACACTGGAATTGAAGGAGATGCATGAAGTAACAGACAGTTGAAGATGAATACAGATGAAGTTTCAACAGTGTTTCATTTTTCTCTTGGCTTGTTTTGCTTTCATGCTGCACTTAGTCCAGTCGACCAGAGCCTGTCAAATGTTTTGTAATCTAGCCTCCTGCACTAGTTGGGGCTGTAACTGCTGTTGTTGTCCCTGCCATCCAGCCTGTTGTTGCATTATAAACCATAACTGACTTCGAGTAATAACATTGTTTAGCTCAAAGCAGTTCAGAAGTATTCTGTGCCATTAAATAAAGATAAAGCTGCATTTCGGCTGCATCAGGGGGCGGTTGTATATTTATAGGAAGGATGTAGAAGATGCTAATCTGTAAAGAGGACCGAAGACTGGCGGTGCTAGCAATGCTTACGTTAGCCTCACTCTGCTTTATATCGTCAGCTGATGCTATATCAGCATTTCTGTTGTGACATTCTGCCAAATCCAAGTCACAGAATTACCCCCTTTCGGTTCACTTGCCTTGTTTGCTCCTTGTTTGCTTTCACATCCACTTGGTTCTTTGGTTTGTGTGTGTTTTCACACCGGCCCAAACAACCAAAATTTCCAAAAAAGCAAACCAGAGTTAAGTTGGTCCAGACCAGATGTTAGGTGTGAAAGCACCCTACGTCTAGATCAGGAGTCCAATCCACCATTTTTAATTGTACTCATTCAAATAAGTACTGAAAACATTAACTTTGTTCAGATCCATGCATTTCTGTGGCTGCCTCTATTTATGTTGCTTGAATCGTCCACAGAGGGCAGGCTACTGTGTGGTTATGATTCAAGTGTGTGTATATACGAGTGAATCCCTCTCCATTCAAGATATCAATTCACCTTCAATCAGCCAAAGAGCCGCTTGTCTGCAGACCAGAAAATAAAGAATCATACCGCTGACCCTCTCAGTCAGCTGTGCATGTGGAGTTAGCCAATTACTTATCTGTGATAGAAACATATGAGTGTGTCCTGTGTCATTACCTCCTCCTGAATTGCTTTCATGCAAAGATGGTGAAAACACAGAAAGGAGGATGCATCTGTTTCATGAGAAGCCTCTGTTAGCAGTGGAGGAAAAGCAGCGGTAAAATGAAATGAGAATATGGAAAATGGAGAGGTGTTTAAGTCATCCAGGCTGCAGAGATTTTCAGCCCATAAACTAATGATTGCCTGTCATCAAGATGAATTTAGGTGGCATTTACGCTTAAATAGCTGAAAGAAACCCCTCTGGTGTGCAGCCCTCGACGATGAAGGGGATTAAAAATCATTCAAACTCATGAATGAATTAAAGATATTCCCTTTATGTCCCGTAGATTTCCTATTATGACCTTTCAGTGCAAAGCTTTTCCTCATGGTCCCATCATACAAGTTTGGCAGCTTTGAAATCAAATAACTTGAAGAACTTTCCACAAAATTTGACTTGGCAATGTAACTTACAATTCATTTTCCCCAGCAGCTGCTGAAATATCATATTTTTAAGTTTTTCTTGAATGGGACTTGCACATAATTGCTTTCTGCAACAGTCAAGTTTCAAAGTTTTACTGAAATGATGCAAAACATCGCACAGTGTTTTTTAAATGCCATAAAACGTTCATAACCTACAAGAGAATGTTCTTTATACAAACAGATTGAAGTTAGGGATGGGACTAAAGGGTTCAAATTCACAAAGAAATTAAACCAGTGTAAATGACGGAGTGAATAGTGGCTGATCCACAGAATAAGCACAAATGGTGAAATGCAGAACCCTCACAAAAGCCTCTGCCAACCAGTCAGCATCCTTAGTGTCAGCTGCATGGATGTGATTCGGTTAATAGTTCAAATTTAAGAGCAAAACAGCTTGGTATTGTCAAGGGGGCTGCATGCTGCTGCAGCTGGTTAGTGATCTTGCAAGAAGGTTGCTGGTTAAACTCTGTGTGGAGTTTGCATGTTCTCCTTGTGGCTGTGTGGGTTTTTCTCTGGGCACTCCGGTTTCCTCCTAGAGGCCAAAAACATGCTTATTAGGTTAATTGGTGACTCTAATTACTCAGGTTAGAATGTTTGTGTGAGTTGTGGTCTGTCTCTATATTACGGTTCTGTGATCAGCTGGTGACTGATCCAGACTGTGCCCTGCCTCTCACCCAATGACAGCTGGGACAGGCTCCAGCTGTCAGCTTGATTCTAAATAAATCAGTTTATCACTGAAGTTTTACGGTGCCCCTTCTATTTCTGTCCATTTATGAAACATCATGAAGTTAGAGACGTTTTTTTCAAGACTTAACAAACTGTTTTGTGTCCTGTAGTTCACTCTCGAGGAGACAGCTTTGGTCTGTTCACATCCATGACTGATGCACATGCAGCTCTTAGTGATAAACATCTCTGATGCGAAAGAACAAATCATAGGAGGCGGGACAAAAATCAAACATGCCAGACTTTCTGTGGTTGATTCTTGAAGCGTCCCAGACTGATCTTTTGTCGTTGTTCTCTATGACACACTTCACAAAACAGAACTATTGATTGTTCTGCAACCTCACAACTGGATAGACAGTTCAGTATGTGCAATACAGAATATATAGTTCATAAGTCAATCCAGGCAGCAGCCTAAAGAAAGTGTTTGTAAATTGGCAGAACCTCTCTAAAAAAATATCCATCAGCTGATAAGACGATTGTTCCTTAATTCACATTCATTATGGTCCAATCAGATGTGGGCACTGCTTCAGACCGAGCTAAATTGGATCTATGAGAGATGGATCTGTGAAAGTACAAACAAAGAATCAGTTGGATCCAGCTGCACTGCAAGGTTAGCATCAACCCTTAATCATGTGTAGATCATGTGATCTGTCCTCAGCAGTAGTGTGTTTAACTCATAAAAAAACATGTAAATGTAGTCATAAATGTGGAAAAAAATGGAAGATACTGTTACATTTTGAACAGAAGGCCATACTGTTACTGCACAAAGTCTGAAAGAAAAAGAAAATCAATGCATCAACATCACAGCACCTCTTTATCCAGATCAAATGGTGATTTGTTTTGTTTACAGACACATTATGTGAGATTTTATATTCCTATGAGTAGTACATCCAGCATTGAAATGCAACTAACCCCCCAAGACTTTTTTAGTATTGTCTTCGTGAAAAATAGATCCAAGTGAGTGTGAGCACAAAGACAGCACAAAAGAATAGACTTCATTTCAGTTGTAAAAAAAATTGAACCATTTGAGTTGTAGTCACACGGACCCATTCCTGAATATTTCATTAAAGCTCTTACTCCCTGAATGTCTCATTAACAAGCATCAGCTCTGTTCTCTGTGACAACTCCTAAAACCCATTCAGACACCGCTTAAGTAATTCACGATGTAGCAACAAAGTCAGTCTTGTTCGGATTTCATAGAGCTGTCAGGAAGCTCCTCGTCTTCATGTTTCATCCTTCCCCCTCTGGACCACCTCTGATGCGTTCACTGGCAGGACCGTCAGATGGGAAAAGGGAGCTTTGTGAGGAAATGAGCCTTGTTTGCTGCTGGAGAGGGATCACTGGAGCTACATTATCCCATTGTAATGTTGCTTCATTTGCATTTTCTTGCTGTGTTAACTGTTTGGTTGAAGCCAAATGTTTGAGCTTTGACATGACATTTGTACACCAGCATTGATTTGTCACTAACACGAGAAACACTGGCAACATAAGTGAAATGTCCTTGTTTGGTACGCTCCATCTGTGCGTCACTGGACACTGCCACTAATGGTCCCTCTTATGCTGCAAAATCAATTTCATTTGATGATAATTGCATTCGAAACTGCAAGCTCTAACAGTCTGACAACTGTTGTGACTTAATCAGTCCTTTTTCATGCTGAAATGCCAAAAATGCATGAAGGGATCCAGAGTGGCAATTAGCCCATTATATGTAGAATCAAGGCAGAAAAGCAACTAAAGCAGAAATCACTTAATTACCTAATTGCCCTGCATGTAGGATGCTGAATGTGTTTCACAGAAAGATGAAAAGTGAAGCTGTCAAAGAGTCTGAGCTGAAACGCTGAAACACTCCTCGGTATTAAAATGTGAGGGTTTAAAGGCGTGTATGAGGGTGGGTTCAGAAGGCAGGAGAAGCGTCCGTGTTAAAGGTGAGATAGGATTTACTCAAAGCTAACAGCTCTTTGTACGGACTTCACCAAAACTGCATAAATCAGCTGTCCTGCATCACTAAAAGCCTTTTTATTACTTTCAAGGAAAAGGCGCTCAGCCTCAGTCAGCAGTTCGAACGGTAAAGGCTGTAAAAGGTTTGATGGTCGGTATAGATGTCAGACTGACAGGTTAATATCTGCAGTTCAGAGAAGTGTTAAAGAATCCAGTTGTGCTGCTCTCACTCCTGAACTGATACTTGTTTCAGACCTCAAGGAGGGATCAGAATCTGTACCTTCATCTCATGATCATCCAGCTGTTTCCAGGCTTTGGGTAAAATTGGCCGGTACAGTGTTTTCTGCTGTTAAAGGCAGTGTAGAGTTAATGGTTTCAGACTTAAATATTCATTGGTATCACACCTCCATCATAGGCTTGATAAGCTGATCCAAGATGCTGTAAGGGCATAGCTCAGAAGTCACACAGGCTCATGGTTAATATAAGAAACTCAGTGATGCTCCTTCTGGTCACATCTCAGCTAGTTGGCACTTATTAATGCAGAAGAGCTCACTGAAAATATATTTTCTGAATTGCTCATTGAGGTCGCCAACCTTAACCTGACACACTAGATGAGTGGTTTGTTGAATTTCACTACTCCATCTGGGAAACTAACCTTGCATTGCAGATGAAACCATTTGATTCAATGTCTGCAATCAGACAGGTCCATCTTGCCAAGCTCCAATCTACAATGACTGTGAGCAGCCTAAAGCAGCATGGCCCAATCGGTGTCCTTCAGGGCAGGAAGAGGCAGGAGATATGAGTGTGACGACAGCAGGAAGTGACCTGTCTATACAGAGATTAGCATAGACGCTACCAGCTTCAGGAGCTGTTTCATCTGATCTGGACCTTGTTTCTTTATTAAATGATAAACAAACAACAAAACTGAAAAACTTCTCAATAGGAAGGATACTTTTGCTCTATTTCCAACATGTCTTGGTGAGAGTTTGTTCTATGAAGTGACTTGTGTTTTGTATTTTATTTGCGCACACCATCATCTGTATGGCCTGTAATGAATGTGATTATTGGAACGATATTCCTCATCTCTTTCAATTGGCTTTATGGATTCTATAGAATCAATACGGTCTCAGTGTTTTGACAGCTGTTGTCAATACTCTTTGGGTAATGTTAGCAATGGCACAGTTCAAGTAGAAGCCAAGCTACATGATGAAGCACTATTACAGATTTAAACTTAGGTCTACCATCTTGGAGGACCTGAATTCATGTTTGTTATGTTGTAGAATCATTCGAAAATCATCCTTGTTCTTTTTCTACTTGTAATAAAACTTGTCTGTTAAAAGCGTAGTCAATCTTCACAATTTAAGTGTATCAGGATACATATCGTATCGTGAGGTTACTGGAAATACCCAGCCCTAGCTCTCTCCCAGATGGACTCGGACCCACGGATTTTTTTGTGAATAGGTAGACCCTTTTAAAAGCATATTCTGAAGGCGAATGGATGATAGCTCCATCAATCACATTCACTACAGGCCAATCAGATAATGTAGTAAGTAGACTGAAAATAAAGGGAACAGTCTTTTTTTCACTTTGATGAAAAAGTGGTGGTGGGGAATGTAAAAAAAAAAAAGTGGTTTTAATGAAGATTTCTATGGTACAAAACTTGTAGTTAAGAGTCCCAACATAACAAAAACATCTAACACAAGCAAAATACAGTAAATACAACCATATAGACATGAGGACCCTCTTGGAAAAATGCCACATCTGGAATAAATCTATATTCAGCAGAGACAAATATGGTGTGGACATTTATGGTCTGGGCATCCATGGGTTTGTTGCTATCATAAATTCTTATTTTAAGTCCCTTTGTCTCTGCCTGGATGAATACATCTCTGGAAGTATATACAAAATATATATGTATGTATATATGCGTATGTGTGTATCTTTTAGCTGAAGAGTATGACTTCAGTCTGCTCTATTGTAAAGTGTCTTGTGAGAACACTTGTTATGTATACAAATAAAGATTGATTGAATATGAATGAAACTCAGAAAACACAAAATTCATTGAAAAACACACAACCTTACCAATTTTCATAGCTCAGGAACAATCACAGTGGAAATGATCTAAATAAATGTACCTCACATCAACACTAATTTCCTTAACCAGGCAAAGGGTTGCTAAATTAGGCCGCTCTGCTTCGAGTCGTGCACAGTCATTGATTACAGACATTGAACAGGTGGATCCAGCTGCACTGCTAGGTTGTGCCAACCTGTAGCTTGCCCTTGAAAAACTGCACCGATTGTAGACTTCAAAGGTCAAGATCAATGGGCATCGTCTTCATTTCTTGCTCATCAGTTTTTTAGAAATCACACCAGCACAGAAACCCCCTCAGCCTTTCTAAACTCATCTCTGTCATGTCTTTGTCTCACACTTTTGTTCCACTCAGAGGCATAAAAACACTCAGCGGTACTTCGAGCTGTAATTGCCGTCAGATTGTTCATTTTCTGTCCCTTATGTGTTTCAAATGCATTTTCAACGATTATTTACACAGCAGTGCCTGCATCTACTTCTGAAGTGATGGAAGATTTTCACTCAAACTACTGATCTTGTTTTTGCTGTCAGCTAAAAACAAGTGATGAATTACTGAGACTGAAGCAGATTTTCTCCTGATCTGGTGAGTTTCAGACTCAGTCTCACCACACACAGTACAGTATCATGTCAATATGAAGCAGTGAGAAACAAACTCCACATTAGCACATACAGTCAGACCTGCATAATGAGAACAGACTCGTTCAAGGGTTCTTCATGGGGAGTTTGGACCCCCTGCAGGCACTAAATGCTTTCAGGTGGTCCAAAGATTATTTAATGAATGTAAGAAATTATGTTTCTAATATGGACTCATATCCTTGGTGAAAAACCCAGTCTGTTCCTCAAATGATCAGGGTTTTCAGCCCTTGGGCTTTCTCTGCTAATAAATGAAATGGCATAACCTGAAAATGTGAAGCTAAGATTGGTTTTGGTGTCGTGGTCTGTGGGGGATTCATGCAGCCATTGTTTTGTTTTCAGAGGTAAGTAGAAGGCTCAGATTTTCATCCCTCACATTAGAAAAGAAATTCATAGCTGAGCCTTGAATCCCACTTGTATCTGGGAAATAACCATCAAGTGCTGGTTTGATGCCTCCATGAGGTAAACAATGCCATAGACTGAAAGTACAAGAGCAGATTACTTGACCTCTGACCTTTACATGTCATGTTAACAAGCAAGGTGTGATCATGAGGCCCAAGAACTTTGAACTCCCCCACAAAAATCTGACCAGTTTGTCTTTGAGTCAAAGTGGACGTTTGTGCTGAATTAAAAGAAAATCCTGGAAACATATATTTGAGATATTAAGAAATTGTTTGTTAGCAGGCAGTGAACAAGATGCATGTAATACTGCAACCTATGACCTCAAATATCTAATCAGCCACCTTCTTGTGCTAGAAGACATATGTGAAAAAAACTGACCCTAAAATAATCTTTTATTTCTTAATCTACAGCAAAGGATGACCAGATATCCCCATGGCCTTCAAATTTAACCTCTGACCTGCAGAGTCCATGTTGTTTCATGACCTTGACCTTTGACTTATGATCTTTAAAATCCTATCACGTTATCACAGAGTCAAAGTGGACACTTGTTAAAAGTTTGAAAGAACTGCCCTGAAGCTGTAACCCTTTGTAGTTTTCACAGAATGGTGTCATAAAAATAGGTAAAAACAAAGCTCTGTGACTCTGACCTTTGACTTGTGGCCTACAAATTCCAGTCAGTTCATGACTGTGTCAGAGTGGACATTTGCTCTTTGAACCATGACCTCCAAAGTTGGATGAATGACTTTAAAATAGTAAAGGATGTTTTTTCAAACTTTGGTCAAAAAAAAATTGTTAATTGAAGTCTTGTGGTAGTTTGATCCAAAGAAAAGGGGACCCTGTTTCTCCGTGACCTTGACCTTTGACTTACTCGAATTTGGGTGGGTCATAGATGTCTGGAGATGCGTTTTGTTGAGCACCAGCAGGGTGTAGATGTTTCCTGGAGGTGCAGCAGAGACGCTGTAGAGATGATCACAGGCTAAACGCAATCAATACTGATCATCAATAGGGTCAGTGGGCTTTGAACGGTTCTTGTGTCTCAATGTTTGCTCTCAGTGATCAGTAGACTGGCAGAATATCAAACCCCTCACCCTCTGTCACGGCCTCAGTGGATGTTCACCCTCTGATTGATGTGAAGCTCCTCTGACAGACTCGGTGCCTGGTTCCCTGAGCCGCTCTGATGTTTGAAGCTTTCACTCACCAGCGCTGCTGTCGTATCATTCTGTGTTTGTAATTTATCAGAGACAGAAAAGGTGATTTCTGATGAAAAGCTCAGCCAATGCAGAAATGTAAAATCATGCAGCCCTGAGACTTTAATGTAAAATCATAAAACCTACAGTTTGTAGGACTCAGAGACAGCTTTTATCCCACAGCAATCAGCACGCTGAACAACAAATCCTTTAATATATCAGCCATGACAGCACCTTCTAGCACCCAGCCACTTTATCTTTTAAATCATTTGCTGTCTTGTTTTTGTTATGTGCTGTTTTGAAGTTAAATGACAAGGAAATACACTGACTGATTGTTGCAATAATTTTGTTGTATTTAGTTACAAAGACAGTCTGATTCTGATTCTGATCTGCAGTATGCTTGTTGTTTAATGGAAACAGACAGTGAACTTCTGACATGTCATTCTGCTGTTTGGTTGAATTGATGAAAAAATTCTGCTGTACAGGCAACCATTTCCTAACCTGACCAGACAGACAGCTCCATAAATCCGATATTTCACGAGTCCATCTGCAGGAGAGCCCATAGAAAATGTCTTTAGAGGCAGAACCTTCAAAAACAACTGCAGCTGGTGATTGGACGATCAGTCTGCCAGTCACACTCTTCACAGACCAATCATATCAAGCCACAGTATGATATAGCAGCTAGACCCTGTTGTTAGCCGTTAGCTTAAACTACGTTTCAGTCCATAGACTATCGTCTTACATTAAATTATACAACACGGATGTATCATTTGCCACTTATATGTGACATGAACCCCATCAATGACAATCCCCACCAAGTTCTCCCAGTAAACTTCTGAGGAGAACATATTTTACCAGGTATCGCTGAGTAACCATGACCACCATAGACTAACCGGCATCGTTTCCCATAAGAAAAGCTTTAAGTGACCAGCAAGGTTAACCATTTCCATCCACCTGACAAAATTAAAGTTAATTAAAGCAACATCGCTCCATTACAGCAGAGGCTTGTAAAATGTCTCAGCAGTCTGAATCTTGACCTTATAAGTGCCTGACAATAGTAAAACCCAACTTAAAATCCCATACAGGAATAATCAATTCTCATGCTTATGATCTTATTATTTTATTTTTATTTATTATTTTTACCTTTATTTAACTAAGAAGTCTCATTGAGATTAAAAATCTATTTTACAAAAGAGACCTGGCCAAGGTAGCAGCCAATACAGTGTTACAAAATGAAAAAAACAACAACAAAAAATTGAACAGCTTTTCATGGTACCACAGAGGTACTTGCAAGATCTTGCAAAGTCTGTACCTTTTATTTTTTCTATTTTTTCTTATCTCTTTTCTTGGGCTCTGTACTTGGCAGATGTCAAAATAATCTCCTGCAAGGTCAGTGTTGCCAAAACAATGGAGCAAACACATTCGTGGGTTAGAATTATGAATATAAATTGAATTGCCTCAAATATAAAGAAAAGAAAATTAGATAGCCTCTAACTCTAGACACAGTGTTCTTATTTACAAAGTTTCAGAAAGAAACAAGGGGAGAAAAAAGGCAGTTAAAGTGAAAGGTACAGACATTTGCCAGAGCTTACAAAAGTCTGTTTCTTTTTTCCCCTAGTAACTGTCTTTTTTTTTTCTCTTGTGTCTCTTCCAGGGCTCCCTAGTTTTTTAAGGGTTTGTGTGCCGTGAAAAATTGTCCTGGTCTTTGTTGTGCCCTGAAGAAAAGTTTGAAAACCTCTGCTCTGAAGTCTGAAATGAACATTTAAGTGAAGATTGTTGTTGGTGAATGAATGCATCAACATGTGCTGTGTTGATCATGTTGTTGCACAGAGTATTACGTATTTTGAACCAGCTTAATCATTACTACAGAAAAAAAAAAAAGTCAAAGCGAAATGGAGGTCAAAGGTTTGTACTAAAATATACATCTCTTTAAGAAGCCAATAAAAGGCTTATGTTTACAAAAAATAGCCTGAAATGCTCCTTTTTATTGATCAGTTTGGTGAAAACCACATTTTAAACATTTTCTGCTCATAAAAAGAAATTAACAGCTTTAACAGTGACTTCTTTTTCACTCTTGGTCTCACATTTTGTTTTGTTTAATCAGAGACGTGAGCTTCAGGATATTAAATCTGAGCTCAGCAGACACCCATGTGTCATTAAGGATATATATTGATCACTGACCATTTTTGGCTCTCAATTTATTGATTTTCTTTTGTTGGGGGAAATATTTAAGTAAGTGTAACTGCTGTAGAGACGTTTTTAGGTCTTTTGTGACTATTTAATCATCCTGAGTAAATTCTTTTCTTTGCTTCAGATGATCTGAAAAACAATCTGTATTATATGTATTCACAGACATGTTAGACTTTGATCACCACTTTCTCATCACTGGTAGTTCAACATTAAAGTGGGCCATAGCTTTAGGGATGAATATATTTTTCTGTCAGAAGTAAACAAACAAAACCTTTTTTTAGTGTTCAGTGGACTCTGCTGAGCTGGCGTATCTGTCTTTATCTCCCCTCCTGGATACGTGAGGGTTTCAAAAAATCCCCTAATGGGTCAGAAACGTCATTATGAGTCTTATTGAAACCAGAGGAAGACTTCTTAAACTGCATGAAATTTCCATTTATGGCAGAGACGCGGGGCATGAATGTCCGTGAAAAGCAGATTGCTGTGACTAAATTGAATTCCTTCAGTGGGTGTGTGTTGGCGCTGCATGTGTGGGTTAAAAAAGTGTGTAATGTGTAAATCAGTGTGTGACCTTCGAATGTTGTGTGATTGTATTTGTGGTGGGGGGTTGGTGTGGAGGTTTTTTATTAAGGAGAGGGGCTTGCAGGAGGCTGCTGGTGTTTGAGGTCACAGAAGTGGATGATGGATGCTGGCGTGTTTTCCTCTTTCCTGCGGCTGACAGCAGCAGTGACGGCTGTCCCTCTCTGCACTGTTAGAGCCTGAGAGGGTGTGTGAGTGTGTGTGTGTTGTTGGAGCTCTGACGGCATCATGGGGAGTATGTTTCAGGCAGGATTTACCCAGAGGCTCTGACAAACTGCAGGTTTGCTCTCTAACTTGTATGCTGCAGATCAGACACAAAGCCTCTCCAAATTAATCAGAGATGGGTGAGCTATTTAAAACATATACTGAGCTAAGTCACAAGTCACTCGTTTAAATAGCAGCTTCAACACACTAAAGCTGCACCCTGGGGAAAAGTAGCAAGCTAAGTTACAGCAAAAGGACAAGAGGAGTTCTCTATGTTTGAGCCATTTTCATTTATTAAGCAGATAAAACCCGCCAAGACATTTCCAATGTTTATCTGGTGAGTTATTGTCAGAAATGTGGAAAACTGCTCTATCTCACAATGTTAACAAATCATCCAAAAACTTCCTGGATCCACATCTGGTATCCGATTACCACCAAAATCAAATCACTTCTCCCTTGAACCATGATGAGTATTCTCCTAAAATGTCATCAAAATCCAAAGACAGCTTATCGAGTCATTTAGCCAAAATGTGGAAAACTGTCTTGTCTCACAATGTTAACAAATCATCTAAAAAATTCCTGGATCCACATCTGGAATCTGATCACAATCAAAATCTAATCACTTCTCTATTGTGGCATGAAAAAAATGTCATTAATATGCAATTAAAATCTGTAGAGAACTTATTGACTTGTTGGCCAAAATGTGGAAAACTAACCTTGCAGAGCACATGGACCTGCCTGATTCAGTGTCTGAAATTCTGGATGTCCACCTTGCTAACCTCCGTTGTCCAAGGATTGCACGGCTAAGTGCTTAACGGGGAAGGGGCAGACGTGACGACAGCTGGAAGTGACTGCATGTTTGAAAACAATGGCGTCGTGTGAAACGTCTCTGTGAGATGCGGCAATATCTGCAGTTTTATCAGAAATGGAGTCAATTTCTTCTTTAAAAGAGGACGAAGGAACATCACTTAAGCCTCTCTTAAGGGAAATCATGTTTTTGCTCTTCTCCCAACCGGGATCACTACTGGGAAACTGAAGATGCGGAAATGCTGCGATGCCGGTAGCATGGTAGCCCGGAGTCATGGTTACTCAGCGATACCTGCTGAAATCTGCTCTCCTCAAAAATGTACTGGGAGAACTTGGTGGTGCTTGTCTATGACGAGGTTCATGTCACATACGTTGTAAGTAGGAACTGATACATCTGTGTGGTATAACTTAATGTAAGAGGATAGTCTAAAGACTGAAACGTAGTTAAGCTAACGGCTAACAACAGGGTCTGGCTGCTAAGTCATGCTGTGGCTTGATATGGATTGGTCTGTGAAGAGTGTGACTGGCAGAATGATCGTCCAATCACCAGCTGCAGTTGTTTTTGAAGGTTCTGCCCCTGAAAGCATTTTCGAACGATCCTTCTCCAGATGGACTAGTGAAATATTTCCGTGATGGATGTATGGAACTGTCCGTCTGGTGTGTCAGGTCAGTGGAAAACTGCAGTAACTCACAATGTTAACAACTCCTGAAGAAACCCCCAGATCCATATTTGGATTCCAGACTGGGACTGCTCACTTCTTCCTTGTGCCATGACCAATGTTCCTTAGAGTATATCCAAAAAATGTGGTTTGAATGGCTGCCAATCGAAACCAATTCGGGGCAGAGGGTCCTAAGTGTGCAGTGCATGTGTAACTTTTAAAATGTGGGGTTGTGATGAGAAGTTAGGTTGCAATTTTTAACTTTGGTCCAAACCATTAATCTTTGGATGAATATCATGCCAGTAGCAATGACACAGGCAAAAATATTGACTGTTAAAAATTTAAAGTTGCTAAAAGGACCCAGTTGGGTCCTAGGGTCCACAGAGGGTTAAGAGGATTTGCTTGTTATATGGACCCTTTATTGTCTAACAGGAGGACTTAACCTGAAGACAACAGACAACTAACTCTCACCTTGTCTGTAACAACATTGTCTACCTGAACACACCATTTGAGTCCTCTGTTTAATAAGACTTCATGCTCTCATTGTTCATCCGTCACTGTGAGCATGCATCTCCGTGTGTGTTTGTGTGTGTTGGCAGTCGGGCCGGCAGGAAGACGGGGCAGACAGCTCCTGTTGCTCTTTGGGATGAGAGCAGGTCATCTGCCAGCGTGTCGACAGGCTCGCTGGGAGAAAAACTGGATATGATCACAGCGTCGGGGTGCGTCGGCCCGGCCTCGGCGTCATGTGTCTCTGGCTCTGTCTTTCTAACTGCCTGCAGTCATGGCAGGGAGCTTCAGACTGCAGCTTCAGGGCGGATAGATCTCTGCATTTTCGGTTTTATTCTTGCACTATCATCGTGTGCTTGCCTTTGGGATGAAGATTTGTCAGAGTGAAATGTTATATCTGCATAATATGTATGTTTGACATTATGCTGAGGAATATGGTAAATATGTAAAAGTGTTTCACTGAAGCAATGGCACCATGTTTAACACGTGTCAATATTCTTTGGAGATATTTGTGATGTACTTTGGGGTTGTAATCTTTTTTGTTTTAAGTTTTATCTGTCCAGGAAAAGCAAGGGAAATGGGGCCTAACCCAGCTGACATTGTTCAAGAGCCAGGGCCTTTTTCCACAGAAATAAAACAGAAACCCCTCTGACAAATTAATTTTAACACCTTTAAATGACCTCTGCGGAGGAAAAGAGGTGCGCTCAGTCTAACTCCTGCAGACAATGCAAGTGTGAGTGAATGAAACTGATCTGACTGACAAAAGAAAAAGACAATTTAAATTTAATGTACAGCAAATTAATTTAATAAATCTATCTATCCATCCATTATCCTTCTCCTTATCCCTTTCAGGGTCACAGGGGGCTGGAGCCCATCTCTGCTGACACTGAGTGGGAGGCGTGGTGCACCGGACAATCTATAACCAAGTCAGGCAAACACAGGACTGCATTAGGCTGTAAATGTCCATTTTACAGTTTTAAGTTTGTTTAACACGTTAACAACCCCTAAACTTTTTTATATATCTTGACGCAGTCCTGTCTCAAGATCATTTTCTTACTCGGCCCTCATTTCCCAGCTGTTTCTCCCGTCCAGCAGTACCTCTAGCTGTACTTTGTGTTCCTGTCTTTGCATATGATAAATGTGTTTGAATGTGTGTGCAGCTTGTGCGGTGTAGCTGTCCTGACTAGTGCCTGTCTGGTGTTGCTGTGAGCTCAGACAGAGATGGATGGTCATGCAGCAGCAGAGGGTCAAGGTTTCAGCTCCTTCAGCTGCTCAGCTGCTCACCTGCAGCACCAACACAACCACACTGAGGGACAAGCACCATCAGTGTTTATTAAACAGGAGACAGAACTATGAGATGGATGTCGACACAGTAATGGAAGAGTTTGTGTTCTGTCAGATGATGACTATCCGGATAAGTTAAGTTTTATTCATAAGAAGAGTGTGAGAATGAAAGTGGGCATACGTTCAAATACTTTGAAAAGTGATCCTTACATAAAATCTATTAACTTCAATTATGTATTTTTTTATTTATCATTTAATTTTTCAGTCTACTTCCACCAACCCTTTGGTAGTTTTATGCCTCACCTGAGTTAATCAACCGCTGCCCAGCGGTGGGTCAGTGTTTGATTTTGGTGGAAGTGTGATTGTTCTTATCTTATTTATTTAAAAGAGTAGGTTCATCTTTGTAAAAAAAAAAAAAAAAAAAAAAAGGTCTGGATCACAGAGTAAAGCACTTCAGATTAGGAGCACAACCCTTCACCAGCATTTCTGACACTTTTGTTCTGTCTCAAAATGTTAACAAAAACTTTAAAGAATGAAGTGGTCTGCTTCAAGATTCAGATCATCACTAAAATTTAATCATTTCTTCCTTGTACCATGGCTAATATTCCCCATAAATTTCATTAATATACAGTCATAACTTTTTGAGTTCTTCCTAACATACAAATAGACAGACAGCTGCTGGCAGGATCATAACTTCCTTGGTGGAGGTAATTATCATCCAGAGTCACAGCTGGGACCTGACCAAAGTCAGCAAAGGCCTTATGATCTGGTGGTGCCCTGATTATCCAGTGAGGACAGTTTGTCCTCTCAGAAGAAGATCAGGAATGCCTCACCTTTAAACCTTAAATATTGAGCCTGTTTGATTTTTACAATCATAAATCCTGATGTGTGTAGTGCACTGAGGACGACCCAGCAAGTCTTTTGTGTTTTTGTCACGTGGAGCAGGATGAAGCAGGACGTAGCCATGGCAACAAGAGTTCAATCAGTTCAGTATGTTAAAGTCTAAACACGTGATAAAGGAGCAGATCCAAGCCAGAATTGTATTGTATGATAGTAATAAGCTTGTATATACTTCCAAACTTAACATGAATCCATCGGTAGTACAGCACTTTGTCACAATGGGTAACAGTTACAGCGGTAAACAAAACTTCTGTTAGTCTTCAGGAAATCTTGAGCAGAACCAGACTCGTGTTGAACATCTAGCAGCTGAAGCCCCGTTTGGGGTGTGACTGGACGCAGACAGAGAGAGGATCAGAGACAAACGGACTAAAATAAGAACTGATGATAGCTACAGCTCCACTGACACACTGACCATAAACTCTTAAGTTAAGGCGAAGCTTAGAGTTAGAAAGATGTCAGAAATGGAGGACCAACTTTTGATTTTCAGTTGAGAGACCTAAATCATATATAACAGACTGATATGAAGAGGAACTGGATGAAACTCAACCTCCAAGGCTGTCATAAAAAGCTAACTGCTTGCTGTATTCAGCTTCAGTTCCTCCTTACTTTGTCTGTTTGTTTACGCTATAGTCACGTCTGATCATGCAATATTGCAAGCTGTGAGAGCAGAAGCTCTGGTTGTTTGTGTGGTTTGTTATGTCCCTCCTCTTGTTGCAGACCACACACTAAATGAAAATGGCTTCTTTACACCAAATCTACCCATTCACACTCACATTCACTCACTGATGGTTCAGAGTTGCTATGAAGGTTATCCATCAGTTTTAGCTAACTCTTTCATACCCATGTACACCCCACTGAAGCAGCAGTGGGAGCAGCTTGGGGTTCAGTGTCTTGCCCATGGCCATATTGCCATATCCTAGCTGGACCTGAGCTTGAACCTGCAACCTTCTGATTACCAACAGAGCGCACTGTCAGACTGAGCCATAGACGCTCCACTACAAGAACAAAACTATAAAAACGGCATTATTTTCCTTGAAGTGTGGGCTCTCCTGCAGTTTTAGAATCTGTTAAGATATCAGTAATCTTCATATGTGTGGCCTTAGGTAAGTCTATGTGGGGTCAATCTGATGCATATAATAGAAGCAAGGGATAAACATGAGGCACTATGACCTTTACATGAGACACAATGATCCTTCTCATATTCTTTTTCTAGAATAGGAACTTCTGCCTTCAGAGAGACGATACAGAGCAAGCAAACACAAACGCTCTCTTTTTTCCCAACATCCATATCTCTTTTCTTAACAAACAGTCGAAGTAATTCTTTCCCTGCAATTGATATATAATACTCGTATATTTCTTCGGCTTATTTATTGCCACCAGTCTCTTATCTGTTATTATTATTCTGCTTTTATCCATGTTTTTATTCTTCTCATCGTTATTCGATTTTTTAACTTGTTTCTACTTATTTTCACTGCTTGTTGTAACGAGCACTGCACTTTAATCTCCTTGTGCAAAAACTACTGACCATGCTTGTCACGACCTTTTGCTTATGTAACTGCTGTATGTTGTCTAGTGGTTTTTTTTATGTATATCGTGCCCTTAGCCAGTAGCACTGCTGTGTAAGACAAATTTCCTGCAAGGGACAGTAAAGTTGATCTATTTATCTATCTATCTATCTACTTGTGACCTTAAAATGCACTTTTTTCATCTCTGAGTTACAGTAGACCTTTGTGTGGAAATCAAAGTAAGTCCCTCAAAAAACTCTTGAGATGAAGTATTTCCAGGAACTCCTCTTGCATACTGATGGAGGTAACCAAATGTAGGCACATGCAGATCATTTCCTCTGCATGAAAAGTGTTTGTATATTAAATTTCAGGTACTTCTCTCTTGCAATATTTGAGTGTCACAGTCAAAGTTTGGTGAGCTAAAAACGTCACCAATTTCAACATTATATTTAAAATTAAGGGCTAATGTGGCTGAACCTGTTTGCATCTGTCTCTGATAAAAGTTTAAACCTTCAAGAGCTTCTCCGTCTTTAGAGATGACCAACAAGGACAGAGGGCGATGTTCAGACAGCAGCAGATATCTGAGCTGACAGATGTTGGCTGTCGATCAGCTTTATCAGTGTTAAAATGATCAATTCCACTCAGCCATGTTTATTGATCTCTGCCAAGTTGTACATTTAGGAAAGCAGAGCACATGCTCATCCTCATTTGTGCCCGAGGACTGAGGAGCTGTGATTCCCAGAGTTATTACCTAAAAGCCTTTTTTTTTCTAAAAATAATACCAGAGCACAGAGACGTGGGCGGCGAAATTGAAACAAATGAAGTGGGTGCATCCCAAAGTCTGTACTTGGACTACTTTCCCTCTCTGTTGTGATGCTTGTCTAATGCAGAGGACTTCTAATTATGTTGTTACAAAATGTTTTGTAAATTAATTGAACTTAACTTGTGTATTTTATACCTGATTTATTTAAATGGATGAGATAATGACTCTACAAGAGAGAGGAGTATGAGTATCAGAGAGTGATACTGTAAAGATGAGGAAATCCAAACTGAGACCTGATGCACAGAAGTCTAGTTTAACATTCATAGGGTAAAGGATACACCCCTTAACCCTTGCAACTCTGCAATATCTCAACTTTGTTTGGAAGCTTCCCTTTTTATGATCTACACAGGCCCCCAGGTCAGATATATCCCTCCAAAATGGCTTTTAATCTTTTGATGATTTTATGCTGTTAATCCACAGTGATTAACCCTGAATGACTTGATTATTTTCCAAATTTTTGTCATGAAAAGTATCCATGATGTTGTCTGACCTCCGTTTTAAACTTCGAAGGAAGTGACCACATCAAACAGATACGCCTAATTCTTATAAAGTTTTGTTACCTGAAAGTGGTGTCGGGTTGCAGCCAAAAAGAGGCTCAAAAATACAGAAAATCAGTCATCAACGTCCAAATTAATGGGGAAAATAGAGAAGATACTGTTTATGCTGAAATTAGAGTATGTTTGGTGGAATAACAGTGAACAGCTGTGAAAAATGAGTTTCATTGTTTATGAACCTTTTTTATTGGTTCTAAATATGCAATTTAAAAAAGGTTTTACACTTTGGCAGAGGCAAAGGCACTTGTTTAGCTCCAGTGATCCAAAGTTGAGAGCAGAGGAACAAAGCCCAAAGCTGGCAGAAGGAAGTGTGACCTCTGCAGGATGACCAGGGGAGTCAGCCAGTCCGCTGCCTGGAAGTGAGGGCAATATGAAGTGTCCCTCTGTCTTGTGCCAGACAGAAACTGCTTCCAGGAGTGTGCACAAATAACAATATAGATCCAAAATGCAGAGAGGAAAAAGTGTAAAGATGTGACTAGTTTTTATTTTGAGTTTGTTTGCATGTTTTTATTTTATCCTTTGATGGCCGAGGCTCGAGGAAACTAAATTTAGATGTGTTCATTGATGGTCCATTTGCGATTTGTCCCAAGTTCTTTGAAATTTAGATTCAGCCTTGTTTTTTGATTTTGTTTTTCTGGACAATCAAGTATTAGTACATTTGTTTGACGGCATTATTAAGTCTTTAATTTGATGATACTTGAATGGGTTGAGGTTGTACATTCAAGATTCAAAATGTTTGTCATTTTCACATTGAGAAACATGTTTCCCTGCACAATGAAATTCCTTCTCTGCTGTCCACAGTGACTGCCAGGTAAGAGCTATAAAAACAAATAGATTAAAATAGCAGCACAAAAAATACTAAATAATTCTAAATAATAGCAGCAAAAAATACTGTCCTAATATAAACAAGATGAAGATGGATTCAGACTATGTACATGTATGAAGATAGTATCACTATTAAAGAATGGAACTGTTAAAGCTACTGATTTCTGTACATGAATCTTTGCAAAAAAAAACCAAAAACAAAAAGCAGGCAGACCAGCAATGGCAACAATTGGCTTGAAGTTCAAGCATTAAATCCAACAAGCTTGAACAGGTCAGATGCCTGGCAAGTGTGATTTATGGCATTAAACTGCTCACATCTTGTTACGTTTTGCTGGTGTTAGCTGTGAGAAACACTGTCTTATGCCTCATGCCGACATCAGACTGTTTCTTTCTGTATTTTGCTCTTACATAGTTTATTGTGTTAGTAGTTTCTGACCAGGTTGCTGATGTATTTCTGCAATTTCTTGCCAACATTTCCCTTTTTTAGCATGTCTCTGTGGTCTCTCCTTGGCACATTCATATAGGCAGATTTGTCATTGTCAGGGATTTGTAAACTCTTCTTTTGTCTTTTCCCATCTCACAGTCCCATCTCCTTTATGTCTCTTTCACTTTGCCAGTTAATTTTTGCCACTCAAGACTTTGAACAAGCAGAGATCTTCATGCTCCTCCTGGTCGATGTTCCTGATAAGTCTGGATAAATGAGAAATGTGTTTGCAGCCCACCTATCCATTAGAAGTACTGCCAACTCTTGGTCCTGCTTCAGATCGCTGCCATGGCACAGTTGTCTCCACCTTTCAAACAGAATACAGATGTTTACCCTCCTCTTATTCCTCTGAGCCATCTCTGTTTTCCTTTTCTTTACTTATTTTGCTGTGTAGGGAGTTGTTACCATTGCAGGTATAGCCACTTTGCCAGTAAGTACCTTAGGAGTGCTGCCAGTGGAGGCACTTTCCCTAATCGGAGCCCTAATTGGCCAAAAGCATGCATCTCTTGCTAGAACTTTCTGAAGCCTGAATACCAAGCAAAGAGGAGGCGCAGACATACTAAAGTCTCCCAGAAGGCTCACATAACTTTATCCTGACAGATAATCTTTTTTGGAGCGAGTAGCACAACATAAAAACACATACTGCAGCAGATATAATAGCACTCTTTCAAGCTTATATGCTAGTGCGGCTAAAATTGTATCTTGACTTTAGGGTTGTGAGTTGACTTTGGCTGAACTGAACCATGAAAGTCCAGAGCTGAAACAAAGTCCCACTCCGGCCCTGAAAATGTCTCTTGAACATGTTTGGTGAGATATCAATAAATGAGCTCTCATCTATTGATAACTTACAGTTTCATTATAAAAAATACAACGATTCTCCATCTTCATATCTTTGAGGGGTTTTTTTTGTAATGAAGGCAGTCCCTCCTGGTTTTGGCCTCAGCTGGAAAGTAACAGACTCAACAAAAAAACCAATAGGATCTGCTACAACTCCAGATTATCTGAGACTCAGGACACAGAGCTGAGGGATTTTTGGACATTCTTCGCCCAATCCTCTCAGATCATCTTCCTGTGGGTTTGCTGAACTCTGCGCCTTAAGGTGTCTTGATCCTTTTTTTCACTGTAACAAAAACTCCAGTCTTTTGATTTTCTTTTTCAGTCAACTTTTGCTTCAGAGAGCAACCCAACCATAGAAATAATGTGCCTCTCACAGGATTTAATATTGAGCTGTCACGCAAGATCAACTCCCCAAATAAGAGCCGATCCCCTCTTCCCCTGCCAATAAACAAAAGCAGAAAATGATGAATCTGTTTGGGCCCGCGGGCTGGTTTCTCGCATCTTGGCTGCAGTTCACATTTAACTATTCAGAGAAGTGATCTACATAAAAATTCAGACAAGTATTTCATATAACAAGAGTCAGTGAGACAAATAAAATGCTTAACTTTATTCATCCCCCTCTCACCTTTTTCTTCTTTGTGGTTTTACACAACTATTAATACAAAACAATTACCAAAATGGAAATTGATCTCTCTATGTCTGTAACAGCATGTCCACATTTCTTCAAACTCACACTTTATAGGTAATAGAGGTTAAAGGTGCTGAGTGATCAATTTCTTTACAACCACTGCAAACAGGACCCCCTACCCTCCTTCCCCCGTCCCCCTCATGTCCACACACTCACACACATTTTATTGTTCTGTCAATAGCATAAAGGCTCGGTTACGTTTGTTTGCTGTCATATATCTCCACACACTCGCGCACACATTCATGTAGATCCACAAACAGCTGCATCAGCGTGTAAGCCGAGCTGCTTACTAAGCTCTAATGCTCTCTGCTGCTCAGGGGTGTGTTAGGTTTATGGCCTTGGATGGTCCTCTGGGACATCTTAGACTGATGCAGTGTAAATGGTTAATGGACTTGAGCTTGTATAGAGCTCCTGGATGACTGTTTAACACTCACCCATTCACATCACATTTACACATTGATGGTGGGGGTGTTATAAAAGTGTCCATCAGTATGAACTAATGCCATTCCTACACAATCATACACATTTACATGATACTGATGCAGCAGTGATTGGGGTTAGATGTTCATCCACATGTGACTGCAGAGCAGGGAGTCGAACCCCCAACCTTGCTTTTGAGAGACAACAAACGCTACAACTCACCCACGGCTTAGTAGCTTTGTGGCTTTTCAGTAGCTTAGTTATTTTATTGATCAGGTAGTGCAGTAGCATCCCAAGAAGCTACATTTCTCCCACAGCAAAGACAGGGAGTAGTACAGCATCAGAGCGCTCTGTCACAGCCCAAAAACACACAAAAGAAACGCAGACACATGCACACAGTGACTTTAGCTGACAGTGATGTGTGTATTTCTTCATGAAATTGATGCAGCCTGATCCTTACGCACAGGTGTTTCCCAAATAAAACATAAGCAGCTTATATCCTATCATTTGCTGACTTTGAGGTGCTCAATACAAGCGGAAACAATGGACAAGTTGGACATCAAATAAGGGGAGACAGGGACAGTGTGAGCCACAGAGGAAAGAAGAGCAATCTCCTGAGCATGGCAATTTAGGTTGTATCTTTGTTTATTTGTTCTGTCAGAGTAAGGACTGATTATTTTACTTTAAATTTTCAAACATAACTTTGAAAACACATCCTTGATGTGGTTTGCTTGGTTTCCATGTCAACTATTCTTAAATGTCACTGATAAGCTGCAATTAAAACCGAGCGAGTCCTCATGAGCATCTCCTTATTTGGGTTTAGATAAAAGCTCATGGCCCTCTCTGATCCTGTATTAAGGTGAGTTAGAACAACATGTGTTATTGTTGGTAATTGACTCCACACCCATACGCCATAATAGTACACTAACCTCAAACACTTGAGGATCATTTGAATAAGTTGTTGGTTGAAACAAGTCTGGCATTGGATCACTTTGAATGTGTACAGCATTTACTGACAATGGTAACAGGTACAGATGAAGCCTCTTAAATTTTCACACTTTCCTTGACTGAGTCTTGACTGGTCCATGGCTGGAACATGCTGGGACCTCCCCACCATCATGGCTGTCACCAGTTCCCCTGCTATGATGTGTGTGGTTTGATAAAAGACATTCAATCAGATGTGGTTCTGGCCTACAGCTGAAGCTCATTTGTAAACAGTGACCTGTAACTGAGCAGATTAGCTGAGGCCACAAAGATCTCATGATCCGATCTGTTCAGGGGTCAATATTTGTGGAGCAGCTTGGCCTGGTGGTCACTGAGCTGGACCTTCAACTAGAGCAACTGTGGCTTGATCCCCATCACTGTTAGAGTCACTGTTAGAGGCAAAGAAAAGTTTGTTGAAGTGTTCATTATGTAAGAAAGAAAGACAAGTGTCACTCATGTCTGAGACTTCAATCTTTTTTTAAGTCAGCTTCCATAACTGAATGAGCGACGCACAGGGGTCAATTTAAGCAAAGAGACTAGTGCAAATGCAACACAGGGAAAGCAGTGTAGGCAGCTAGCGTGAGTTAAAGAGCTCCCACAAGAATAGCTCCCCAAGAGCAGGAGGACAGAGGGAGCCGATCAGTGAAAGGCATACGTTCATTTATGCCTTTCAGGGGCCCACCCATTTCTGTGGGCGGGCCTGTGTAGGCTGTGCAGTGCCTCAAAACAGTGTCTAATCAAAGCAGCTGGGTAGTGAAAAATTAGATGGATGTAAACCAACAGTTTGTAGCATGTGATGACCACATGCTGTTTTTATGGCTTGTTTTCTCCCACAATTCAAAGTTTGGCACCATTTATAGCAATGTATAGCATTAGCATCTGTCTCAAGATTTCTGAACTGAGAGAGAACTGAGCTGTGACACTGTGGCACATGTTCAGTCTCATACTATGTACCTTACACAATCCTTCAAGAAACCTGAACTATCCCTTAAGGAGTACTAGTTTGCTAGTTTTGTTGGCAGATATTTTCTGATAAATACAAGCAATTCATTGCCTTACTTTTTCTTTTTATTCCTTACAATTATATAACCAAATGAAACAGGAGGAAGAGTTATCAATACTTTTGACTTGAAACTAGACAGACACCTGCTAACACCTGGACAACTGGAGTCCGTAACACTCACAGTCTTGACAGTTTTCAGTCCACATCCACAAAATCACTGTGTTTATGAAGCAAATCTGAAAATATTTTGCGGCTGGCTTTGTGTGAATCCCTGAGAAGTAACAAATACAGAAACTCAGCTTTTGTGTTCTCAAACTGCTTGTAACAAACTGCTCTGTTTGTTTACGTTTGTTTGGAGATTCAATTGTTGGTGTCTTACTTTTGAACAAGTACATCAATCCATTCAGACAGCGGCAGACTACAAAGGCATCGTTGGCATGACTTTAGTTTGACATTGAGCTCATTCATGTTCTCAGTGTGAGTCGAGGAAAGAGAGAAAACTATTTTATTCACACAGTAAAGACTTAAAGTTTGTATGGCTGGACAAGGACTTCTCTAACGTGTTTACCTTTGTTTACACTGATGATAATGGATTTTTATGATTGTCCTGAGACTGTTGAACCTCTCCAAAGTGCTCTGAGTGAGTCAGACTACGTTACTGTTTGTTTTTCACATCCTAATAATGGAGCCTTATTGTGAGTTTGGAATCTGTTATCAGTCATTCAGCATCTGCAGAATAAAGCAGCCTGAAATGCAAAATCTTTCTTTCAAGCTATGGCTTCATCTCTCTGTTGTCCTGCACAAACTTATTCCAGCAATATGTGAATGTTTCACCTTAAAATAGCAGCTTCTAAGTGAATGGAATACAATCCCCATTTGCAATGAAGTCAAGACATTGTGTAAAATGTAAATTGAAAAAGAATACAATGACTTGCAAATACTTGACATGAAATTAGTTAAATACAAAAAAGACAAGCTATTTTATGTTCAAACTGATGTACGTAATTGTTTTTTTTTGTTTTGTTTTTGCAAATATTCACTAATGTTTAATTTGATTCCTAAAACATGTTCCAAAAACCCTTGTGTCAGTCCATCTCAGATGAGTTCAGGCCCAGAGAAACCGGTGGCGTTGATACATGGCTTTGGCTTTGCATGGTAGAGTTTTACTTGTTGCTTGTAGCCTTACTTGTAGATGTAGAGATGAACTGTGTGAACTGATGATGGTTTTCTGAAGTATTCCTGAGCCCATGTGGTAATATCCTTTACAGAATATCAGTTTTTCAATGAAGTGCTGAATGAGGGATCAAAGGTCAGAGGCATTCAGTGTTGATTTTTGATCCTGCAGCTTACATGCAGAGATTTCTCTTGATTCTCTAAATTTTGATGATATTATTGACTGTAGATGATGAATCCCCGAAGTCCTTGCAATTTTGCAGTGAGAAACGTTGTTCTTAAACTGTTGGACTATTTACTCACACAGTTGTTCACATAGTGTAAAATTTCACCTCTTCTGAAGATATTTATTGATATTAATTTGAATGATTCATCTCAGTGAGTCAACCAGCATTTGTCCTCAGACTAATAATAACTGTGGTTGTCTTCATATCCAGCAGCTGTGAGTCAACTGAAATTACATTTAGTATTTCCACGAGGCAGAATTCTGTAATTCTGTAATTATCAATTATGCAAAAAGAACTCATCCTTTTCAATTCCCAAAACAAAACGTGCCACCCAGGGACAAATTGAATGCATATCTTTGGTATTCATCAGCCAACAATGGATTCATAAAGTCAGACTGCAGGCTGACGGAGCCGCAAACAGACAGCTGGTGAGATATCTCAGCTGTTCGTGGCAGCCTGGTGCAGCCAAGGAGATGGTGAGGACCAAAATGGTAATTGTAATATGTGCGACTGTGGGTGCTGGGTGAATATTTGTATCCAAATGAGTATCCATTGAGGTTTTGGCAATAATAATTGGAGCACGAAGAATTGAGCTGGTTTTGCATATTGTGGCATCTGCTGCTGTGAAATGAATGTAGATGCTGGTGTGTGGATTTAGGTCTTGGTTTCAGTCAGACGTATAAAAGCCTGAGCCTAATGTTCACTATTCAAGTCTTGTCCTCTCTTTAACTTAAAGACTGTGCTCAGTAATTACTCTCAAACTACTGCCTTTTATTGAACTCCTTGTTCTGTTGTATTAATGACTGTTTCCCTGGTTCTTACTGTAACTGTCTACATTGTGTTCTTGTTTCTAAAAGACCATTAATGTTTAGACATCTTCCCAGAAATGTACACATTAAGATCCATTCAGACCGGGGCTTTTTCATTTGCATTTCAGAGCATTATCTTTGTACGAGAAGTGCTTTAAGAAGTTGCCCTCGTATAGGGACCATAAAACTAATTTACTGTATAACCTCATAAAGCCAGGTTTCTGTAACAAATGGTTTAATAATTTAATAGAAATTTTCCCTGAAGAGTGATCAAACAGAAAATGCAAATAATCTGAAATTCTTTAGTTTTGAGTTTCTTCAATTATGTTGAGTGATTCTCTATTCCCTTTATAGTGGAATATTCCCTGACACACATCCTTAAAGAATAACAAATGAAATAAATGAATAATGAATACTGTTATGTATAAACTGTGTTCTTCCAAAGCCTTCCAAGGTCTTTACCTTTAAGCACATGCCCTGTGTGATCACTGTTAGAGAGGTCACATTACTTTTGTTAAAATTCTTTCACTTGAGGCTGCATGGTGGTGCAACAGGTATGTGGATTTTGTAGTTTCTCCCTCTGCATCCTTGGGTTTTCTCCAAATTTCTGGTTTCCTCCCACAGACCAAAAATCCTTATCGGGTTGACTGGTGACTGTAAATTGCTCACCCTTTTGTGTGAAGGTGTGTGAATTGTTGTCTATGTGTCAGCCCTGTGATTGGGCAGGAAACTAGTCCAGGGTATACACCTTCTCTAGCCTTATGTTACCTGGGGTAAGCTCCAGCCCCTCCTGTGAAGTATGTCCTTAATTTTTCTCCATTGTTCTTAGCCTTGATAAGCAAAAGCAGTTTAATTAAAAAAGTAAAGCTGGTGCACGAGCTATTGACATTGTTTCTTGAACTACCTCATTTGTGAGTAGTTGCAGCAGCCGGTTATCATGTTAGTTTCTGCTGTAAAGTTTGTATTTTGTTAATGTTGTTAATTGAAGTACTGAGGGTTTTGCAGCCTGCCTCCTGTTGACATTAGAGGACCTACTGTTCCTTTTGCACTTCTGCTTCTTGTATAGAAAGCAACTTTTTGCCCTAATATCTAGGTTGTAAGCCATTGCAACCTTTGACTTTAGAAAGGCTGTAGAATAACTTGGAACAGACAGCAGCAATCTTGTTTTGACACTTTTAAGAGCATTGTGATTTTACTCGCCCTTTGTGGCACCAATACGACTATTAGAATGACAGCAATAGGTCTTAGTAAAGCACTGTTGGTAAAAATATGTAAAACAAAATTGTTAAAAGGAGTGGTTTAAGTTTTTTGAATGAGGGTTGCTTAAAGCAACAGCCTGATCTTTCACTGGGAGAAGGTAGCCAGGTAGGACCATTCAATACATAGCAGTCAGTGGTGCCACCAAAAGCCTCATATTTAACCCGCTTTTGTCATGGTTTGGTTAGTTCTGTTATATTAAGTATGTGTTTGCCTTCTTTGTTTTAGACCTCTTGTTCCCCTTGTCTCTCATGTTTCCTCTTTTATTTTGAAATCCTTGTGTTCCTTGTGGTGTTTTCCTGCCCCCCCTTCTGTGTGCCTCTGATTGTGATTCCCTCCACCTGTGTGATTGTCTCACCTGTGCTTGATGTTTCCCCAGTGTGTTCAGTCTCTGTGTTCCCCTTTTGTCTGTCGGGTCATTTGTCACCCATGTGCCGCACTCCCTCATGGAGGCTCTTGTGTTTCCAGCGTCACCAGTGTTCCTCGTGTTTGTAGTTTTTGAACCTTTTGTAGTGATTTTCATTTGTACTTAAGTTCAGTTTCTAGCGTTGGTCTTTCTTTGTTTTGCCAGTTTTATTTTGATACCTTGTTAGAGATTTTGTTTTGTACTTTGATTTACCTTTTTTTAAGGATTAGTTTTTAGTTTTTTGATCCTTTTTGTTAGTTTTTCAATAAAACCTTTTTTGTTTGATCTGCATTTGGGTCCTTCTCCCTGTTTTTTTGTTAATTTTTCGACACATTTAGTGTTTCCAGTGTGCCCAGTGTTTCCTTGTGTTTGTAGTGTGTAGTTAGTCTTTTGTTGAAATGTTTAGTGACTTTGATTTGTCCTCGAGTTTTCTACTAGAGTTTTCCTCTTTGTTCCACCAGTTTTTAATTTGTTACTTTGTAAGAGTTTTTTGTTTTGAACTTAGACATTTTGTAAAGTATTTATTTTTTTCTGGATCCCTTTTTTCAGTTGAAATAAAACCTTTTTGCGATAATCTGCATTTGGGTCCTTATCCTTGTTTCTTGTTAGTTTTTTTTTGTATATACCTGACAGCTTTTACTTTAAAACTTAGCAGTTTAATCAAGCCAACATAGGTTTTTGTGTAGTTTTGCCCTAATAGTGGGGTATTAACAAGGCTTTCAGTGGCACCATTGACTGCTACACATCGACGGTGCCCATACTCGGCAGTCTTCCTTCAGTGGCAGAGCTGATCTGTTGATTTATTGGCATTTATATTTAGCAGTGTTATAGACCTCTAGCAGCACCACTTCAAAAAAGTTGGACTATCCCTTTAAGTTGTTGATATTTTAATGTTCAGCTGTGTCTCTTAAGAGATAAGCCCCTTTGACACCCAAAGAGAGATTTTTATATATTGGAGCAAGCCCCTGTTGGTCCTAAATCTTTGGCCAATCCAAGGAAAACATTCATTATTCTTTCAGGTTTGTGCAGAATGAACAGTTCACCAGTAGAACATTCTCCAAGTTCAACCATGTTTGAAGAAAGGACTCATCAACCAGCCTAAATCTTGACATACACATCTACTAGATAAATTGAGAACTTTATTTTCAACTTTTCTTCACTGCCTCAAAGTAAACTATGGCAGAGTAAAGCAGAGACTGAGGCAGACACAAACTTCCTCTAAGGTCAGATCTCACATAGACGGCGTTGACACAGAGAGTCCGACTCAAGTGTTTGTTATTTTTCTTCCTGTCTGAACCTCCTCTGCAGGTTTCTAGGAACACTTTCTGCAGAAACAGACTTTTTCATCAGCTCTTCTCCGAGAGGATTGGGCCACCTTATCACACTGGAGAGGTTTACATGCCTTTTTGACCCTAAGAGCTGGGTGGCCTTAAGCATTAGCTGAAAATGGATTCTCCCTGGAAAATAGTTCCTCGGAGAGAGCCAGACAAAAAAAGAGCTTCAGTGGGAAGACAGTTGCCTCAAATTGAGCAGAGAGACTGTTGCAGGATGGAGGAGAGGAGCCGTGTGTGACAGATAACAGTAAAGGGGCGGATGTTGGACCTCAGAGCTGTGATATAGAGTCAAAATTTAAATCAGGAGCAGCAACATTACTCAAAGAAAGACTATTATAGTTGATGTTTTTAATTTAAACACTAATAAAAACACACACTGAGAACATTTACAAGGCAAACCATGTTGCACATCACAAATATGGATTACAGGCTGCTTTTATCCTGCAACATTTTATGTTGACAGAGCCCTGAGCAGTCTGGACCGAATGATTTTACCATAGACTGAATGAAAAGAAGCAGCCTTCCCTTTTTATTGCTGTCACACATTATCTTTATGTAAACATCAATGCAGTCCAATACAAGGCCAGTAAAGCTCTTTGCTTATTATTCACTGTACATTTTGGCAAAGAAATGTACACTCATGGGTCGTTTCATTAGGTAAACTTTGCTTGGTCCTCCTTTTGCCTCCAGAACAGTCTTTCTTTCCTTCAACTGTGAGGATATGTTTTTGCTGGCATTTGTCGGGAAAGTCATGAACAGATTTTGATGATATTTGCAGAGGGTGTTGGTCATGACGAAAGGAAGAAGTGATATGATTTTGGTGGTGATCTGCATTGTGATGTGGATCCAGGAATATTTTCAAAGAGTCGTTCACAGTCTGAGATAGGGCAGCTTTTCACATAATTCGCCCAACAATGTTGGAAATGCCTTGGTGGAGGGTTGTGCTCTCGGAGCATTTCTTGTGAAATAGATCCAACAAGCATCCCTCTGAGACTTTGGTCCATATTGACATGATAGCCTTACAAAGATGCTGCAGATTTGTTATCTGCACATCCATGATGCCAGTCACCCATCCATACTGTTCATATTTTTAAAAGCAAACTTAAGACCTTCCTTTTTAGTCTGGCTTTTAGTTGATTATATTTATAATTATTATTGAATCTGATTTATTTATTTATTCATTTTAACCCTCTTAGTATGTTTTATTTCTAAATTTCAGGTCAGATTTGTGGTTCGGAATTTTATTCTCTGTTAATTGATTTTCTTTCCATTCTCCTACTTCAGTAGATTTTATTACGTATTTGGTTATCTACGACGTAGGATTAGGGCCACGTTTAAAATAAATAAATAAATAAATAAAATAAAACTTAAAAAAAAGAAAGTAAAGTTACGAGAATAAAGTTGAAAAGTTACAAGAATAATCTAATAAAGTTACGACACTAAAGTTGAAAAGTCACAAGAATAAAGTCATAAAGTTACAAGAAAAACGTGATAAATTTATTAGAGTAAAGTTGTTTTTTTAGTCTGTAGAGACTATCAGAAGAGCAGCAGCCACCTGTAGAAAAATGAGGAGCGGCGAGCATCTAGTGAAGTTATACTTCAGTATAAGTTTCACAAATAAGGGAATACTTCTTTTGGCACATCAGCATCACATTATCATAAGTATTAGGACAAGATACTGCAAGAAACTGGAGCTTTTCCAAAGAAAGAACCACACCGACTTGGAGGAGATAGTCTCCTTTTTGGAAGAGGAAATGTACACTCTTCTGGCACAACCTTTCAGAATAAAGTTTGTTTTCTAGCTTAATTTAAATAGATTTTTGACTTTATTTTATCCAACTTTATGAGATTATTCTTGTAACTTTACTTTTTTTTAACTTACTTTTTTTAATGTGGCCCTAATCCTCCATCGTAGCTATCTCATTTTATCATATTATTATTTTAAATTATATTTTATTTATGTATTTATTTACTTATTCATTTATTTTCCAATAGTTTTTCCTTTGTATCTAATTTCTTATCATGATTTTTTATTGTTATTTTATTCTTGCTCCTGTGTTTCCTCATGTTTAATTCAAGATAGCGTTTCCTCAGTCCTCTGTTTTTTTTAGTTTGTGTGTGTGTGTGTGTAAGTGAGTGTGTGTGCTGTATGTGAATTGCAAGGGTGGGGTGGGGGGGGGGTGTACTTTTCATTGTATTCAATTTTCTACTTTTTATTTATCTATTTAATTCATCATTTATTTGTTTTTATGTCAAGCATTTTGTGCTTCAAGACTTTGTATGAAAAGTGCTATTCAAATAAAGTTTGATTGATTGATTGATCCACAACCACCTAAAGGTGCTCTACAGCTTTGGTTCCAAACCTTGGGTCTGTTGGGTGCCATAGGGTCTGTCAGCGTTGAGACTGTCTGATTTTGGTTTGAATATATTAACTTTAACAAAGATTTGCACGCTTAGCTCATATCGTTATGAATCTTTGCATCAGAACATGTGTGTAGACCCATTTAATCTGAATTTCATCGATGAAAACAATTTAAATCAAACTGGGCATCATTTTTCCAGTCTTCTGTTGTCTGATTTTGGTGATTAAGTGGCCTCAAATACCAGTTTGGACGACAGAAGATTGGAAATATGCTGCCTTAGTCAAATGAGTCTCTATTTCTGCTGGACATTCAGACAGTAGGGTCAGAATTCATAAAATCATGGATCCACCCTTCATACAACACTACAAAAATGCTGAACTATCCCTTTAACATGTATGACTGTGAGAAACACTCACCAATTTGTAAATCATTCATTTTATCCCACACTAAAACAAGATTAGAAATCTCATTGTTGAAATTTAATGAGTGTTTGCAGCACAGCACAAAGCAAAGGGTAAAGCAGCACATCATGCTCGTGGGATTCACTGCAGGCACAAATCACAACTCTGAGATACACAACCCACAGCCTGATGCAAACTTTCTCACACACACTCTTCCACAGCCCGCGAGCGTGATGCACTTTCTCACGAACACAAACACAGGATGGCTTACAGTGTCTCATCACGGCAGCCAGTCAGGGGGAAACCTCACAGTAAAAAGTGCGATGGATAGCTGTTGACAGCCAGCAGGAGATGTGTAACTGTTGGCTCTTTGTGTTTTTGGGTGTTTTTATTTTCCTGGTGCAGTGCAGAGCGGCGGGGGAGCCGGGTTTGTGTGCTGTTTGCTGGAGTGAATCAGCATGTGTGTGTCTGTGTGCGAGTGTTGAGTGTGTGTGTGGTTTGTAAATTGGAAAGGAAGGTCACAGATTCACAGTTGATTTCCACATCTGACATTGCTTTAAAGGACACATTTAATGCATTCCAGGCGCAATGATGTGATAAACTGATTTCTTTTTTCCTTGATAACCACTTTTCTTTGAGCCGACTCCATTGCTTGCTTTTTTTTAATCTTAGAGGAGAGTAAATCCAAAATGGTTTCTTTCCATTGAGTTCCTCCTGTTTATGTTTGGATCAGATGCAGAATTCTGTATTTCCCAGCTGTGAGGAGTGTTTAGTGTGGCTTTAAACTCTTTCTGTAACACGAGCTCAACAGAAAGTCACTGCCCTGGCTTCTGTCTTTTACTCTCTGCACCAACAGTGAACAGGATGATGACTGAGAAGGATTTTCAAAAAATTACCATAATTTCTCATTAATAACACACATTTTTTGCTCCTAAAATAGATTTCTGGGTGTGTACTATACACAAGCTCAAGCAAAATTTGTAAAATATTTCGTCTCCCAACATTGGGATTACAACACATCTGATACAAAAAGCCAAAATATTCTCTCTCTGCAAAACATTACCGCCAGACTTGTGTAAGTCTTATCAAACTGACTGTTAAACTGTAATAATCCAATATTTCGGGTCTTAATGAGTTTACCTTTGTGTAATGATCAAGTAATTCTCAAGCATTACGGTACAACTCTTGCAAACACAAGGCACAGCCATTTTGTGAGCAAGGGGACCAAAATAGCTGCGCTTTGATTGGTCGAAGACATCGGCATGTTGATAGCTGCTCTCTGATTGGTCAGTACACTACGACTGAGCATGCTCAGGCAGAAATCGAGTAATTACGCATGCGTGAAGCAAAAGGTGTTTCTGCTTGAGAGAGAAAATGTACGTTATTTGTTGTGAAAATACCAAAATTTCATTGATTACAACTTTGAATGAAGGTCATTTTTGAGTTGTCTGAGAGAGTAAGGTTTGGGCAAAATGTGAGTGCGTGTTATACTTGAATACAATGTTTTTCCTGGAAAAAAGCATGAAATAATGGGGTGCGTGTTATAAATGAGGGCGTGTTATATTCGAAAAATGACAGGACTGATTTTGTTTTGAAGGGTTAGTTCAGGTTTTTTGAAGTGGGTTTTTTTTTGTAAGATAATACAGAAGAGCATATATAAATGTGTGACAAGAAGAAGAAGAGGGGCTTTTAACTTTTGCCAGTGTCTTCAACAGACCATAAAGGACATCAGATAACATGGTATCTTTTAACAGTGTAACACCTGTACACAGGGACACATTGTGGAAAAGAAGAGAGCAGCTTTACACTGTAAAAACTCAAATCTAAGTTTATTCATCCAGTTTCAATTCTAAAAATCTCACAACACTTATTGTAAGCCAAAATTGCCTGACATGTCCAGCTACACATCTTATTTCAGTATTTAGAGACAAAAAACACCCTGGACTACTTGAATAAGTTACAATATCTGCCAATGTAGCAGGACAAACTTTACTTGTATGATGCCTTGGAAGTAAGATGTGCTGTCTTAGGTAGTTTCTATACCTGATTTCAAGACCCCAAGGAGTAAAATTTAGCTTGTTTCATTGGCAGATATTTCTGATGATTACAAGTTATTCAGGCTTTCTTCTTCTTTTTTTATTCTTTGTAATAAAATATCCATCTGGACTTGTCAAATGAAATTGAAATTTTTGTAAGTATTTTAATCTTTTTTCTTCAAATAACACAAATAAACTTGCTTAGATCTGAGTTTTTGCAGAGTTAAAAAGAGAAATTCTCCTGTTTGGATGAGAAGGACTAAATTCTGGGAACTAAATGACTTCTTGGATTAGTCCATGTGTCCTGAGATCTGCTGAGACAGTGAGTGATGTTCACCTGTTGCTGTTTTCATGGCATGTTGTGCCTGAGCACAGAAAGTGATTCTGAGGGATCCAAAACATTATCATTACCTCCGCCAAGGAGGTTATGTTTTTTGTGGGCATTGGTTTGTTTGTTTGTCTGTTTGTGTTCAATGTAACTTGAAAAGTTATGGACGGATTTGGATGAAATTTTCAGGAAATGTGTGGAATGGGATAAGGAACAAATGATTAGATTTTGGGACTGATCCAGATCACCATCCGGATCCAGGAATTTTTTAAAGGATTATTTAGCATTGTCAGATTGGACCATTTTCGCCAAAGTGGACTGAAGCTGCTTGGCAGAGGTCTGCGCTATCTGAGTGCTTTTCTAGTTATCTTGTACTTTGTCATCAGTCTGGTAGCTTTAATGCAGTTATTAGCACTACTGCAGCTACTTATGGTGCTAAAGCGGTGTGATGAGTTAACTCGTCACTATGTTGGCGTCAGTTGCAGTGCCGAATGTGTCCTCGCTGCAAAGGAACTGCTCTACCAGTCAATTAAAGTGAGCAGAGACCACCTCTTTCAGGAGAGCTTGGCATGGTTATTTGTGTTGAAACAGGAATCGATCGCCGTGTTCAAACACCATGGAGAATGTGGATGAGAACTGAAAACCATTTCCAGCATAGAATCAACAACAACTCCCTAAAGGAAGTGATATCATTAGTCTTTTTCCTTATCAATTCCTCCCTCTTTGTTCTGTATGCTTTGTGAATTAAGGGCGCTATGCTCTCACCAGAGGGAGTCAAAAAAAGAACAAAGAAGTCAAAAATCATGGCAGTCAGGGGTGGAAGTGATTGAATTGAGGCTTAATTAAAAAAAAAAAGATGTTTACTGCACATGTTTTAATGACTTTAATGACTCTCATGAATGATCAAGGTGCTAAAATGACTTGTGGCTTATTGGTTGATGATACTGAGACTGCAGCCTTGTTTATACAGACTGTTAAGACTGAACAGCCTGTTTTTGTTTTTATAAGCAACATATGCATTTGTTTAGCTGAGCTGTAATGCTAACAGATCCATATGCTCCAAAATGGTCTATGTTTGCATTTCTGTTCATATCTGGTTTGGAGCGAAACATAGAATAAAAAGCAGATCATTTTTATAGATTCATCCAGTAAAGTAAGTGAACATGTTCTGTTAATAAGCCCGAGCTTTAAAACTGTCATTTGTTCCCTTGTGCAGGATAAAGAAACACTGTAGCTGCACATGAAATGATCATTTTTCTCTCATAGACAGCTGCAGTGAAGTCTGTTCTTTTTATTCTTGTCAAATAACAGAAAACACTTGATTACTATAATCTCAAAGAGAATTCATCAGCATACAATACAACAAAAAAACACAATTTCATGTCTTTAACAGCCTGAGACAATCAATAAAGGCTGTTTTTATTGAAATGGGGTGTCTGTTATTCTTCAGTCAGTTTCTGTTTGATATCTGTTGGCTGGTAAAATTCATTTTTTTCAGCTTTTAATGCTGAAATATGCTTTTGATTTCATCTGTCAGGACTCACAGTAGCTGGGTGGTTTATTTCAGACCAGTGTCTCATTAAAACTCAAACTGTTTGAAGTTTTTCAGCATGTTGGGAGGTAAATTTATCATTCTTTCATGGGCCTGAGGGACGTTTCTGTATTGATTAGCTGACCCGCACTGAAATTGAAGATCCAAGAAGTAAACCAGGAAAACTTTCAAACAGGCACAGACATGCTGATGATTGTTATTAACAGAAGAGGTTTGATGATTTAATGTTTTATGCTTTTAAATTGACACTAAGATTTCTATAGACCTCAAATTCTGACATTTTCTTGGCATCTGTATCATGCCAGGATCTATAAAAAATCGTCTTGGTCTTATATTTTAAAATCATCAGGAATCATTTTGAATTAATTAGCGTACAAAATGGTGTAAAATTAATTACTAAAAAAAGAATGCTTTAAAATGCTTGTTTTGTTACAAAACTTGGTAGGATAGTTGATCATCATCGTCATCATCAGCATGCCATCAGACTGAGGTTGGGAGTTTTTGTCCGAGGGTGGAGCTCAAATTTCAATATTTACAAATGGGGAAAAATCTGTTGTGGTTTGACGGGTATCTTATTGTCCCTGTGAGTATTGACACAACCCCAACAACAACTGTAGTTGAAACTATTTTATCAAAAATGACCTCATGTTTGGGTTGTTTCCTCCACCAAGGTAGCTCACATTTTGCCGTTACATCTATAAGCAATAGTTCCATGATAAAGTTAGCAGGATAATATGATTCCTTGACCCTGAAAACCCACAACTAGCACTCAGAATCATGTTGATATTGTTATTAGTTAGACAGTTATTGAGCAAAAAGATTGTCCTATAATGGCAATTTTCTGGCTCATCACCAAAATCTAATCATTTTTAAGTTAAGCCATTACCAACATCTCCTGAAAATTTCAGCAAAATCTGTCCCGTACTTTTTGTGTAACCTTGCTAACAAGCAAACAAACAGACAAAGAAACATAGATCGGCAAAAACATCCTTGACAGAGGTAACAAAGATATGATGTTTTGAAGTCAGACAGCCCCAAAATCAAGATGCAAAGTTACCTCAATTGGCTTCATGTGGTATGCAGATGCAAGGGTGATAGGGACTGATCTCACTTTTAAAGGCTTAGAAACATTCTATAAATTTGAACATTTAAATAATGATTGTTATTTACACCAAAGTAATTTATCAATTTTAAACTCTAGCCCCCAGAGCGTACATGAAGAGAAAAAACTGGCCCTTGTACAAATGAAGTTGATGATCCCTGGTGTTTACGATCAGTGTTCTTCCATTTTTGTCCAACATCAATTTATAAAACATCCCGATGAATCACTGGCAGCCCGACAGAAGCCAGTATTCTCTGTGGCCGTGTATAAACAAGGATTAAAAAGATAGTCATGCTCCTTGTTTTTCATTGTTTACTGGGGCTCTGCAGTAAGTAGGGTCAACAGAATTACTGTGCAGCGAACACGGCCACAGAGTGAAATATTTACACGGCCTCTCCGATCCTCTGCTGGTCCTCTGTGAGTGCAGCTTGTGGTAGAAAATGCAGAGTTTGTGGAAAGTGGTTGTAAAAAGTGTTTCGACTGAGAGAAGTGGAATAATGCTGCATAATAAAGGTCAACGAGTGTGAGGGCTGGCTGTAAAACCATAAATCAGAGTGGTTCTAATTTCTTGTTATGGTTCTCTGACTGTTGGTTAAGCTTCTCTCAAAATAAATGTCAGAGGTAGGGCTGGGAATCTGAGCAGATTTTAATATCAGTTACAATTACTGCCTTCCACAAATATGAAAACGGAATAATCGGAATTAAAAGATTACTTTGTTACATGACATGTCGAGCTTTTTCTTTTTCCTTTATATTTATTATTTGCATTATTTTGAGGTATTTTAACAAGAATGTTTTTATGTATTGCTTTTCCTTTAATGTTAAAAATTATAGAGTTAAAACTGTTCAGCACTTCAAAAGATGCAGTTCAGTTGTGCATGTCGTCCAGAATTGACACAATGCAGGCACGAGCTGCAGTCTGGACGTCACCAGCAGTGTTGGGGAAGTTACTTTTAAAAAGTAGTGTTTGCTCGGTACTCGTTACTTCTTGAAAAAGTAATCCGGGACTTTATTCAGTTACCTTCTATGGAAAGTAGCTTTTTACGTCACTCATTACTTTTACATGACTTTTATGTTGCTCGACTTTTGGCAGAACCTCATATCTGTTCCTAAATGTGTCGGCCTATATAAAGTTCTCCTGCGGAGGACATAACAGGTATTTCTTTTGTGCTCTTTATTTTACAAAATCATGTGTTTCCTGATTTTTCTTCTGAAATAAGCAACCAGGTCAATAAAAACAAGCAACCACTTGCTATTTCTTTTTCGAATGTGACATATTCCTTTTTTTTTTTTTTTAAAAAAAGGAGAGAAATCCACATAAAGTGTGTTTTAATTTCCGTCTACATTTCATTTCAATTTCATAGTGCCTAGCAACCATTCAACAAAAGAAGCCCAATGCTGCTTTTAATAAGCGGACCTGGCAACTATGCGCCATGTGCGTGAGTGTGTTTGGGGGCAGACGCGATAACCAGGAAACGAGGAAGTGGAAAGGACAAACTACCTACTGCAGTCGTGTTTTGCTGGAGCTGGGAGATAAATAATCAGGGGGGGTTCACACAGACAGAAAAGCCCCAATAAACAACTGCACATCAAGAAACAAGCCTAAAAAACCACAACCTGCGGCCGTGACTCACGAGATTTGCAAGCGACTTCAGAGAAAAATAGGCCCAAAGATGCTTATAATGAGCAGACATGGCAACCCTGCTCATGTCTAATGCGGGCAACTGAGAAGGAAGCATCGGTGTCAGATCTGTCCGTGGTAAAAGTAACGTTGCACCAAATAAAAAAAGGAGCTAGGTCTTGTTACCACATTTTCAGTAGTAGTGCGTTACTTTACTTTCTACCTGAAAAAAAGTAGTTTTGTTACTGTAACACATTACAAAGTAATGTGTTACACACAACACTGGTCACCAGTAGGATCAGTGTAGAGGCAGAGGAGATATGGGAGAGATCGCAACAGAAATAAGAGAAAGTTTTAAAGAGAAACTGAAAAATAAAGACCACAGTCATCAACACCCTCCTTTAGAAGTCAGGAAACCAGGAAATAAGTTTGGTGTAGAAATTCATCTGGTGATCGTGTACATCTGTGCCTTGGAGTTCACCATGGCTGACAATGTTTGTGTTGGCTTAGTTTCCTTGGCTGTATTTTCTCACATATAAACTAATGAATTTCTCTTTTATACACTGGTTAATGAAAGTGAAGCATTGAGGGGTGCACCCTCTGCTTTTTCAGTGTTTCTTTGACAACATATGCAGTAAGATCATCCCCGTGTTGTTGCTGAGACATTGATCAAACTTAAAACTCGGGATATTCGACTGTGCAATGCTCCTGATCCATACAGAAAAAAGAAAGAATGAATGATGAAAAGAAAAGAAGATAAATACATTAAAAAGTCATTGATATTCTGCACAGACTCCCTCCAGAAACTCATGTCTCTTGTATTCTTGTTTGCTTCCTGGTGTACAATGCCCACAACTCCAATTCATGCAGTAAATTCACAGCATATTCACGACGAGAGATACTCGGACAGTCTGGATGAAATGTTCCCTTTGTAAATTGCTTCTATTTAGGGAAAAGGTTTTTGCCAGTCGGGGACTGACAGCTCCCCTTCTCACACACAAACACACACTCCCCCTCTCTCCCTTTGCCATCACCTCCCATCATGGCCGACGGCTGTTTGAGCCCTTTAATATCGGCCTGAATAATGCAGCGCGTTTCACAAACCAGGCGTCGCTCCTTCGGATCGTTCCAGGCCTCACCGCCTGCCTGAGCGAAAGATATCAGGAATATATATTTTTTTCCCCGTCACTTTAATATCTCTTTTCTCCCTCCTTTTCTCCCGCCCTCTCCCGTAGCTCGCCCTTCTCCCCCTGCTGCTCTGCTTATTATACGGTGCACTCATGCTACTTTATTACTCTGATGTCTTTTTCTCTGCCTCTTTGGCGCACTCCAACAAATGAATGAGAATGGTCACATGCCAAGCATCAGTCTGATTCCCTCTCTCTGTTTTTTGAGATTTTTTCACCACAGCTACTGAACATTTTCCTCCCATGAAAGCTTACTTCGTTTACAAAATGAGCTGGTTTCATCATCTTAATCCTCCCTGCTCCATCTGTTTACCCACTCTCAGGACTCGTTGTAGACTGGAGGAAAAGAGAAGGAGGGAAATGAAATTAAAGTGAGAAAGCAAGAGGAGGAGATTGTCTAGAAGAAAGAGAAGGATGGGAGAGGGAGACGTGTGAGGCAGAGCGGGCATTACGTCAGACAGCCGGCTGGTTGAAGGCAGCGACATTAGTAAGTGATGTTTGGGAGAAGAAGCAGCCAATCTGAGAGGAGGGTGACAGTTATGGATTGTGTTTATGACTCTGCAAATGGGGGTGTGTTGCAAACCCGCCATACTTTCACAACAGTTGGAGATGTGTGCCTGCAACCTGCCACAGAAACACGTGCAGTTATGACTGCATTAACAGGGACGTGAGTGTCCTGATCAGGGATGGGAGTCAAAAACCAACTTCAATCAAACTAGACTTCTTGGATGTCAGATTTGTTTATTCTTTTTTGTTTACATCATTATAATATAGATATAAAACGTTAGATGGAGCATCTGAAAGTGCGTTTTTATTTTACATCAAAATCTTCATCAAGAATTTTTATTTGTTTATTTATTTTAAACATTGAAATTGCTTAGGGAGCAAACATATTTTTTTCCGCTATAGCCCTCTGTATCTTAGGAGGATATAGTCCTCACTGAAGGGGCAGCCCATGCACCACTTGCCAATAATGTCCAGTTTTATCATGTCTACATTTGTCTTTCTGAAAGACCTCATATTTTGCCTTGAATCAGGGTCATATCTATCCATTCTGAATGACTACAAAAGTATGTCCACAATCACTAATGTTAAAATAAGGTAAGGTCATTTTCACATACAGAGTCCCTCTGATGGTGCTGTATTCTCTCTCTGAGACGCTCCTGTCACTTGAAGGTTCCCTTCCCCATGTGGGTCCAGTCCGATCTGATTGATTATCTATTCAGGTCATTTTGGCAGTACTCTGCACCATGTTGTCAACAGCTCTGCATTCATTCTAACTTCTCTGCGAAGCACTGGATAGCAAAAGGGCTTAAACTAGTATGTCAATACACAAAACTCATGAAGACAAATTACATAAAAAAAAAAATTCAATCTTGATCTTAAACTTTGTAGCCACAGCAGCATCCACACTGTAGGAATTTTTTCCAGGCTTGCCATTACTTTTATGTTTTCAGCCCAATTAATGCATTCCTGTTACCACTTCTCTTTACACAAAAGGATGTTGATTGGTCCTGCCATTCCTTGACTAATAACAAGTTTAACTGCTTAAAGCTTTAAGGATGGAGCTGCCTCATGACGTGAAATCTGATAAATCTACTTTTAAATGTTGCCATTACATATCAAAATAGGCTCCATCCATCATCTTAACCAGTGGTTCTCAAGCTGGTCTGACATTTGGACCCTATCACCCATTTATTTCAAGCTGTGACCCAAATCGAGGGAAAAGTTCAACATCTCAAATTTATTTATTAAAAAGATGCTGCACTTTAAACCTGGGGTAGTACAGAATATCACAGTATACCAACACAAAAAATCAAGTTTAGTAAGAAACCAAAATGACTTGCAGGTGGTGATGCTAGGAAATATTCCCTTTTACACTCAATTAGGTGTTTTAAATTTCAACAAAAAGTACAGCTTAGGGACACAAGGCCTTAAGTAATAATATTAATCACTGGCACTAAAAAAGATGTTGATCATGAGGCTGTCACAAAACACAGAAGACTTTGGTAAATTCACCGATTTTTAACAGACTCCACAGAGCTTTAATGGACAGAAATGAAATTAAAGTCTAACTACTCAGAAGCTGTTGAAAAAATTTATTAAAAAACCACTTGTCCCTTTTAGGGTCATAGGGGGCTGGAGCCTGTCCTAACTGACACTGGTTGCCAGCCGATCACAGGGCCAACATATAGAGAAAGACCATTCACACTCACAGTCAAGCCAAAGAGAAATATTAGGGTCACCAGTTAAACAAGCATGTTTTTGGTCTGTGGGAGGAAGCCGGGGTACCTGGAGATTGTGCATGCTGCATCACTGTGCATCCCCAAGTTACCTACAAGATCAATGTAATTCTCCCACCAGCAGGAGACACATACTTTGTCCCTCCGAAATGATACCCTTTTGTAGCTGCCACCATCCATAGTTTGCTCATTTGTCACTGTACTGCAGCTGCACCTGCTCAGGTAGCCTGCATCTGTCAGGGAACAGAGTCAGAATCATCATTTCTTCATGATTTCTCAAGGAGCTAAATCTCTGTACTCCCAAACAAAATATAGAATTTAAAAAATCTGCGTTGTTGCACTCCATCAAGAAAATTAAACTCTGCTCTTTAACTTGAAACAAATTCAGGGATTCTTCAGCACATTTTTTGTGTCCTGCTTTACGGCTGCAGTTTTCTTTTGTTAAAAATCTTGACAACGGAAAATGTCCCTCTTTACCACAGTGATATAAAGTAATATAGAGAAAAGATGAAAACCTCCTGTGGATATGAGTGTGATTTATCCTTTATGCTGTGAAGCAGGTGTTCCACTTAATTTGATTCCTGCTAAACGCTCTTCTGGGAGCCACCAGTAAATTGTCTTTACTATGTTTTATACTGATAAGAGTTTAAATCACAATCGTAGGCTTTGGTGTGCTTCAAAGACAGATTTAATATTGTGATGTTCTTTCACTTACCAGAGATCTTTGTCCATGTCGTGTGTTGCAAGTGTCTGATATGCTGTCAAAGAGTACACTGGGAGTTTAACACAATGATAGAGGAACATAAAAAAAAAAAAAGTTGAATGGTCCAACTGTGTTATGCAACCATTGCATCTTGATTGGTTTGCAGGGTCACACACAGGGTCCAGGGTTAATTTCAGAGGGCTGCAGCAGGTGAATGTCTTAACTACACAGTCATTATAAAATACTGTGTTTTAAGCTCTGCATGTGTAACTGAAGCTTCTGTCTCCTGCTCATCTGCTCTCAGAGCACAATATTGAAACATACATGTAACATGCACTGACACACACGCACTCAAAAACCATTGCATGCAGCTCCTGTATTACAGTAGGGCAGGGATTGGGTCAGTTTTGTTCTTGGCATACAATCTAGGGGGCAGATTTAAGAAAACAGTAATAATAAAGATAATAATAATAAACAATTATTTGAAAATATTCAGTCCAGTTAAACTTTCATTAGTTTAATATTTTGAATTTCTAACTCTTAGTTACTGTGTTAGCCGTGAAGAGTGAGATCAGTTTTTTACCCATCCTACAGCAGCCACCTGGAGTTTCATTAAGATATCCATAAAACTACAAGATTGGGGAAAAAGGAAAAAGGAAAAAGTCAGAATTCTGAGAATGAAGACAGATCTTTTTTCAGAATTGTGAGTTTAATCTCAAAATTCTGACTTTTTTTTTTGTTTGTTTTTTTGTTTTTTTTCTTAGGAATTCTGGCTTTTTCTTTCTAGGATTTCTGTCTTTTTACTCAGTCATGAAACAAAGCTTAATCTCTGAAGAAAATTATTTGCAGTGGCCCTAATCCTCACCTGTATGATAACACTTAGGGGCCAGATGAAGAGCTTTGGGGTGCCTGCAGTGGCCCCCGGGCTACCAGTTGGTAATCATTGTGATAGGATCTGAGATCTGCGGAGGCTGTGTTCAGTTTGTGTCTGTGCAGCCATAATCGTGCCTCTATTAGTGATCTGGTGAAACCATGGGGTCAACTTTTCTATGCTCTGTCAGCATTTATATAGAACCAGTAACTTAATGGTTTTAACGTCCCAAAGCTAGAAACTTCCCCACACACAGGCTCTGACAAACAGATCTGCATTATATTCAAACACAAAAACAGGATGCGCGGCAGAATAGCTGAGTCCAGAGGCCGTCTACATCCCGATGGAGCCATGCTTAGAAGTTGGTTTGGTAGCTGAGGATATGCAAGCAAGCTGACCTCCTGGGGTACTGTCACCGTGTTGATAACACAGCTGAAAGGGGTTGGTGCTGTTGGGCTGTTGGATAAACTGTGATCTGCTGTCATGACCAAAGCTGAGAACAAATATCAGTCAATCAATCAAACTGTACTTGTAAAGCACTTCACATACAAAAATGTAGCATGGGGGTTTCACATGGGCAAAAACAACCGCAACAACAAAAACATGCAAGACTGACATAAATAAAGCTAAATAGAACACAAAACCCATTTTGAACAAAACAAGGAAAAATAACTATATTTAAGATGTGGGACTGAGGAACTGAGGAAAAATATTGGGACTGTGGGAGACTTATGCCAAAGAAAGGTCAGAAGGAAAGACACTTCAGCTTTGGTAACGGCCACAATTGAAATTCTAAACACTTGTTTCAGCATCTGCCCTGATTTTTACAATCAGTGCATCACTTACTTTGGAGTTCTGTCGCCTTGCATATTGTCTTTACAGCAGTATGATAACATTAATGTGGCACTCAAGTTCAACTCTGTCAAAGCCAACCTAAGAGAAGTACTTGTTTTTGTTGAATGAAGCTACGTTTTGAATACAGATGGATTTGTGATGCAACGTGCTGATTAACTGAGTCTGCAGGGGCGGCTTGATGGACCACCTGAGCACTGTACAAGACCCTTAAAAGCAAATGCAAGCAATTTCTTTCCAACTTCTGAATTTCATAGCCTAAAAAAAGGGTCAGAACTCTGGAGCATTATGATACAACTCATTCAAATGCACTGAAACAATTGTGTGCAACACCAAAATACAATTTACGACTTTTTATAATCAAGCTGCCAACTTGGCCAGTGAGTCAAAAGGTTAATTTTGGACTCTGGTAGCACATTTTCCTCATGATAATTGGTTATTTTGCAGTGCGCAGAGTACATGTGTGCATTTTTGAGTTTTCAATTTAGAAAGAAAACAGAGTATTGCAGCGCCTTGGCGAACATTTGTGTTAGCCTGAGGGGAGAAGTGAAGGGGGGGGGGTTAATTAAAGAGAGTGAATGGAGTGAGGGAGAGTGTAACGGAGGGCGTCAGGAGGGAAAGATGGAGTGTGTGTTTGTTGTGTTTAAGTGGAGTGTGTGCGTGGTTGTGTGCAGAAGCGTGTGCGAGCTTCTTGGCGAGCTCAATGACTTGAAGATGATACATCGACCTGCGCTGTTTACATCTCCGTACATTCCAGTCCGCCCAGTCAAGGCCTCAGTTGGCTCTCCTCCTGGCCCATATTTCATTCACACACTCAGATGGTGCCACACACACACACACGCACACACACACTCCTAAAACACTAACCTAAATGCACACTGTGGATGTATCTCAGCTGTTAACTGGCAGCTCCGTTGATACTAAAACGATTACTTATCTCTGAGCCTGACAGTCAGCACTTAGGGTTTAGAGCTCCCCCATCACTTCAATTATCCACTGATGGATAACTGACCTTATAATAAATAACAGTTATTGATCATCTTTACAATATGGCCTCTAGTTTCACAATAAAGACTGATGTAATGCCACTTAACTTTAGTAAAAAAAAAACCCAGAGGAAGAGCTTAGAAACAAGATTTTACTATGAAAAGCTTACAAACTCCAGTTCCAGTTAAGTTGGAATGTTGTGTTAAAGGTAATAAAAATTACATGTACAATGTTTGCAAATCCTTTTCAACCTTTGTTCAATTGAATACTCTACAAACACAAGATAGTTAATGTTCAAAGCTGAACTGTTGACTTGCAAATGTTCACTTATTTTGAGTTTGCTGCTCAAAACCCATTCTACAAAAGCTTAACATTTGCAAAAAACCTTCGAGTTTATTAGTTTGAGACCCCTGCCCTGAATAATGAAGGCAGCTCTGAAGCCAACCCTTTAATAACAAGGTGTACCAGTGGAGTGCATATTTTTAAAACAACACCATAGATATTTTTATGAGATTTTGGTTGTATTTGTTCCCAATTTCAGGGGCTGCTGCAGCACCCAGCACCCCTACTGAAGATATCCTCGATGTTTGCTGATTTTTTACTATTCCTCAGTAGTCAATGGTGTTTTTATTTTTTGGGGGTATCTGCTCAGCTCTGCACAGTTTGGATGCTGCCTTGTCCGTTTCCCTTTACAGCATTGTCTGTATCAGTACCTTTTGAAGTGTGGCTACATGAAACTACAGTGGCATCCTCAAATAAAGAAAAGGAGGAAACAGGGATGATTGACCTGCCAGCACCTTTTAGGCTTTTTCTTATGATTATTTTGTTTATTTTGATGAGACAGTGCATATTAAAGAACATACAATGTCAAGGGAGCCCATACAGAGGTTTGTTTGATCAGTCAATCTTTATTTGTATCACACCGATTCATAACAAGTGTTATCTCAAGACACTTTACAATAGAGCAGGCTGAAGACAAACTCTTCATTTATAGATACACATATATACTTATATCCTTACATAAAATGGGCAAACCTACAGTGCAGTGCATCACTATGAGGCTTACAGTAACAGTGGCAATAAAAAAACCTGTTTAGCAACTTGAGATCTTGGAGTGGAGTCAGTTTCATGTTGAATAGCTATCCAACAAATCTGTGTTTGGCGAAGGAAGGGAGGTTAAGTGAGAATTGAAGGTAATGACAGACTCGTGGTGACACTCTGACCGTTCAGATGTCAGCAGTGTCTCCATGTCATGTTCCGTCTTTGCTCAGCTAAATGAAACCCTGCTGGAGGAGATATAAAAACAGTTCCAGGTACAATCCCATTGGAAAGCAGAAACAACCAAGGAAAGCAGAGTAGAGTCAAACTGATACCCCATCGAGGAAAAGCCCTGTAGGATGAATATAATTGACCTGCAGGCCCACTAAGAGAAATGGCTGTGCCCCTCAAAGACACAAGGACAAGCCCCCCTCAAATTTAAGAGTGACTTATATGAAAGCATGAACTTCATCAAGAAAATCCTCTCCACACTACAAAAACACAAATCTAAGCGAGGGCATTTGTCCAATTTCAGGGCAAAACATCTCACTTGGCTAATTGTGCCTCAACATCCTGATGTTTCTGGTCTAACACATTATTTTACGATATGAAAACTAAAATTAAGGCCTGAGTTGCTTGTAAAAAGTAAAACTATCTGCCAATGAGACCAGCCAAAAGTGTCTTAAAATGAATGTACTATCCTAAGTAGTTATTAAATCTCAATTTAAGACCTTCACTGGGGGAAATTTTGCTTGTTTCATTGGCAGATATTACAAGCAATTTAATGTCTTGTTTTTGCTGTTTACTCCTTGTCCTAAGACATTTATCTGAACATGTCAAATGCTTGTGCATTAGGATAAGTGTTTGGGATATTTCTGACTTTACATTAGACAAGCACACTCACTAAAATCTGAGTTTTTGCTTTGCATCCTCCTTCTCATGGGCTAGCATTGCTGCCTCCTTTCTTCCTTCATTGCACTTGCATCCTTGCTTTTATTTGGCTCAAATTCTCTTTTAAAGGCACAGTGTCTTTGCTGGTTCTCTCTATTTCTTCTTTTCTGTCAACCCAATCAATGTTCAGATCCTGTGATTGTTGAATTGAAAAAAAAAAGACCTTAAACTTGAATGCACTGGGTTACACTTTGACAGATGGAATCAATAATGTGCTTGTTGCCATGTATGTTCGGGAGGCGTTTCTGAAGAGGATTTGAAGCTCTGATGAAAGACTTGGATACAGAAGAGAAGCTTCAAAGAGGATTGACAAGAATTCTTTGGGAACTCGCCCTTCATTAGCATCCATGTGAATAAAATAATGAACAAAGGGAAATAAAGCTACATACAGGAGCGATGAAGAAGCCACGTCTACACGTAAGGCTATAATGAAAGAAGCAGAAAATGATGGAAATAAAAGCCAGAATGAGTTATTTTACATCACTGCTCAGATCATAGTGAGAACAGCTTGTGAATTAAACCCTGATGAGAAGGAAAAAAAGCAGCTGATTTCTTAAAGATACAGTCAAAGCTAACACACAGGACACAAGCGTAGAACTACACACAGAGAAAAATCATTATTTGCCGAGTGTCTGTACAGTAAAGTGACCTTAATGCCCCACCTCCCCCGCATGTTATGAAGCCGGGAGTCATTTGCTGCGAACGCACAGAGCAGGACACACAGCGGGTCGCCTGTAATGATCGCAGGCAGGGCGGCCGCAGTGCATGCCACTGATGACTTCCTTCATATGTGTGTGTGTGAGGCGTGGGTGTAATTGCATGGTTTGTGTGTGTGTGTTTGTCCGCGCTCTTTTCCATCCACTGTGTTCATTTATCCATGTCTTTGATACGCTATGTATGCATGCAGTGTATTTTACAGCAGTTGTGTGCCGGTGTGTGTGTGCGTGTGTGTGTGAACGTGCAGTGGCGTGGAGCCGTAGATTTATAGGCATGCCTCTACGCTCTCCAATGATGTGGGACTGGGCCATGAATCAGCTCAGCCTGTAATGAATTCTGATGGCCCACAGGAGAGGAAGAGGAGGAGAGGAGGGAGGAAGATGGAGGAGGACAAGAAAACAGGAAGGAAGGGAGGAAATAGAGAAGAAAGAGGGAAAGTGGTTGAAATGAAAGAAAGAAGAATTGAATTATGAAATAAGGCAGTAAAGGAGAAAAGAGAACTGTGGGTCCAACACAATTCAGTCCTCACACTTCATTCTTCAAGGAAACATCTCTGTTTGCACTCCTGTCACTGTCATTATGACAAGATATGGCTGTTAAAAAAGGAGTTTAATGCTGTAACCAGTTTTTATTAAACAAAACCTCTTTGTCCTTCAGTATCCTCCTCTTCTGCATCAACACCCCACTGCGTTCACCTTTTTCTTCAGACTGTTGTCCACATGGAGACACAAACATATTCGTTTTTAGAACATTTTCTGTAAACACAGCATCATTTCAAGAAATGTGTCCATCCACATAAACACACTGAAAAAGCATGTGACACCACACTTCGTTCCATTTTGGCTGGACACCAAAAACCATACCAACCAGCATGTAACTTAATGAACATTTAGGGCTGGGTATTTCCATTAACCTCACAATATGATATGTATCCCGACTCTGAGGCTACGATACGATATGTGTATCCTGATACACGTACATGGTGAACATTGACTACACTTTTAACTGAATACCCGACAAGTTTTGTTTTTTATTACAAGAATAAAAAGAACAAGGATGAGTTTGAAATGATTTTACAACTTAAGAAACTTAAGTTCAGGTCCTCAAAGATGGTAGACTTCAGTTTAAATTTGGGACATGTGCTTCATCATGTAGCTTGGCTTCTACTTTGAATGGTGCCATTGTTAACATTACCCAAAGTGTATTGACAACAACTATCAAAACATTGAGGCCTTTTTGATTCTGTAGAATCCATATCGATACATGTATCACCAAGGAGTGTGCGATGATATTTTTCTGTATCGATATTTTGAGTGCAGGCCTCTGAGCATTTGGAGTAAATGAATATACATGTCCACATGGTGAAATTAATTGACATGTTAAAATATAATTATATACTGCTGTGTAGTGGACCATTCTAACAAGGCTTTAAATGTCAGTTTTATATCTGAGAGTCATTTTTTGAGGCTTAAACAATTATTTTAACAGGAGCACTTTGTGGGCTAATGCTCATGCTAGCAATCATCAAGTAATCTCATCACTGAAAACATGGCCGTGTCTTTATATAATAAATGATCAGTCTTTATCACTATGGACTACATAACTACGAGCACACACCCCTAAACAGTTGCTATTGAAACAGTTTCATCAGGAAGGACTTCATGTTTGATCTGACATCTGAAAGCTACTGTTAGTCAGTATTTAACCAGAGAGACAATAAAATGAGAATGAAAGCCAGTGATGGAAAACATGACAGCACCAGTGAGGGGGGGGAAATGTCTACATCAGTCTATGTGGCTGGCAGCAGTACACAGCAAAATCAGCGGAGTCAAATTAACACTACAAGAGTTAACATGAACACTTCTAAAGTGTCTATATATGGGTCCACACCGCAGTGTGTTCTCTGATCAACGCTTGTATGTGGTGTTAGAAATGTACTCATTCAGAGTATCTTCTTTAACTATTTAAGTGTAACCTCCAAATTGACACTGCAAGGTGTAAATTCTGGTGTAAGTGTATATATATTGTTTAAAGGAAGATTCTGCTGGTTACATTAAAAAAAACATTTGCACCACAGTAATTTAAAAGACTTTCTGAACCGTACAACAGAATGGAACGATCATCAAAATGTATTAACAGCACATCCCTAAGGTGAATGCGTGATGTTCATGTGTTGATGTTGCAGTTTTCTTAAACAGAGGAAGGTCATAGCTTGTTTCAGTACAGTAAGATAAATCTGGTACTCAGTGCCATATTTTCCCTGGCGAGCCACCAAATTAAGAGGTGTAGCTCATACATGACCGAGATAATCAACACTACAAGGGTTGATTCTAGATTCAGCGCTCAGAGAGACCAGTCCTGAGTTGAACATGCTGCAGTGACACTTAAAATTTTGATATACTGACAACTGTTTTTACTCTTATTTACAATTCTAAATCTTTTTCTTTTGAGGATACATTTTCAAGGATTTGACTCCATCCAGAGTACAATTAACTCTGCACAAATTTTACCAACACCGAAACTTTCAGGTGAGAATGACTGATTTTTATAAGGTAAAAATGCATTAATTTGGAAAATATAGGGTGGATATTTGGTGGAATTTAGGCACATGCTTAGAGAGGTGGCATGCATGCTCAGTGGCAGGAAGTAGGCTGGTAATTGGCTGGAACTTGGCAGGCACTCGGGTCGAAGGGGAAAATTGAAGCAGCTCTATCTAGTTATATCAATATAATTATATGACATTGTTTTTGAAATCCTGCCCCCAAATGTCTGTCAAGCCTACACCGCAGTAATGGAAAGCTTCTCTTTCCAGAAAAACCTCAACATGGAGCACGATGCAGGCAGCACTCGTGTTTCCTTAGAAACATAATTGTCAAATCAATTTACTGTTATATCCGCCAATTTAATCAGCAGGAGGCAAGGTACATGGGAAAAAAATATTTCAAGAGTACAACCAAGAATTATGAAGAAAATAAAAAGCTTTAACAGCATAGCTTCAGAGATTTTATAATAATATCTGTTCTTTCAAAGTCATCATGAGTACAGTGAGAAAATCATGCTGAGCATACTAAAACTAAATCATTTACTCAGTGGGGGATGAAGACAGGCTGCAGCACCAGCATGAGGGCACTAGTGTCATAAAAAAGAAGAAAAACATTCAGAAAGAGAGCTGTACAGTAACGCCAAACTCCAGAGTGTCATAAGTAGATGTAATTAATACCCGGGGGAGCGGCCATGATGGCTCTGTCCTCAGAGCAGAGGGCTCAGAGCTCCCAGGGACACAGACTGGACTTGGCTTTGTGGGTAAGCCGACCTATATTGATGTTGATTGATCGCTATGTAGACTCCCGACAGCTCCTCTCGTCCCCTCCTCACATACCTCCTGTTTAGAGGAACTCTGCAGCTAAATCTCTGCATTTCTTCATCACACATCATCTCTACAGGTACAAACTCTGTTTATTTTATGTTTTTATTCATATCTAAAATTCATCTTTGGTGTAGTGCAAAGTATCCCTGAAAAACACACCAGTGCTTTTTGGAAAAACAAATAAATGAAAAAAATACAGCGAAAGACCAAATAAAAACACAACTACAAACCTTAATACAAAAGAAATTGGGACAATGTGTAATATGTAAATAAAAACAGAATACATTGTTTGCGAATCCTTTTTTCAGTAGAATACACTACAAAGACAAGATATAATGTTCAAACTGATGAACTTTTTTGTTTTTTGTTGCAAAAATTCAGTCGTTTTGAATTTGATCGTTGAAACTTGTTCCTAAAAAGTTGTGACAAAGGCATATTTATCACTGTTACACCACCTTTCCTTTAATAACGATTAGTAAGTGTTTGGGAACTGAGGATACTTACTGTTGAAGCTTTGAGGGTAGAATCCTATCATATTCCTGCTTGATATATGACTTCAGTAGCTCATTATTCCGAGGTCTCCGTTGTTATGTGCTTCATAATTCACCACACATTTTCAGTGAGAGACAGGTCTGGACTGCAGGCAGGTCAGTATAGTACCTGCACTCTTTTACTCTAAAGCCACACTGTTGTGACACGTGCAGAATGGGTCTTTCACTATCCTTCTAAAATTAGCAGGGGAATTACTGATAAAGAGGTCCCTCCGGTGGCAGCATATGTTGCTCCAAACCTGTTTGTACCTTTTAGCATTAACAGAGCCTTCACAGATGTGCAAGTTACCCATGCCATTGGCACCAACACACCCCTGTACCACCACAGATGCTGGCTTTTGAACCTTGCTCCGATAACGGTCTGGATGGTCCTTTTCCTCTTTAGCCCGGAGGACACTACAACCAAGATTTACAAAAACAAGTTGAAATGTGGACTCGTCAGACCACAGCAGACTTTTCCACTTTGCCTCAGTCCATCTCAGATGAGCTTGGGTTCAGAGAAGCTGTGTTTCTGTGTATCGTTGATATTTGTCTTTGGCTTTGCATGGTAGAGTTTTACTAGCACTTGAAGATGTAGTGACAAACTGAGTTAACTGAGCCGACGTGGTGAAATCCTTTACAGAATGATGTTGGTTTTTATGCAGTGCTGCCTGAAGGATCAAAGGTCACAGGCATTCAGTGATGGTTTTCACCCTTGCGGCTGACATGCAGAGATTTCTCCAGATTCTCTGAATCTTTTAACGATATTATGGACTGTAGATGATGAATCCTTAAATTCCTGTTACTGCACAATGAGAAACATTGTTTTTAAACTGTTGGACTATTTGCTCACCTGTTTGTTCACAAAGTGGTGAACTGACACTCACCTGTTTCTAATTAACCAGTTCACCTGTGGAGTGCTCCAAACAGGTGTTTTCCTCAACTTTCCCAGTCTTTTGTTGCCCTTGTCCCTGTTTTTTGGTACATGGTGCAGACATCAAATTCAGAATTGGAGAATATTAAAAAATATAAATAAATTATCAGTTTAAACATTACATATCTGATCTTTGTAGTGAATTTATTTAAATGCACGTAGGAAAAAGATTTGCCAAATATTGTTTTCTGTTTTTATTTATGTTTTACACAACGTCCCAACTTCATTGGAATAGGAGCTTGTTTTAAAAAACACAACAGCAATTACAAACAAACAACAATAAGAACAAAAAATAACAAAACATGAAAACTATAACAACAAACAAAAACAAAAAATAAATCAAAAAGCATAACAAGTCAAGAAACGTCAATAAAATCCCCAAAACACATGCAACAAACAAAACAAAAGAACAAGACACAAAAATACACAATGGAAAATTTAGCACACATTGATAATGATACATAAGACTCGCATAGCTAAAAAAAAAAAAACACTCAAAAATAAAACAGCAACGCTTTGATTAAGGTGTTTTCTTATTTCATATGTATCACAAACTGCATGAACATTTGAGAATGTTTTACTGAAAAAACAAATTAGATCTTGAACTTGATCCTGATCCTCAGGCAGCTCGAGTTATGTGTATACAGTTCTTTTACAGCATTTATGTGTGTGTACAGTTTCTTCTAAAGGTTCAGTATCTGCTCTCACAGCTGCAGATGTTCCAACACTCCAGGTGATGCATCCCTCTGCACCTCAAGCAGCAGAATACTGACTGACAATCAGTCGAGCATTAGCAGCTTTTTTACTGGAACAGAAAAAAAAAGATAAATCAGTCTCAGTTGCAACCCAGCGCACTAAACTCACGATCTGCTCCATGCATTTAGCCAACAAACAGCCGCTGTGGCACTGTTTCTTCTTCTCATCCCTCCAGAGGGTGTTTGTGTAGGATGCATTTTGTTTCTCCAACAACAGCTTAATTTGCATGCAGGATCTGACACATTCAGCAGCACCACAGCTGTTCATCTCACATTTCACATGCTGATTTTGATTAAGCAAATTAAACATGGAGGCCAATGGAACAAACTCAGCCCTCATACATAAACTGTGCTCAGAGATCGCAGCCCTCGCCTTGTTAAAAGTGGTCAGCATTCACTTTTTCTTCATGATGTCTTTCAGCTTTTCAGCGACAGGTTTGGTCTTTCAGTGTGTGAAACCGTCAATTCAGAGTGACACGCTCCTTTCTTCTCCCCTTTTGTGTAAAGAATGAATATTCTGCCTGAGAGGACTGTGTGAAAACCTTTCTTACAAAGTCCAGGCATAGTGAGCTCCAACAACATAATACCTGCTATTAAAAGCAGGAGTACTAAAATTTCTCACCTCAGTTCACTAACTTTCAACAGGGATATTTGTGTCTATTCCATTTCCCTGCTTTACTCGAGCAGCAAACTGCAATTCTCCCAAAGTTTAGGTCCATTTTCAGTGGGTCCCAGACTATCAGACTTAAATCACTAAGATTACTATGTGGAGAGCGATCATTTCTACCCCCTCCATCACACTGACACAGCTTTGCTCAATGGCACATGCATGTGCCCTCTGTAGTGATATCATGAAGACAATTTTATAAATGGTAGATTCGCAGAAGCCTTCGGGATGCAGCAGAGAGGCTACATGGTGTTTTATGAGGTTAAGTGTGCTGAGATGAAGCTCAACATTACAAATTGGAAATACCTCTTGAGACAAAGCCTCTGCAGCATTGAGGACAGTCAGTGAATTTGTACAGCAGAAAAGCAGAAAAGCTTGAGGATGTTTTTTGTTGGGAGTTGCACTGGGGTCTTCAGTTTTGTAAATTTAGAGCTCTTTGGATTGGTCCAGGTCTTATGCTGCTGTTCTTGGGTTGCAGATGGCCAAGATTGGGGAACCCAGACTACACTTTTTTTTTTTTTTTTTTTTTTTTTGTAACAACGGTTGGTATGTCAAACTGATCACGGAGCCACAAATTTACTCTGACAAGAATGACAGACTACACAACTGAAACCAGCTGCATGTGACAACTGATGTGATGACGGTGAAAGGAAGAGGGGCAACAATGAAGACCACAGACAAACATACTGTATTTAGAGAACAGTACTTTAATTTGTGTCTTTAAATGTTATGGTGAATAATGTATTAGTTTGCTGATAAATGTTCACAGTCACTCACCGTTTCTCTCCAACATTTCTCTCTCTCCAGTCAGTGGTTGTTCCTTTACAGCATATCTTAAGGGCAGGGATGATCTTTTTCAGAGCTTTGCTGACTTTTCCTCTGTCTCAAGAAATCAGCCATGGTTGTTACACATGCAGAGCTCTCAGTGCTCTCATTGGTCAGTGTCTCAGATGTGGAGGGACGGATTGTATTAGGCAGGACAAAAATCAAACCTGCTAGAATTTCTGTCCTGAAGACTGATCTGTTGTTGTCAGTCATTTTGACAAACTACAGAGGGAATGACCAGTTTTCACAGCTGACTGGTCCCGAAACCAGTCAGCTGGTTTTGGGACCTTTCTTCCTTTGGATGTGTCTTTTTGCGCTTCTCAGGAAAATCTATTTAGGGATAACAGATCAAAATTATCCAATTGCTGAAATTTACATTTTTTGTTTGGTGATGTACTTACACTTGTCCCTTCAAAATTAAAAAATAAACACATGTAAATAACTTACAATGACCTAAAGGATGGTATGATAATGTATCATATCCATTGATTGCATTGAATGTTATTGCACTATATTACCATATGGCATCATATGTTATCTTATAATGGCTCATCGCACAGTATTGTCAGTAATGATTGACTTTTATTGTAATGCATCATATCTCATGTTATTGTTCAGGTCTAAAGAGTCACAAAGTCAAGTCTCTGAGTCTGATGACCCACCTCACTTCCACATTTTATATCAAGTTAAGCAAAGAAGCCAGAAAACTGTTTCTGTCAAGTGCACAATGATCCAGTTTGTCATATTTTGCCTCAGCTGCCTTTGAAAGATAAGAACAGATGAAGATCCAGAGTGAGATTTCTGGGGAGTGCTACTTCAATGTGTTGTTTGGCTCTGTAGTGTATTACTTTCATTTTTTGCACTAACAATCTGTCAGATTAGAACAACCCATCAACTTTAGGACTTGCCAGTTTGCAGACAGGTTTGAGGCACCAATGGGCTGCTACAAGGGAGAAAATCTTCTCAGTTGTTCTCCCCTTCTCTCTACACAAACAGACTCTCTGCAGTGCTCATGTTCACTTTAATCGATACAGAGAAGATAATCTTGCCTTTTGAAAAGATAAGACGACATAAAACAAGATGAGGTTTTAATGATGGTGATGGGAAAGTGGGTCACTGCAGCAAAAAAGATTTTGAGGGAAAACAGAATCAAGGAAAAGATTGGGCGAGAAGATAGCACAGAGGCTCTACCAGCATTCAGCAAACAAAGGCAACAGTAGCTCAGGAAATCACTTGTTACAACCAGGATATGCAAAAGACCATTTCTGAACGCACAACACATCACATTTTGAAGAAGAGCAGCAACAGAGGAACGGGTGCCACACCCCTCAGCTAAAGGCTTTTATATACCAGGAGTGATGTGAAAAAATGGCACGAAGTTAGACACGCTTCTCTTTTTTGCACTCCAGTGGCCTCCACAGTCACCAAATCTTAATCCAATAGAGCATCTCTGGGATGTGTTGGAACAGGAGATTGGCATCATGGGTTTGCAGCCAAAAAGCTCCAGCAGCTGTGTGATAACCTTGCAGAGTAGATGGACCTGCCTGATTCATTGTCTGAAATCACACAGATCCATCTTGCCAAGCTCCAATGCTCTACAACTTCACTCGGCTAAAAGCTGAATGACCCAATCAGGGGAAAGAGGCGGGAGCAAAGAACGTCACTTAAAGCTTTTCTTACGGGAAACTGCTTTTGCTCTTCGCCTGACCTGTTTCGGTAAGAGTTTGATCTACCAACTGCCTCCTCTGATCGTGAAAAAGACGGGAAGGAATCCAAACCCCATTGTGATAATCATGTCTCCGCTGGTTGCCCTCATGTACGATCAAATCAGAGAAGCCGGGAAGCTGGGGATCACTGCTGGGAAACTGGAAGAGAATGTCAAAATCCTCCGCAGACAATGCCGGTTAGTCTATGGTAGTCATGGTTACTCAACGATACCTGGCGAAATATGCCCTCCTCAGAAATTTACTGGGAGAACTTGGTGAGGATTGTCGTTGACGATGTTCATGTCACATATAAGTGGCAAATTATACATTAGTGTGGTATAATTTAGCACAGGACAGTAGTCTAAGGCCTGAAATGTAGTTTAAGCTAAAGGCTGACAACAGGGTTGAGGGGTTGAGCTGCTACATCATACTGTGGCTGGATATGGATGGGTCTGTGATGAGTGAGACTGGCAGATTGATCGTTCAATCACCAGCTGCAGTTGTTTCTGACGGTGTCCCTGAAAACATTTTTGAATGGCTCTTCTTCTGATGGACTAGTGAAGTATTTCTGTTGCTGATATATGGAACTGTCCATCTGGCATGTCGGGTTAGCTGTGTGATGCTATCATGTCAATATGGACTGAAATCTCTGAGAAATGTTTCTAGCACATTATAGTCTCCGCAAAGCAGGTTGTGTTTTTACTGGTGTATATCTGATTGTCTTTTAGCAAGATAGGTCAAAAATGTCTGGATGTGGGTCCAGAAATTTTCTTAAGAATTTGTTAACACTGTGAGATAGAGCAGTTTTCCATATTTCTGCCAATAACTCAATAAGTTCTTGACAGATCTGGATGAAATTTTCAAGCAATGTCAGTTATGGCACAAGAGAGAAAATCATTACATCTACACCTAGACGTTGGTCCAGGAATATTTTGAAGGATTTGATAACAGTGCCAGATATGGCTGTTTTCCACATTTTGACAACAACTCGCCCGACAAATTTGGAGGTGCCTTGGTGGAGCTTTGTGCTCTTGGAGCATTTCTAGTTGAATCTTTGCTATGAGGAAGTAAGGGAACTCTGAAGGCAAAAGGGTTCCAACCTAGTACTGGCAAGGTTTGCATCTCATGATTATGCTTTTCTATGCACACCAAAGCCATGCATATTTCCATTTATATTATAAATCTAAACGGGTCCATCTGATTCTGTAAAGCTGAGGGGAACTTGATGTGTTTCACTGATTAATTCAGGAGCTGCAACTTAACCACAGCCACTTCAGGACCAGCTGTTCACAACAATGGAAGCTTGGGTCCCACCTGCCATTGTTGTCCTCTTGCTGCACCACTATCTCCCTCGATACTTTATCTTTAATCTCATTATCATAATTTTTAAGACTTTTGTCAAATAAAACAAGCTGCTTTGGCACACACACACATCAAGCTCATGTTGAATGTTTTGAATGACTCTGACAAACGTGCAAACGAGTGCTTTCGTTGGTCAAATGTGGGTTCACTGGATTAAAAACTTCAGAAAAATGGACCAGGGTCACGGGCTGTATAGTGAATTTGAAAATATCATCATATTGGATATTGGCAAAAGTCCAATGTCATGTATCCCTACTAGAAAGAATGAAAACCTCAGAATGCTTCAAGAAATTCATGAATCAAGGATGAACAAATTATATTTGGAAAGGTAAAGGCCAATGCAACAATGACCTTAAAGCATGTTCTAAAACCTGTGCCTACACCGTGACAGAAATAAGATTTGCACAAATCAACCAAATAAAAACAGCCCTTTTTTTCTTGACATACCGCCATATTTAACTCTCCAGCAATACGGCAAACAAACCTGCCAATTGCTGGTTTTAGTTTATGTATAAAATATGCCAAAAGCTAAAAGGCCTCTGAACGTCAGGCGACCATTCACATGACATTCAGACCGTTATATTTGCAGATTCTTTCAAATGGACATCCGATCACTGACGGCAGACATCGTGCCCACCCCTTGCCAGCTGTCTGGCTCCGCTATTTGGCAGCCAGGACTGTTAAGACGGCTTTTTTTTCTCTATGTATTGAAGGCTGATGAGTGTCAACAGCTTGTGCCTGTACAGATTGTACAGCCAAGGCCAAACCATGACTAATATGGTACTAAGTCTATGAAACACAACTGGTATGAATCATGTACAAGATTTCTGTGCGCCCTGCAGCACTCGTTACAATATCATCCTGAGTGACTCATGACTGTGACTATGGATATAAAAGAAACTGTAGCCTGGTGGGATTAACAGCAGAGAAAATGGTGGAGATTCCTAAACTTGCAGTAATTCCTGTGGTGGGCAGCTGGTGACAACCACTGATTGCAAAAAAGGAGCAATTGTACACGAGATGTTAAAACTAATGCCCTAATTTTCAATTACTTATAACCTTAGTGAAGCTTTAGTGTGTTCCCTTGTTACTGTGATCTGACGACAAGGTTTCCAAGATCTCAGGATCAATAGAGTTCATGAGTTTCAGTTCCACTCGTCAGTTCCTTACAGACACATAAATCATTTTTAGTGATTAAACCTTAGGGGAAAACAACCATCGATAGGTTTATTGTATCTTAAGTGACCTGTTGTGTTGCCATAGCAGTACGTCATATGTGAGAGAAGGATCATGGCGGAGCACAGAAGCGTGGGCTATGCAGGAAAGACATTCAGTATAAGCAAGGCAGCATAAATGACATGGTGAAGCATTTCCTTTAACACAGCGTAAATATGAGGAGTTCAGTGTGTTATGATCTCCTGTCCGCTTAATCCCTCCTCAGCCACAGGTAGCTGTCAGTGTGTCAATGTCTAATGCACAGATGTAAACACAGTTGAGCTCATTTTCATATTTCTGCTATTTCTGACAAATATTCCAAATACAATTTTTAGACAGAGTCCAGAGAGTGTCCAAATCACCCTGTTTTACTGTAAAGAGACCCTGCAGAGCTCACTGTGGTGATGAATGATGATGGTGTTAGTGATACGTTTTGTTATGAAGGGGTTAAACCTCTATAAAGCTGACTAGCCTTTTTATATGTAAAAAATATATATGCTATTTCTGGAAATCTACCATAATATTTACAGCTTAACACAGTTTCATATTATCATTGCATCAACATGAACTTCAACTTTTGCAGGGACTTAAGTTTGGTAATGCTTATCAGTGTCAGCATGTCCTCAAAATAATGCCAATTTTTATATAATGAGAGAGAAAAAAAAAAAAAATCTCTGTTATAACTGAGAGTGGACTGTTCAGACCCTAACAAGGCCAACAATAATAGCAGGCAAATGTTTATGCTTAACATATTTACAACATTTCAGTTTACTTACCAAGAAAATGCAGAATCAGGATTAGGCTGATTGAATTATTAGCAGAACCAGAATTGGAACCTGAATCTATAAAATCTTAATGGTGGACACAAGCTGGTGGCACCATTTGGGCTTCAGCTACTGAATTTGTCATACACAAAAATGGCCGCAGTACCGGCCAAATCAGTGTCCTTTAAAGCAGGAAGAGGTGGGAGCTACAAGCAAGATGACTGCACAACAGAGATTAGCATAGATGCTAACAGCTTCAGTAGCAGTTTTATAAATGAACAAAGCAAATACCAACGTACCTCTCTGCAGTAAGAATATTTTTATATTTTTTTCTTCTGACATGTTTTGATGAGTTTGTTTTAGGAAGTGGCTCATGTTCTGTAGCACAGCAGCGCCCACCTACTACATTATCTGATTGGCCCGTATTAAATGTGATTGGCAAGTCACCTGCCGGAAATGCTTCAAAGGTTCTGCCCTCCTTAAACTCTTTCTATGGGCTCCAGTGAAACATATTGAATGGTCCATTTGGTGCGTCAGGTGACTGTTTGTCTGTTAAAAGGTATCTCAAAAGGTTATGAACAGATTTTTGATGAAATTCAGGAAAGGCTGGTTTTGGCACAAGGGAGATGTGATACGATTTGTGACCCTAATCTGGAAGTGGATCCAGGAATTTTTGAAGGATTTGTTCAAGTCTTGAGATGGGACAGTTTTCCTCATTCCCCCTGATAACTTGGCCATGAATGTCAGAAATGTCTTGACGGAGCATTGTGCTTGATGATATGTATAAGATTGTCTTCACAGTTCTCTTGAAAAGATGTTAACTGATGACAGGGAGAAAGATTTCATTGCTTTTTTTTCCTGATGTTAGTTTATCTCTTAGGTTTAGAAAGCAACTTCTCCATGGTGTGCTTGTACTGCATTGGTCTCATGCTTTGTACGGCACCCTTTACTTTATACACTGAAGATTGAGGTTGAAGGGTTTAGTCATATATTCTGTGTTCACTTCTCTGAGTGGTAAATGAGAGCATTTGTTTTTCTCTTCATTTCATACATTCATAACAGCTGATTAGTCACTCCTACTTCTTTAATTCCATCCATTTGAGACATGAGACATTCTGAAGCTGAAATTTTATCTTGTGTTGTCTTTAAATTATGGGCAGCAATATATTATTATTGCAGCATAGATACAAATTTCTTCCCTTCTCAGAAACAGCCTCCTGATGTTTTCTCACTCATGTCGTGTTGTTAACAATTTCTCCTCATTTCTTCAACCTGTAGATGAAAAACACATTCACTCTAACTTTTCTCTTTTCTCAGTGTTGATGAAAATTCCTTCTGGAAACTGATGAAATCAACAAGAGTGATGAGGTTATTAGAGAGGAAAGTGGATACATCCAAAGAGGAAATTACAATCTAAATTTCTATAAAGTACTGAACATTTGAGACAGATTGTGTTTCTGGGTCTAAGGGGATGTGAGATTGGATTTTCCACAAAAGACACAACTGGGATTATTCTGCTCTCATGTCTTATGACTCTGAAATATCATGTATTGGAGATCCAATAATGCACCATTGAGAGGAAAAAGGAATAATGCGAGTGCTGAGAGACTGAATGAACCTTTGTGAGCTTGAATTGTTTACAAGTCTGCAATAAAATACAACAAATCTCATGTAATTTATTACCTTAATCAACTCCTCTCTACCAAGTTTACTGTTTTAATAGCTACTTCCAAGTCCTCTCCAACACTTCTTTGACTTTAAAATCTGGAAGTATCCTTGAGACAGATAATCAGGTCTAAGAGATTGTGGTTGACACAAGCTTTCATTGGGAAATGCTGCTCAACCTTGCTTGTTGAGCTTGTTTTTACGCTTTTCTTGTCACTTCAACCACTCAAAGTGCTTTCACACCACAGGTCTGATCTGCTCATTCACAACCATTCTCTCTCACACTCGCTCACTAACGGTTCTTTATTTGAATGCTAGTTTTCCATCAGTATAAGCTAAGACTTCTGCGCCCTTTCATACCCATTAACACACCACCGATGCAGCAGTGGGAGCATCTTGGGGTTAATAGTCTTGCCCAAAGACACATTAAAATGTCAAAGCTGGAGCTTGGTGCAGACCCTTGACTTTGATTGATAGTAGAGCGAATGACCAGACCAAGCCACTGATACCCAAAACTGTTGTGTGTAATCAGCGTAGCAGTGAAATGAAATGTTGTTTCTATAATAAGTAAATATAGAGAAAATATAGGTGGTCCCAGTACTGATCCCTGAAGGACTCCACAAATCACTGTAAATTGAGGGGAAACATGTTTACTCAATCAGTCAATCAGTCATCAATTATCAATCAATCTTTATTTGTATAGCTCCAATTCATTGGGCTAAAAAAATAATTTATGATTGCGACAAACTTATGGATGCCCAGACCATTAATCTGTCCTCATCATATTCGTCTCTGTTGAATATAAATTTATGCAAGGCTTGCCCCTTGAGATGTGGCCTCGCATTTTCAAGAGGGTTCTCATGTCTATATGCTTGTAAAGGTATTTATGATGCATATAATTATGATGCAGCTCGGGTCCTCTACCAGAGGCCTGGGAGCTTGAGGGATATATATATATATATATATATATAGAGAGAGAGAGAGGGGGTGGGTGAGAGAAGAGTTTTTCTGTCCTATATATAAATCAGACATCAACTGTGATTTGCTTTCAATATATTCTTTCATATTTATTTAAGAATTTATTGGTCATTTTCATCCTCATGAAAATGACCAATAAAGCAGTGTGAAATACTTACACATGCACATTTATTACTGTGCAGCCATCACTGCACTCACTGCGTGCAAACTGGGGCTGTTAGTGTTCACTTCATTCATTGTTATTGCAGGGACCTGCTCCCTTGCACAAATTATAATGGTATATATAGTCAGCATAGTCATATAACAACATTTTTTTATTAGTTTGTCTGCCCAATTATAATTCTGGATTGAATGAAAACAGTAAAATGTTTATTACATAGCCCAGTTTGAACAATAAATGATCAGTGGATGTGGGCAGAGTGACTCTTGGGCTGTCAGTCTCTACCAGTGTTTCCTGACCTTTTTTTCTGTCAAGGCACCTTCAAGAGATGTGAGAAATCACAAGTCCCCCCAATCAAAATGTATTAGTACCAAGATTGTTAATAAAAGGATTATCATCCCTGTGACCACCAGCTAAACACAAAAGGAGTTTCTTATATGACTTATTTATTCAACAATTCAATAATGTAAACTGCCTTTAACAGGAATCCTGACCCTGACATGATTCACACGTCCTTAATATAATTGTAGCCTCAAGTAGCTAGTGTCCAGGGCTTTCTTGTACAATTTTACAGACTTTATCAATAAGTCACTGCTGGTAATGAAGGTGATTGCTCAGATTCAGAGTTGTATTGATGAGAATGCTAGCTTGTTTGCAGCAGATGCTTAAGTTTATTATGTGCTCTCCACAAACACCTGCGAGTTGAAAAAATAAGGTCTGCTATTTGCATAAGCTGTATTAATGTTAGCCTATTCATTCATTACCTCAGACATTAGGCTGTGATCTCAGGAGAAAAGGGTACGTGGGACTAATTTGTCTCAGTTCATTTGCTTATGGTTTGCATCATCATCTTAAGGTCTTAAGGTCTTAAGGTCTGCATAATCATAAATCCCATTCACACTTGCAGAAAAAACTCCTTGAAATTATCCTTAAATTAGCCTAGTATTTCTCCCCTCCCCTATTCCTGTATTGATTGACATGCAGACTACAGGGGAACTTCCTGCTCTGAGGGCCAAGTGTGAATAAGGTCAGGGAATTATCTGGGTAGATTACTCCGGTATTTCCTTGGAATTATCAGGGTTGCATGCGTGAAAAGGACTATTGACTTTTATGTATTTTATAGCAAATCCAGAGGCACGCCTATTGGGGAAAGCTGGTGTGTACTTTGCATCCACAACTGCGGGTTAAGAATTCAAATACTTTGCAGACCTGACAGTGAAAACTGATTATAGACTGTGACCCATCATGCTGAGACTTTCTCTCACACTTTTCCGCCATGAACAGAAAGTTTTTTAAAAAAGGCATTCCAGTCACAGAGCTAGTTAATGTTAATGCCGCAAGTACTGATGAAAGCAAGCAACGGGACAAGTGTGGGGAAGCATCGACGGTCCCTAAATGCTGATGCACGACCAAATGATCAAACATGTGGTTCGGCGATGATCAGGCGTCATGTGTCGTTGAACTCTGCATGACAAAGGACACACAGTCAGACTGAAATCCTGCTTGACTTCAAAGCCAGCGATACAACTCAAAATTTTTATCAAAATGGTGTTGAAATCCCACCATGTTTGCCCAGTTTCAATTAGTCTTTGTAGAGTTTTGGTTTGACTCAACATAACTTTTTATCGATGGACAAGAAATGACTTTACGTCACTTGTAAATTCTCATTTTGATGCTGTTGTATTATTCATTGTCAGTCATCTCTACCTTATAATCATTATGCATGTTAATGTAAATATTATTTTATTACACTTTCCATGATTATTACTGACTACACTTCTATAAAATCTATCACTACAACCATACAGACATGAAGACCCTCCTGAAAACGAGATGTTGCATCTCAAGGGGCTAACCTCTAATAAATTTATATTCAGCAGAGACAAATATGACAAAGACAGGTCTATGATTGGTCCATGGATCTGTCCAAGCTTTAGTTCTTACTTTAGTCCACTTGTCTCCGCCCACCTCCCTTCCTTCGCCCTCATACCCAACACAGCTTTGTGTGGCTGGCTGTTAATCATGAGACTGGGATCCACATTCAAGATTTCCTGCTGCTAAACAAAGTTTTTTCTTGACGCCATGATGGATTCATGTTAGGTTTTGGATATGTGTATGTGTATATATGTATATGTGTATTTTATATATGTATATATGTATCTATGCATATATGTGTATCCATAAATTTAAGAGTTTTTCTTCAGCCTGCTCTGTTGTGAAGTGTCTTGAGACAACACTTGTTATGAATTGGCACTATACAAATAAAGATTGATTGATTGATTGATTGACTTTGGTCTGTACTTCATAACTATCAACATTAGCTTTGCCTCAGTGCTCAACTCCCAGACGAATGGATGCATGATTGCATCCATCCAAACTCCAAGTGACATATTCAAATAGTACAAAAACTGTTACACAGCAGGACAGAAGCAATACAATGTGAACTTTGCAAGCCACAATGGAAATTGTCAGAGAGAAATGTTGAATTTTACTTTGAAAGAGCCCACAATTCAGTGGCCAATCCTACATGATGATGATATTTCAGTTCTAAATTTTACAGTATTCACTGTCCTGTTTAGGTCTGATCATCTGTGATAATGGCTATGATGCAGTTCTCAACCACACACAGACAAATCTGCATGGACAAATGAAGACTACCAGAGTTAATAATAGCATAATAACACTGCCTAAGAGCCACTTAAAAGTGATATTTTCAATCCTTTTGGAGAGTTGTTACTTTAACTCTCATCAAGTGTAATTGTTGACTTTTTTGAGTTGATTTAAGACTTTTTAACATTTAATAGTGTGACTTTTGATCAACACTTCTGTCTAGTGTTAGGAATACACTCCATCAGAGTACGTCTTGTACGTCTTAAAGTGTTAACTGAATGTTAACACTGCAGAGTGTATTTATTTTCTGCATATTAATGGGGAAAATTGGACAAAGAAAGGATACCATGTTTTGTTGGACCACATATATTAAAAATGCACTGCAGTTTTCGTGATGTGGGCTTGTCATGGACTCTGTTGGTCCAATAATGTGGAACAGGCAGATGATTTACTCTACAAGTGTCACTTAAGAGCTCAGTTAGAGATCATACAGTGACACCAATAGGTTCAGTTCACTATAATATAATTCTATCGCTTGTTTTTGATACCAACTTTTTTTTAACTGAGAGGAAATGTTCATGGATTTGACTCCATCCAGAGTAAAATTAACTTTGCCCATGCTGAAATTTGCCGACACCAGAATTAAAGTCATAAAGTCTTTGGTGATAATCAGTTTCTATTTTTATTTTCAAAATCAAGTCAATTATGTTTCTCTCAATGAAGGTAATAACACATTCTCTATCTCTAAAAGACACGTTATATTATTAGAATAGAACGTAGCATGTAGTTTAAATTAAAATAACAATAAACTCATCACTATTTTATTACATTTCCCATCTATGTTCCAATATTACTTTGCAGCTTCTCTCTGTTATTCTCTTCTTGGTACACTGATTAATTTCTGCTGGAGTCACATTGTTTCTGAACCAGACACCCTCACACAGCCGAGGAAATAAAGCAAAGATACGAGATTCAGAGACAAAAAGCTCATTTGGACGGCTAATGAAAATCTACTGATATAAAATACCTCAGAATAAACTTGACAGCTATGTTTCGAGGATGTGTAAATATTGCATTGCAGGAATGCTGGTCTTCAGAGGAGACTTAATTTGACATGACATCAGTGAGTCCTAATGTAATCTCCTGGATGGTGTTTTCTCTGTCAGGATTAGATCAGCGTCAGTTTGCACAGATTGTGTCGGTGAGTATGCTAAATACTCACCAACGTGATTTTAGATCACAGGAGTCATGCCTCTATCAGCTTTGCCGTGTACCCTGGGGTGTTTATTTGCATATAATCTCATGCAAACCATTTGAATCCAGCAACAGAAGAACAGAAATGAGAGTCTCGAGGAAACTATCACTTCCATTTCTAACTCTTCACAGTCAGGGAGTTTGCATGTTCCTCTCTGCTTCCCAGAATACTTGTTTCCTCCCACAGACCAAAACATGCTTGTTAGGTTAACTAGTGACGCTAAAGCTGTGCTTCCTCTGAGTTTGGTTTAGTTCAGTGCACTTGGAGTGATAAAGCCTGATCTTGTTTGCTTCTCCACCCTCACTAGAGGGAGTGGATTTGAGTCAGGAGTCGAGGGTCGTGCCAGCTAGTTAATTACATGACATCACAGCAGCACTGCGACATTCATTGGAGGACCTCCAGCTCTTCAGTCCTCCATGAATCATTGTTTTGTCTGGACATTCTTTACAACAACAGCAGAGGGCAAATCACCATAAATCTACAGCTTATTTGAACATGGCATGTGCGTTTTCACTTTAGCTGTTGTTGGGAATTGACGATTTTTGTGACCAATCAACAGACTGTAGTGTTTTCGGCACCACCCTTGGTACATGGACTGACCCTTAAGAGAGGGGTGCCAAAAATTGGGATGGCACGGACCAGTTATTTAGCTACCCTTTCTCCTTATTTGACTGTGAAAACAACTGTAACTGGGTACCATACCAAGCTGAACTGAACCAGACTGCTTGGTGGAAACTCACCATATTGCTTGTAGATGTGAGTCCAAGCCTAGAGGTGAACCAGTCCAAGGCGCACCCTGTCCCTTAACAGATCCTTTCAGGGTCAAAGCCCTCCATCACAGACTGATGGATGACCTCCCTTGTCCTGTAAACTGACAGTTTTGATTGTAAAGAAGTTTTCAGACTCACGGCAACTGGTGTTTTTTGCATGGTTTCACAGGTTGACTTCTGGCTTCTCTGTGCTCTCTAAAGTCATTAGTAATAGTTTTTTGTGCTTCATATTTGCCCCAAATCGTAGATATATCAACCAAAAACATACAAATAAAGTCAAAACATCATCCTTCCACTGATAACAGTTGAAGACGTTCTCTTAAGTATTCAGGAAAGCTCATTCTCGCCTTTGTTGTTTCCAAGCAATCATCTGAAGTCCTTCATTTGTTTTTAACTGGGAGCACGGCAACAGAAATGTTAGGGTGTTTTCACACTTTTGGCACTGAGCTTGAAAATCTGCAATATGTTTTGACTGAATAAAAAAACAAGCACTGGCGACACAAAAAATAGTGTTGGCACAAGCCCTTAAAGAGCAATATGCAGGTTTGGGACCCCTGAGATTTAGTTTGTGGGAAAATGAAAAGAAAAAAAACAAAAAACAGTGATCTTTGGTGTAATTGTTTATGTTCGATTTTGCTTTGGCATGGAAAACAGCCAACTTACACGTTACTACAGGGACCATCACAGTGTTTAATAATTATGTTTATATATATTTATGTTTTATATTAATAAATATGGGTGCTACTAAAGGTTTTATTGATAGAGGGAATATTTTTGTTATATTCATTCATATCCAGTCCTCATCAGACTTCTAATTATGAACCTGTTTGTCGTCCAAAATGTTCCTGAGCCCACGTGGTAGTACCCTTTATCCCGAGGGATTGGAGGTCACTGGCATTCAGTGGTGATTTTCAGCCTTGCACCTTATATGAAGAGATTTCTCCTGATTCTCTGAATCTTTTGATGATATTATGGACTATCAATGCTTGTGATCGACTGAGCCCTGCAGGGATCCTCCTTTTTAACCCAATCATGGCACTCATCTGTTTTAAATTAATCTCATCCAAGGTGTTTTTTGATTATCCCTCAACTTTCTCAACCTTCTATTGCCCCTATCACAGCTTTTTGGGAATGTTTTGCAGGCATCAAATTAAAAGTGAATTAATATTTGAATATTATCAGTTTGAACACTGATTATCTCGTCTTTGTAGTCTGTTTAAGTGAATATAGGGCAAAATGGATTAGCAAGTCAGTGTACTCTGTTCTTACATTTTACATCCTAACATCTGAACGTTACTGGAATTGGAATTTATAAGTTATGAATTGTTTTTACGTAAATGTGGCCTGAATAAACAGTGCAATTGACTTAAAGCTTCTGCAGTTACCTTATTAATATAAACAACCACGGTGGTGAATATGAGGGTGAAAATGATCATTTCTCTGCATGGTTCCTGTAAAAGCATAAAGTAAAAAAACAGAGCTGAAGTGCAGCTGTGGAGAGAAATTGCAGCAGAGATTTCATCATTGAATTTCATTTCCCTGCATCCTAAGCTCAGTCAGAACATTGAGACGGGGCCATTATGTCAAATTGTGCAAAGATTGCTTTCCATTACCGGGAATCATTATATACTGTAGCATGGAGCAGAGTGTCATTGTTCAGATTGCTCATTCTCTGTTCCACTCACACATGAACACACTCTGTTCACCTTCCCTTCACTCCCTCCTCTCTTTCAGGCTCACTCTCACACATTCAGGTTTCATTTTGTTCCTTTCCCTCTCCCTCACCGACACTCTGAATCTGTCCTCCCTCTGCACCTGAATCTCTCCCCGTCTATCAGATCCAGCCTCCTTTATCTGCTCTCCTTTGTCACCTGCAGGACTCACTCTCTCTTTCTTTATTCTGCTTGTATTCTTCGTTTATTCTCTGCGGCCCTGCTCCTGTCAGATCCTCAGGGTCCATCCATGTGCTGCCATGTTGAGACCTATACTACTGTCTGTGCTGGAATGTGGACAAAAAAACGACATTTGTTAAGGAATAAGATCCACTCCCTTGAACTTACAGTCTCAGAGGAAAGGACCTGAGCTGCATACTGCACTTTTTTGTCCTGATACTGAATCTCTCAGCTGGAAATACTTTCTGAATACAATTCTTTGTACTGTTACTGCCTTCTCTGTGAACTAAGTTAACTTTATTATGCTATTTAATGTTAAACTTTCTTCTTCTTAAAGATTTGAAGAATATAAGTGATAGCTTTATTAACTGCATCAATATAGAATCCATCCATCCATCCATTATCTATATCTTATCCCTTTAGGAGTCGCTGGGGCCTGGAGCTTATCCCAGCTGACATTGGGAGAGTGGCAGGATACACCCTGGACTGCTCACCAGCCAATCGCAGGGCCACGTAGAGAGGCAGACAACCATTCACCCTCACGCTCATACTTATAGGTAATTTAGGGTCATTAGAGAAAACCTAAGCATGAGAACACGCAACACGTGGTGATCCAGAATTGTATCTTTTACAGGAGTTGTAGAAAAGCCACTGCCATAACTGAACTGCTTGGTGGAGGTCTGCGCTCTCTGAGCGCTTTTGTAGTTATATCTAAATCAGCTTTAGTTGTTGTTTAGATTGTTGGGTGATGTGAATATGGAACGTGTGGTTTGGGGCTCTTCTGTGGCTGCAAATTAGAGTTTAGATTCTTGGCCCATATCTGAGCCCGCCCGAACCCAACCCAATTGTGGGCCGGGTCGGGCTGACATTTCACACCAATGTCCGTGGGCTGGGCCGGGCCGGGCTGAAAAATCGTAATGAGCAATACTTTATTTATTTTTCGTTAAGAAAGCCAACGAGTGTTGAAAAAAAGCATCACATCTCCTTCACGTGCACAAGGTGTTTAATTTAAACAGCGTGGGCTGTTTAAACAACAATTTAAACAGCCCACGGCATGGATTAAAAAAAAAAAAAGGAAGAAAAGTCCGGTGTTAATCGGGCTCGGGCTCATAATTACAGTTAATATGTCGGGCCAGGCCGGGCTGGGACACGATGGGCACAGGCTCGGTGTAGCGTCAGGCTGGATTTTTTGGGCCCGATCTAAGCTCTACTGCAAATACATTACACTGACATCATGCTAATGGCAGCGAAAGGTTACAAACATAGCAGAAGGTTGAGCACAAGTAAAGGAGCACAAGCATTTAAGGCAGGGGTGTCCAAGCTAAGGCCCAGGCACCAAATGTGGTCCTTTCAGTTGGCCCGCAGCAAACTCCAAAAGTTGGCCCACATTATATGATGAAGGTTTTGCTTGTTTGAAGGATGAACAGTAATGGACCATGGCAGCAAATTTCTCAATCCATACTTATGTTTTACTGTCTGCTGCATATCAAGGTTTAAAAGCATATGGTAATGTCTATTTTTAACCATCTTTAAACACCAACACATGTAAAAAAAAAAAAAAAAAAAAAAGGCAGCTTTGTGGAGTTTGCTTTGTTTTTGTCTCGATGTTAAGGTGAACTGTCAAAGGGGTTCTTCTACTGCACTCTCTTGTCCTGATCAGGGCAATCTTTTAGTCTCCAGGGCCAGCTAGGGTCCATTGAAATTTACTGACCATCCCAAGTTCCTGAACTTTTAAACACTCAGGTTGAGGTATAATGTGGCCCGGTTGTCCTTGTACTTTCTGTATGCAACCTCGACATAAAAAATGTTTGGACACCCCTGATATAAGGGAAGGCTGAGTAAAATTACTTCCACTGCAGTCTCATCCAAATTACTGAACATACCCCAGCTTTTATATCTAAGAGCAAGATAAAAGCCTTGAGAAAAGAACATGAGCAACTCATTCATAGAAATTATTATCTGAATTGTCCTTTGTCAAGTCCTGCAGTCTTAAGTTACTGTTGCTAGGTGAGTAGAAAAATGGTCTTCTTTCTATTTAAAGCATTAACTAGATGTTCTCGGGGAGCACAGACTCCTGCCAAGGCATTTACATTATTGGTCGAGTTACTGTCAGAAATGTGGAAAACTGTCCTATCTTGCACTGTTAGAAATATCCTTCAATGGATTCCTGGATCCACATATGGATTTAGATCACCAGTAAAATCTAATCATTTCTTCCTTATGCCTTGATTAACATTCCCTGAAGATGTTGAACAGATCTGCTGAGAAGTTATTGAGTTATTAGTAAGAATGTGGAGAACAGCCTTACCTTGCAATTTTAACAAACCATTGAAAAAATGTCTGGGTCCGCATTGGTACTCAGATCACCACCAAAACGTAATGACTTCTTCCTTGTGCTATGACTAACATTCCCTTAAAATTTGATCAAAGTCTGTGCATCACTTCCTGAGTTATCCTGTAAAAAATCTAACAAACAAACCCACTAACAAACACAGGCAAAAACACAACTTCTGAACCTGAAACATCAGATGGACTGTTAAATATATTTCACCAGTACATCTGGGAAAGAGCCCATAGAAAGTGTTTGGGAATGGACAGAACCTTTCAGAAGACTATCTGGCATGTGATTGTATGATCGTTCTATCAATAACGTTCATTACGGGCCCATCAGTTTATGTTGTAGGTGGGCACTACTGCCATGGTGTAAAATACAAAATTTGAGCCTCTTCAGAGAACAAACTATCGTCAACACATGTCAGAAAAGGAGTGAAAATATCCTTAATATTGGCTACTGAGTTTTGGAGCTCAATAGACCAGATGTAGTCACAGACTTGGAGCCACTGTCTGAAACTCATTCTCACAAATTTTCCCTCTGACAATCAACAAGGTATTTTGTAAAACAATATACATGTAACATTAGATTATCTTTGAGGTATTATAAATTGAACTTTTGCTCCAAAAATCAGTAGCCAATCAGCAGGTAGCTTTCTAAGGCCCGCCCAGGGAGCGCAATAAGTTTGGAATGCAAATGTAAAAAGTCAAAGCAAACAAACATCAGATCACCACAAACAGAAAGTTTATCGTTAAACAAATGAAATATAAGATTTAAATCAATATTTTGTTTGACATTTGCATATTTTGATTTATATGTTTCATTTTTGTTTGCTCAATTCAGAAAGTATTGTTTGCTTCATGAAAAGTGTTATTTGATATTATTCACACCAATCTAATTCCATAGATAACAACTTTGGCTGAGGTATAAAAACCACACAATCTGACTACCTTTTACCAACATCTGATTGTTTTGAATATTTTCTTAAACTTGGTTTCGATGGAAAAATTGAATGCCTTGCTCACACAACAATCCAATGAAAATAGTGCAGTTTTTCTTCCATTTTTGAAAAAGATTGCATTCAGATGTTAATGTTTTGATTACATATGGAGTCTCTAAGGTTGGTTTCAAAAGTTGTTCAATACAAGTGAGTGTTTCCTGCTCTGCATGGTTCCTTTGAATAAATTTGAACTAATCAATCTGGTACAAACAACAGTGTGAGCTCACCTGAATGAGGTGGTCACAGCTCGCCAGACAATTGGACTCGAGTCATAGGGACTCGGACTTGAGTTGACTCAAGTCGCTAATTTGACGACTTGCAACCTGACTCGGTAGACAATGACTGTAGGCTCGACTCAACTTGAGACAACGTGAGTCTGAAAAATTGTAGCATGTCTTTTTTCATTGTATGTTTTTTTTTTTCATATCATTCTAGCTACGTTAAAAAAAAATACACTTGAAAAAACATCAGAAAGGCAGTTTAAATGTTGCAAATTGTTCCAAATAAACATATTTTTTTGTATCGTGCCATTTCTTTAATGGAATGTAGCCTTTCCCATCTACCTAGGTCTAAATGGTCAGACATGCAATGTTGTGATGGATAAATAAACAGCTTTATGCTGGTTTAATCCATGCAGGCTAGTCTGCATGCTTTTTTTTGACATTGACCTTAGGAAGATAAGGTTTCTCTCTTCAAGATATAAACCTGAGTGCTTTTTGGTTGGGCTGGGGAACAATGGTGAGGGACTTGACTTGACATAACCTGTGACTCAGCTTGACCTGACAACCTGTGGCTGACTTGACTCGACATAACCTTGTGACTCGACTCGACTTAAGTCGACATAACTTTGTGACTCGACTCGACTTGACTTGCCCACAACAGAATAAACTTGGGACTTGCTTGAGACTTGGACCCAAATGTCTTGACACTCGCTTGGGACTCGGATCGGAAGGACTTGGGCAATTGTCTGCAGCTCGCTAATCAACCCCTCAAATGCTTTGTTTGCAGTGAAGACACAGTCGACAAAGTTTCTTAAAGCCATTTGAAATGTTGCAAAGATATGACGTGATGATATTGGTTGATGTTGTCTGTCCTCCCGCAGCATATCATTAAAGTATGTGTTTTAGTGAAAAGAGATAAATGAGATGTGCTTTACGTTACAATTGATCTCACTGGCTCAGCATTAATGTTAATTTGTATGTTGATGTTTGCTCTGGTCAGCCAACAGTACAGAATAATTTTGTCTTCTTTATTTTATGTTAGTCGTTACTTAAGAGTGTTGCAGGGCAGACTGGTGTGCCTTGAGAGTTCAACCTAGAACCAGTTTGAATAACCTGAGAGACAATGACTGTGAGGCTAGCTTACGGTGTTGTGCAAAGGCCCAGTGAAAAATAATTGCTAAAGAGCAAATCTGACAGCAGAAGACGACTGTATCTTAATCAACCTTTTCTCTCTCTCTCTCTCTTCCAGGGTCTCCTCTCCTCATTAGGTGAAGCACTGTGAGCCCCTCCCCTCCCCCTCTCCTCCCCCACAGACTTCACCCACTGCCCTGACAGTACCCTAGATCTTACCTGACCTCACCCACCGAACCCCATCCGACAGCTGCCACTGGCCCTCCCTTTACCCCATGGTGGCCCCAAGGCCCGCCCTCTCACTGATATTGGCTGTCCTGGCCTGCACGGGGCCCGTGCGCCCCTCGCCCCCCCTGCTGCTCCGGCCCCGGGAGAGAGAGAGGGACTCGGGTGGGGTCAACATCGCTGTGGTCCACTCGGGCTCCTCCCTGCTCCCAGAGACGGCGGTGGTGGGAGGCGCGGGGGTCGGCGAGCCCGGGCAGGGGCCAGGGAACGGTCCAGGTGGAGGAGGGGGAGGAGGAGGAGGAGGAAAGGGAGTTGTTGACACCGAAGTGTTGGAAGGAGTAGCTGCGATGGCTGCGTACTCCTCCTCTGCCTCCTCCGTGTCTGCCCTGTCTCTGGCTGCACTCGTGGGAGAAACGGTGATGACGCCATCGGGTCAGGCCAACGTCATCTACCTGGCTGTGAACGAGAGCAGCCCGGGGAGCCTGCTGCTGCAGCTCTGTGAGCTGCTGGCCACCACTCCTCTGCAGGTATGCGCGAGGCTCTGAGGTTGTCAGAAGTTTATTTGTAGGGTCTAAAACTATCATAACACACCAAAGGTTCACCTACTTAAAGAATGAGTGTGTAAGCCTATTTTTAACCATGAGAAAGTCAACATTGATTTTTATTCTTCTCAGGAATGTTTTACTTTTTAATTCAGGTTGCGTCGGGCAGGGTGGAGCTTGACTCCTCATATGTACAACTAGGGGGGCTTCAAAGACAAAAAAGGGTTAGGAGCCATCCACTTTTCAGCAGCTAATTCTGCTAGCTGTGAATGAACACGGACACAGCTGTGTCTACCTTCCACGGGCATTCAGCATGTGTCAGTGTCAAAAAGACAGGAGAGGAACAAGAGCAATGCAGGTGCTTCAGGATTTTTGTGGCAACAAAATAGACAATGAAGTTGTAAAGGTTGTTCTGGTGATTTATAATTTATTTGAAAACGTAACGAAGAACAGATTAGTTGAGTTACAAGACCAATGTGTTGGCAAAAAGTGATCTGTCTACTTAACAGATAACTTTATGTTTTGCATTTTTTTTAAATCAAATTAAGTGACATAACTTTTTCATATTCTCAAATTTTGCCTTAAATTATGTTATTTAAATACATTTTTGATGACTGCAAGAGTAAGCTCTCAATAACTAATGTCAAAAAAACCTTCTTGTTTTCATATACAGAGTGATAGTATTACATTCTCTGTTGGGCCCAGTCCACTCTGATTGGTTTACAGATGAACAGGTCAGTTCATTGCTGCTGGGCACCATATTGTCAACAACTCTGCATTCATCCTAATGTCTACACATGTCTGCCAATGGGCTTAAACTGACAACTTTACATTAATATGATGTCACACTGGTAGGTCTATTAGGAGGGGTGGCAAAATTAGATTTTTTGGCAGTTCCTAGATCTCAACACATGAGGAGAGGGTGAAGTCTTGATACTGCAGATTTTTTTTTGTTTAAAGAGGTTCTCTATCACATGGAGCAGAAATGTTAATGATCAATATTTAGGGCAAATCAGTCTGGCATAAAATCATCTAACGTGTAGCCAGCCTAATAAGATTCATTGCAGGAAGATAAACCAAACTGTTTTACAAACATAAAACTGAACATTTGTGTTTGCTGATGTTGTTTCATCCCAAGTCCATCAATGTTCAAACCAAACAAGTTAATGCAATGTTTTGTTTGACACCAGTCCACTCAAATGGGCAATCACTGCATTAACTTGTTTGTTCGAATGCTAGACAAAACCTCATCTCATCATCCATAGAGGTTTTGAGAAGTGAATTAAAACCTTGTTGGTCAATCAGAATGAAATTTTTGAGTGAAAATCCAAAATAAATTCAAAGCAGATGTTACTCACATGTTGACATTTCAATGAAAATCGTGGTTTTTCATTGTGTTGTGTTTTTTTCACTGTTTTTTCAGCTTTATCCTCATTAATATATTTTATCTTTGATTGTGCAGTTTGTCCGTTTTTTCATTAATTCACTCATTCATCCAGTTGACGATTGAAGAAAATCTGAACCTACATCAGTGAGATCTGCTGCTGATTAATCTGACTGAGGTAACAAAACACTCCACATATCATCCTCTCTGTCATTTTACTCATTCATATATTCATTTATTCATTCTTTTATGGCACATATACATCTATATTTATCTTTAATGTGTCAGGCTGTCAACGTCTCTGTTTGTCTTTGTGTTAGAACAAAATAAGGTCTTGTTAAGAGCGCTTTAGATCAAGCATGATAGAAACACTTCCCTATCTTATTTCCAGGTCCCATCTGTAGGTTATTTGCATATCAAATGCTTCCCAAAGAGAATTGAGCTGCCAGCTGCACTTAACTTCAATTTGCTCCACTGAATCGCTACATGAAAACAAGCGTTAAGTCATCAAAATCCCAAACTTGCTACCCCTCCTTGTGGTATCATTACTGAAAGCTACCTCCAGGTGGTTTCATGCCTCTGTGAGGTAAACAGTTTCCAGACAGTGAAAGGACAGTTAAAGGAGGACTTGTGGGTCAAACTGATATGTATCATTTCAATGGGGGTATAGAAAAAGTGAAAAGACGTTTTCCTTTTCAGCAGTAAATATAATTAACTCATGCCAATACAATGCAGTCAATTGTGCCACCAAAACCCTTATAATTCCCCCGCTTTTATGGTAAAAGTACACAAAAAGCTATGTTGACTTGACTGGACGCTATATATAGACTATTTATCCCTCTGCCTGCACTACCTCTCATCAGCTGTTCAGGTTTTTGGTCTACATAGAAAGGTCCCTGTGGAAAATAGGATGGGAAAACTGTTGTGAAAACTGAGATGCAGGACAGATCACAAGTTACCTATTGGTGCAGATGCATGAACTGTGAGCCCTTGCACATGAACCCCGCGGCCTTCTGGTCCCTAAAGATGAGAAACAGCTTCCTCTTAGCTTTGTTGCCAACTGAGACCTCACACACCGAGGCTCAGGAAAACTGAAAAAGCAAAAAATCATGATTTGTTACATGTCAGATTAAGTGTCATTTAATGGTGTGGTTACTCTTCAAAAAATCTCTATTAAGCCCACTTACAGGCTGCATCAGTGTGTTCCAAATGAGTATCAAGTTTGTTAGCTTGATGCTAACACATAAAGGAAAATCCCATATACATGTTAATAAAAATTAGCATTGCTATTTAAGGTATTTTACCTGAAAATATGATTGCCCTGAGGGGGTTGCCAGTGGCTGAGTGGTTAAAATTAATGCACCTCTCATGTTTTGAGGCTCCTGCCTGTTACAGGTGGCCTGGGTATATGTCCAGCCTCTTGTCAATGTGACATGAGAAACAGCTTTGTTCGTCATTGAGGCCTCTAACACAAAGGCTCTGAAAAACTGAAAAGGCAGACAAAGTCATCATTTGTTACCTGACAGAGTTACATGTCAGATTAAATGTCAGTTGATAAGTTGGTAAACTCTTCAACAAAGTTCTATAAAGCCCACGGACAAGCTGCATCGATGTGCTTAAAATGAGCAACAAATGTAATAATAATGATAAATTTTATTTGTATTGCACTTTACATTTTCGCAATCTCAAAGTGCTACATGATTTAAAAAAAAAATGTTAGCTTGATGCTCACACATAATGGAAAATCTCTTATACATGCTAACAAAAATTAGCATTGATATTCAAGGTTTTTTCCAAGAATTTTTTAAGCAGATACCACTCTTCAGAAGCTGCAATGTGAAAGAAAATCACTGCAACTTAAAAACAAAGGGTCTAGGCAACCTTTGACCTATGGAAGCAGATTTGCTCAATTTCCAGCATAGGTTTGTGCCAGATTTGAATAATATATACAGCTGAACATGTACTGTACACAAGGTAACTATAACCTGACTCTGCAACGACCTCCCAGAGCACTCTCCAGGTTTTGTGTTCACATGAACGGCCCGGCCTTGTGGTTGTTGATATACTGTAGGGACAGTGGACTCACAGAGAGAAGAATCATCCAAGAGCATAATACCTCTGGCCCAGGCTTTCCCAGACACTGGAGGCATAATAATGGCAATCTTCAGGAGATCCTGAAGCAGTTATCCTGAATTTTTCAGGGCTGCTGACAGCTCTGTTAAAGATATAATCACAGCTAAATCCCTCTTTACCAGAAAAGTCGCATTAATGTGGCGGCATGTATCAAACAGCCAAACTGGAGCTTGTGTAGCAGCTGAGGTGGCCCCTAATCCTTCAGCTTATCTGTTGTTTCTGAGGTTTGTTGAAGCTTAAGCTGCAAAGGTACACACACTCCTCCCCTGACAGGATGCCAGACGATGATTTTATCTCTGTGAACATTGATTGCCAATCAGAGCGGCACAAGAGTCTGATTTTATAACCCTCTAAAGTTGTTTCTTCAACCTTTTAAAACCTCCAAAACTTGCAGGAAAAACTCTGTCTTTGGCTGCGGTGATATTTGCAGTGAGGATATAAAAAATAATGAAATGAAGTGTGAGCTGTTATCTGGAGTGCTGTGAAGGTACACGTTGTTCTTGAATATTTTGCTCGGCCTTTAATTTATTCTTGGAGTGCAGAAGAATAAAAGAAAAAAACCTGAAGCTTTGATGAATGAAAGTCTGATGAGGAGCTTATGAAATTGTGTCTCAATGAGGCTGATGTAACACGCTTTGAATAATGTGCCTTGTTTTATTGAAGAACCTTTATTTCACTCGCAGGGTTTGGTGTTTGAAGAGGAGAGACCACCACCGCCGAACCGGGCCCCTCTGGCCCCCATGCTGGAGTTTGTCTCTGCCCAGACCGGGGTCCCTGTGGTTGCTGTAGGGGGAGGGGCCAGCCTGGGAAGAGAGCCACAGGTACGAAGGCTTACTTATAGTTGCATCATGAACCCTCCTTATTCCTTAGTCCTTTTTGTTTAATTTAGACTAACAGCCTGACCATTTGAGGATCATTAGATAAATCATAATCTTTATGAAATATAATGAAAGCAGTATTACTATGTGACCTTATGTGAACTGTCTGAGGTGAAATTGGTGAAACTTTCAGCCTCATCCAAGGTATTAAAAAAGGAACATCAGCGTCATGGGTGCTGTCTTAAAGGGTTAGGTTGGTCCGCCCCTGAATATCCTCTCCCAGGGACAACGCTCACAAGTTTCTTTATTGGACGTCATATTTACCAGTGCCATGGGCCTCTAGCAATCCAACTTTAAAATATCTGGAGTAACCACAGGGCTGCATGATGCATTGTAGTGGAAGAAACCATAGAAGGGCACATCAGAGAGCTCAGGCCATAAACAACTACCTGTTGCATGGTAACTAATCTGATAGACTGAGAAAAGGTCAGTATTTCTATCCAACAGGCTGATAAATACTTAGAAAGACTTTATTGTCAATGGCTACGTTTACATAAGAGCTTTTATTCCCCTTTAATTCCGAAAACATACAGAAGAAATGATTAGATTTTGGGACAGATCTGGATCACCATCCGGATACAGGAATATTTTCAAGGATTCTGTAACAGTGCAAGATAGGACCATTTTCGCCAAAGTGGACTGAAGCTGCTCGGCGGAGGTCTGCGCTCTCTGAGTGCTTTTCTAGTTTATTCTGATTTTAAACCCGAATTGAATAATTCCTCAATCACGTATACGTCTTTTCCACTTTAAATTAATTCCAGTCATTCCGTGTATGCTCATTCCCTTGTCCTGTCTCAATGACGGGCGGGACGCTGACGGGAGCAGGATGACCGCCCGGAGCAAGCACTGGACTCTAGCTGAGACAATTTATTTAATTAGAGCCTTAGAAGATTTGGAAATAATGAAAAGAGTGGATGGACATAAGCATAAAAATGCAGACCTTTTTAAAGATCTAGAGACCTTAAGCGGTGCTGAATAAAGGCGAATAAACGTGTTTTCCATGTAAACCTCAATTCTGAATTACTATTTCCATATAAACATGAAAGAGAATACTTTAATTCTGATTTATTTAATTCTGAATACTTAAGTCCGAATGAAAAAACAACATGTAACCGTGGCCACTCAGTATGCAGCAGATGTATACAGGATGAGATTTTGTTTGCGTAGGCTTCAGTTTACAGATTTTAAGTAGCGCATAAATACAAAGATGTAATAATAAGGTGCAAGTTATCATAAAAAATTGCAAAGTGCCAGAGGACAATGAATATAAATCTCTATATATATACTAAATATTAAAAATCAAATATGTACAGAAGAAAAAGAAGGTTAAATCCAGTAGCAGTCAGTATGTACAATAGCAGTGAGAGTCTGATGGCTTGGGGGACAAAGCTGTTGTAGAACCTGGTGGTCCTGCACTGAATGCTGCAGAACCTCGACCCAGCCTTTCCAAAAGTTTGGGTCCCAATCTTAAATGAGTACCCTGACCGTTTTTTATCGGTTTGCAGACAGTCAGGCTAAAATCACTAAAATGAGGAGCGGTCACTCCTATTCCCTCACTTATCTTCATGCGACCCTGCTCATGGTTATCTGCTCACGCCCTAATGCTCCACACTGCGAGGGAGAGAGATCAGTAAGTTTATCTGAGTGACACTTCAGGTTCTGGTTTTGAAATGCCAGAGCAAAATTATGAAGAAGAGCTCGTGATCATTAGCTTTGAAGCCTTTTGGATGCAGCAGAGATGCTTCACGTTGTTTCATGAGGGAGGGTAGGTGCTCGGAGATGAAGCTTATCTTTACAAATTGGACAGAGACCTTTAGACGAGCCTCTGCAGCATCAAAGGAGAGTTACTAAATCATGTGCTGAAAGAAGCCCACAGAACTCAGCCTGCTGACTGCAGAAAAGTAAGAAACTTGAGGCAGACAGGCATCATGTTTGTGTTACATTTGAGTCATATGTTTGTGAGTCACCCATGAGAAAAATTATACACTAAGCAGCAGTGAGGGAGTGTTTCACATTAGTGTGACGTGAAAGGTAGAGCATGAGGATTTTACTGATTTCTAACACCTCCATTAAAGGCATTAGAGTGGTGCAGAGATGATGTATTTGTAGGCCAACATTAAAATTAGCATTGTGCTGGTTCACTCAACTGAAAGTCTACTGGATTTTTTACTGTGTTTGATCAATGCTGATAAAAAAAACTATTCTGAAACTTACATGGTCTGCTCTTTGTGATAATCTTAAAAAACAAACCTACTTTTCACAATTTTTTCAGCTTAGAGGTAATTGTCCACAGTAAAAAGCTTTTAATAAGCTTCTATGTGACTAAATCATGGCATTTTAACTTAGAAGCAGCAACAATATTTCAACTTATAAAATATTATTTTGAACTCTTGTTTGAAAGTTTCTTTTTAATCAAAACACCTGATCAAGTTGGTCCTCATGGCTGTGGCAGTCGTGTTTGAATTACTGATAATTAAAAAACAACCAGAAATGCTTGCAGTCAGGTCCCAGGCCATTTTTGTAGTCCTTGTGAGCAGTTTGTTAGCAACCGTTGTTTTAAACACACAACAAGGGTTTAAGACTCAAAAGCAGGCAACATCAGTTTCATTTTATTATTCCCCATTAAACACTTGTGTGCATTACAAACCTTATCTCAGGCATTTGCCCAAAACCTGTATTCTACATCCCATATAGTCCTGGGATAGGAACCAGGAAGTGGTAACTGCTTACCCATTTTCCTGCACTGCTCTATAAAAAGGCTTATAAAAAAATATGCTACTACAACAGTTTAATCTGCAGCTACTGCTCAAGGAGAGTTTTTCAATGAGTCTCAGCTCCAGGTAGAACTTTTCAAAGGGGAGACCAGGTCAGTTGTAACACCTGTACTCATTTTCCCTTTTAAACCTTTTACAATGTTATGTTATACTAATATTTAGGGTAGAGTAAACCGATCTATCAGAAATATTAACCTGTCTGATCCTGTCAGTTTTAACTGGAGATTGTGATAATCAGTGAGGTTCCACTTTTCCATTCATGTGGAAGTGTCTGACTTGTCTTTTTGATCATTTCTTATGCTCTGGAATTCTCCAATGAAAGAAAGCACTTTCCTGTGTTTGTTCTTTGTGTGTAGAGTGTAATGGAAGGAAACTACTCCTAAACTGATGCTAAAACTATACACTGAGAAAAAGCCTGGGTTCATGGATTTCACATGGAAGAACACAAAATCACACAGGTAGTTAGAGTCACTGCAGGACTTCATTCTGTGGCTAATTAATGCTGCATTTTAAACTAATCTTTATGGCTCCAAAAGTTAAATTTCATCATATCTAAATGTAAATGTGACTAGAATCTAGTTCTAATTAGGCCTATCGAAAGTGACTAAAAACTCATCTCTTTTCAGCTAAATTAAAGGGTTTCACTGTGTCTTTAACCTTGCGTAGCAGCTGGATCTGCCTGATTTAATGTCTGTAATCAGACAGAACCATCCTGCTAAGCTCCAATCTACAATGATTGAGAGGGCCCCAAAGCTGGACGGCCCAACCAGAGTGGGAGCTACTAATGAGACGACAGCAAGAAGTGACTGCTGGTACAGATATTAGCATATACGCTAACAGCTACAGTAGCAGTTTTATCAGATTGATGTTGATCATTTCTTTATTAAATGAAAAGCAAATATCAGCACAGCAAACTTCTCTATAGTGAGGATATTTTTGCTCCATTTCCAGCTTTAGTTTGTTTTACAAAGTGGCTCACGTTCTGTTGGGCAGTAGCTACCACCTACTACATTATCTGATTGGCCTGTAATGAATGTGACTGATGGAATGGTCATCCAAGTGGTGAAATATATTGAACAATTCTTCTGGTGTGACAGATTACTGTTTCATACCACTGATACAAGTTACTTAACGTTGTTCTCTGCAACTCAGTGAGTGGAACAGCCAGTCCGTTGCACGACTTGTGACGTCAGTGCATACTATCAACAAAGGAGAAAAGCAATCTGAAATCCAGATTAAACCTACAGTGTAAATAACAACAAGCCAGCCACTTCGCATGCAGTGGTTAAAAGGGAATGAGAGCAGGCACTTACATTATCTGTCCTCTTGGCGTTGAGAATTTGTGCCATCAATAAAGAAAAATATAGACCAACATGCCTCAAACTGCATTGGGCCACACATTTATTTTAAACATGCTTCATTCTGCCATAGGGCCTTCTGAAGAAGAAAACCCTGTCCTGTCAGTTAGCTGTCATTTTGCTGGAGAATGACAATCAGATTATAGGTGAATGCAGTTCCATTCCCAACCATTGGTGGCAGTAGTGTGCCAAATAAGCAGGTCCACCGTCAATGAAGCTGACAGAAGAAGACTATCATTTGAAAGAACATAAAATATAAGATAAAAAGTGCATGATTTTGAAATGAAATTGTGAAACATGGTTTTGAATACTGTTTTATTTTTCCTTTGAAGATGCTCACATCCTCAAATGTGAAATTAAAAATGAGTTATAACGTCCACACTTTTTTAATTAAAATGTTTGAAAAAGGTGCGACTGGGTGTGATTTATCATAAATGTGACTGGATGCATCCTGGACAAATACTTGGCCCCTCTGTGAGAAATGTGGCCCCTTGATGGCCCCTTACTTAGAAAAATCCTAGATCCGCCACTGCTAATGACCCTGTTTGGGTCAACAGGTTGTGGAAACCAACCTGGAAATACAGCTCACATTTTCTCTTTCAACCGTACGTTAAGACAGATTGGTCTTGAAAAGGAAACTTGTTCTCTTTTCAACTCTTCAGCTTTGTTTTAATAAGGACAAACAGCCAAACTAACTGGAAGATAATTCAGCTCAGACTGCCAAGAGCTAAAGAAGTGTTGTCTTATGTGTTGCTTTTCCAGTGTGTTTAAACTGAACATCATTTGGAAAAGCTGTGCTGCTTGGACCCTGATCTTTTGGGCTTCACAAAGCAGATTTGTGCTTGTTCCTCCAGGGGGGCTCTCCATGTGAAAAATATTTGTATCACTTAACTCTTAATTGGATTTCCATTGCCTCTGGGATGCTGAGTCATGAATGTTTCCTCAAACAGCAGAAGAATCAATCCTGCTTTTGTCAACAGAGCTTCTAAAAAACCTAACTTGGGACATGGTGTCAGTCAGCCTCTGCTCTGGTGGGCGCTCACATGACAAAAGAGCGAACAGATTCCTATTTCATCCTCAGCTTCAGAGGGGAAACCAGACATTTTGTTTTATGTCTCGAGCTTAAGCACTGTTCACTCCAAGCACGTTCCCTGTACTCCCACTCGGAGCTGGGTTAAGGGAGGCAGACGAGCTTACATCATAAATCAGGCTGCTGCTGGTTTGATTTTTGACCTACTTCACTGCAGAATAACCTGAGGTGAGGTCTGTCGGCAGGGGAAGGTTGCCCGATGCTCCCTGAAGTTTCATCTTTGATCCTCCACAACTCCACAAAGACAGAGAGGTTTGATGATTAATTTAAACATATGCTCGCTGCCTCTGTGTTTTTGTGTCCACCCTGAGCCAAATAACCCTTAACAACACTGCTGAAAACATCTGACGGTGTCAGAGAAATCCATCTCAGTTCATAGTATGGATTCCCCCCTGCTTCTTTGGTCTTGCTCTAACAAGAGACAATAGAAGAAAAGCCAATAGAAATAAATTCCTCTTCAGCCAGCGAATGGCTTGTCTTCACAGATTAAATGTGACTGAGGTAGCAGAGAGGAAGGCCATCATTGTTTCTTTCATTCACACTAAAAGGCTCGTTCAGAAGCCAAGGACCTTTTTTGACAGACTGTGTTAGTCCTTTGACTGTCAGTCAGCCACGAGGAAGAGAAAAGAGCAGAGCTGAATGAGGAAGAGCTCGGACGGCCACCATATGAATACACTCTCAGTTTAACATATCAGAGAAAGTCAGAGTATGACAACGGCATGACAGGCAGAGCACGATTCACCCTGAATGACTCTGTTTTGTGTCAGCTGGGGTGACTGTGCAAGAGCCAAGGGAAAGAGTGCCGCCATGATGATGTGTTCCATCCATCCATCCATTATGCATACCGTTTGCACCTGTAGAGGTGACGGCCAATCTGAGCAGACCCACTACACCCTGGACTGGTCATCAGAAGAATTGCAAAATTCCAGGAATTTTCAAAGTTGGAAATTTTAGATGGGAATTAACAGGACTTTATTTAAATTGATGGCAATAAACAGGAATAAATCTGGAATTTACAAAGTTGAAGGTTTTTCTTTAATTATTCGTCTCAAACTTAAAAAAAAAAACAATCAAACAATTTAGTCAAGGCAACATAATACATATTTACATTGGACAGCTGTATATGTCCAACAACTAAACTTATACATGTGAATACATACACATATATGTCACACAATACCCTGTTTGAGAAGGGACACAATGAAGCTAAGAGCTTATCTAGTCCTGCCCCTTCCTGACAAATCAGATCCATGATGGAAACAGAAACATAATAACAAAAATTAAAATAATAATAATTATTATTAATTAATAATTCATAAGCACCTCAGAAAAATATTAATGTATATCTTAAATATATATCTATACAGGTCTACACATCATACATATATTATATATAGTATATACACATATTTACATGTCATTTGTAATGTTTGTACATAAATACTTATTTAAATGCACACATTTGTATTCATAATCATATATCTTATTATTAAGTATATACAGACAATAAGCTTCTCTACAACATATCTGTCCTAAACTAAATTTTGTGTCATTTATTTATATAATTAATTGCATATGTTAATAATGATCAGTGTTAATATATATATACTTAAAATTAATTATATGGTAACAAATTATTTAGGTTTAAAACCAAGTTTCCATTTAATTATTTGTCTGAATCTAATAATACTTGTCTATAATGTCATTTAAATATTTGCCTATTATTGCACATTTTTAAAGTGACAACCAGGCTGTTCCAGATTTTGACACCACCAACAGAAATGCACATACTTTTAAGAGTTGTTTGGACAATCGGATGAATGAAATTATGTTTAGGTTGGCCCTTAACAGGGATTTTAGAGGTAGCTGATGAAAATGTATTTTCATAAGATGTAATGCAAGTCTTCTTGAGAATATCTATGCTATTCTTCAGTCACATGCACATGGCACACTGCTAATTTTTCTCTTGTTTTGACCTGTGCAATACCGCCTGCATCATTAAGAGGTAACCTCTCTGACACATCTGTCATAAGAATCTCATTTAATTAATTTCCTTTGAAAGTGCATAAATTATGCTTCACAGACCTTCACAGAAACAACCATAGAAAATTATCTTTTTAATTTTCAGTAAAAGAACACTTTGGAAAGGTATTAAAAAATATTTTCAGTTTTCATGTTGTAATGCCTATGTACATGGTGTCACAATGAAAATTCAGACCAAAATACTTTTTGGCAGTTTTTTTTATTTTATCATTATGGTTGACAAGTATGAAAATGTAATTGTCGGTGGCATTGAGTTATTTATAGGCCTGCATGTGGCCCCCAGGCCACTAATTGCCCAGCCCTGACCTAGGGGAATATACTCAATCTATGACCTACTGTTTGTGTGTGTTTAACATATTCCACTAATTAATCTGGGAAACAGCCCGTAGAAAGTGTTTGTGTGGGGCAGATCCTTTCAGAAGTATATCCAGCAGGAGACTGGATGATCGTTCCATCAATCACATTCATTACAGGCCAATCAGATAATGTAGTATGCCGGAGCTACTGCCTAACAGACCATGAGCCACTTTGTAAAACAAACTCTCATAAAAACATGTAAGTGGAGTGAAAATATCCTTTCTTTAGAGTAGGTTGTGGTGTTAATTGTTTTTCGTTGAATACAGTAATGTGGTCCAGATCTGATAAAACTGCTGCTGTAGCTGTTAGCATCTATGCTAATCTCTATACAAGCAGTCACTTCCTGCTGTTGTAACATCTTCCTGCTGTAAAGGATGCTGACTGGGCCATCCTGCTTTGGGCCGCTCTCAGTTGTTGTAGATTTTAGTTTTGCAAGATGGATCTGCCTGAACACAGACATCGAATCAGGCGGATCCATCTGCACTGAAAGGTTAGCGTGGTGGTGTATTGTAAATAAACAGTATTTAAAGCTGACATTTTTAGTCTTCTAGTCTAATCGTTTCATTTTTCACACATAATTATGCATTAAAAGTCATCCAGGGCCACTGATAAGCTCATTACTTTCATAAATACAGCTCAGGCTGTGACTTCTGAGTAATTTGGGATTCAGTATCTTGCCTCGACATGTGGACACTTTGTTCTTTTAGCTGAATCATTCATAACCGGGAAAGTGTTTACTTAAGCTGATATTTAGCCTTTGATTCAGAAAGGTGAAGGTGAAAGATGTGTGCAGGTTCCTTTATCAGCTCTGGCACACTGCTCCTGTTTAAGACCACACAGATGAACACGTTGGGATTTACTTTCATGCCGGAGACTGAAGTTTGCATCATACCCCGCTGTCATCTGCAGTCCTGTTTTCTTACCTTGTAGAAAACTGTTTTATTACACCCTGAACATTGTTTTCTTACTCCAGCTATCAGTAATGATTACTTTGAACCATCAGAAGCAATCGTGAAAGTCTGAGGATGCAACCTCAGTTAAACTAGGTCAAACTGAACGACAGGCCCGAGCAGGCAGCACAGATAACAGTTGTTTGCTATCTGACTTTCTTGTAGTTTATATTTCATGAAGTGAAATATATATTTCATGCGGAGCTCACTCTTCTGATTGTGCTTTCTTTCTTCCAGGAAAGCGGCTCCATCTACCTCCAGTTCACCTGCTCCACGTCGCTGCAGCTCGAGGTTATCTTCGAGGTGCTTGAAGAGTACGACTGGACTGCCTTCTCCGTGGTGACCACCCGTCACCATGGCTACGAGGACTTCCTGGCAATGGTGGAGGGAATGACGGATGGCTCCTTTATTGGCTGGGAGAAGAAGAGTGTGGTGATTTTAAATGTGACAGATGATCCCGGGGGAGCTCGAACCAAGCGGCTGCTCAAAGACAATGAAGCCCAGGTAAGGGAGAGACTTCAGTATCGATTCTCTCTGTCTTGTTTTGGTGAAGGATAATCATTTGAAGCATTATTACTTAAAGACTTACCAAACCTCAAAGCTTCTGAGGTGGGGCACGCACCCTATGGTTATAAACTACCCATAATTTTACAGTTTTCACAGCGATGTCTGTGATTAGTGGACCCTGTTGTTGCCTGTGCCCTACAGGGTGGTGCAGGGATGACAGATTTTTTGTAGGACAACCCAGAAGTTAGCATTGCTGGTCCCCTTAACAAAAAGCCTATGGGATGTTTCAATGGGCTTTTGGATTATTGCTGATAAAGAGGTCTGTGGCAACCAAAAGTTTTGCAACTTGCAATTTTCATTCATTACTATAATGTTTACAAATTAACACAACTTTCTTCATTTATGAAGCATAAACTGAATCAGAGAGAGCAAGAAGCTTTTGTCAAGCTATTTAGGGACTACGATAGGTTGGTTTGACTCAGAAACAAGTACCTCACAGAGTTCCTTCTGGTTTTAGACAATTTCCTTTTAGTGTGACGTGATCAAATTGGTGCTCATGGCTGTGGCATTCACGGATGCAACAAGTTTTTTTAATGATAACATTGAAGGTCCAAAACCACTTTTGTATTTTTAGGAGAAGTTTGTCTGTACCTATTCTTTTACAAATGCAATTATGCTTCAACATTCACAAATAGTGGAAATCCAAATGCTTTTGTGCTGTAAAACAACCCCCCCCCCCCCCCTTTTTTTCTACCACTGACCTTATTTCAGGCATTGATGTGCAAAACCTATTCAGGTGTCCCCCTGCCCCCAATTATATCATAGGAGAACCCCCTCACACATTTTTATCTCAAGCCTTCTGAAGAAAACATGCACTATGTGCCATCATTCACTCCACCATCAATCAGAAGGTCCGGGGTTTGAGCTTAGGGCTCTGGCTGTCACATGATGTGTCCTTAGCCAAGGCAGTAACCCCGGGTAAATGAGTTAACATTGCAGTGCAGCTGGATGCACCTGAACCAATGTCTGTAATCAGACAAATCCATTTTGCTAAGCTCCAATCTGCAACAAGTGTGCTTGGCCTGAAGCAGGACGGCCCAATCAGCGTTGTCTAAAGCAAAAATTTTTTGGATTTCAGGAGAAAGTGAAATAAACGTTTCAGCTCCAAAAACTTAAATTTCCTGGCTATAATTTGTGTTTTCAGGCTTTAAAGGGGTAATCTCTCACCAAGGTGTAGAAGCCTGTCCAGTGTTTACTCTTGTCTGAATTCTTGCTCGGTTGCCCTGGTTTTGTTTTCCTAGTCTTACGCATCACTTTCCTCTTTTGTTTCATCATATGTCTCTTTGACCTCAGTCACTGTTGGGCCGTGTTAAGATAACCAAACTACTCTTCTGCTATAGAGCAGTATGCACTTCTCCCAAGAGGACTATGGCTTGCTTCCAAACTAAGGGTATGTGCAGGTGACGAGGGCACTGGATGGGTGCCATTTTCTCTACAAGAGTCTTCTTAGACGAACTTTAAAACTACTATTTTAAGGTGGTAGATCACGTATGGTTGCTTTAATGAAGAAATGATGGTGTATGGACCTAAAGGAGAAGCAAGTGTTCATGTTATTAACCTCATCTTAAGAAAAACAGACAGAAAATCTTCACTACCCACAAGCCAAGAGTGTCGTAGCATGTTCTTTGATTCATTGAGCTCGCTGTTACTGTGAATTTGAAGAAATTGCAGTTACGGTTGATGATAATAGTTGCAAAATGTGTAGGTGATCACTGCGTAGTTCTGTGGTGATAATGGTGGTACCACATGTCTCTTGCCTCTGACATCAGACAGCAATGGCCAAGGTTCCAGCTGTAGACGGCAGTCATATTTCCAACACAAGTAGAAAAACAATACTTTGGACTTAAAAGTCAGCCATAACTGATCAATAACAGAACTTAATTGTTAATAACATACACTTTTTGCTGAAATAAACGGGTCTTGGGTTTAGTTACCCTGTAATAATGTCAAAGGGAAACCTTTTTCTTGCCTCCTGTTTTAATGAAACATCTGTAATTCAGCTTTTTAAGTCACCAACCTTGAAATGACTCCTTCTGTTGCCCAAGGCCTCACAAACTGACATCTGTTGAGTCTGAAGAAGCAGATGGTGCTTGCCACCAAACTTTAGTTTCATTAAAGATCCTTTTAGCTTGGTGTTTTGGTTTTGGTGTGACAGACTCTCAGCTAATAGCATCACATTTAAGGTCAGAACTTGTTCATTGTTATAAATAGCCACAGAAATGAATCAAGACCTTCACATGCAAAGCAGCAACTGTGCAGGCCATTTCACTTCAATATATATATTTTTTTCCCCCAAATCTACTCAGATGAACCCAGTCAAATTTGAACTGTTTTGTTTTTGTGCAACTTAGAGCTCATACTTCGCTTTATATCTAGTTTATGTATTCTTTTTTTGATGGCTGCTGGGGTATGTTTACAATCACTAGTGCTAAAAAATAACCCTAGTTTTAATGTTCAGTGTCTATGTATGTGATATTTTTATCATTATGATCAACTATTTCCCTTTTATGTAGAACATTTTGTATTTTCATTTTCTTTTTCAGTTAAATGCTTTGGCAGTAATGCCCTCAACACCCATATCTATAAAGCTATTTGAATTGAGCTGAATTGAATTTAACTACAGGGTGCCCCGGATAGTTTTTTGTGCTCTCAATCTGTCTGTGATGCTCTTCTAGCGCTCCTGTCCCTTTAAGGCCGCCTTCCCCAGGTGGGCCCAGTCCACTCTGATTGGCTGACAGGTCAACTATGTGGCACTTGGTTATGTGCTGCTTGGAGCCATGTTGGCAACAGATCTGCATTAATTTTACTATCACTGCCTTGGCCTCGCTACCCTAAGCCAATGGGCTTACACTGATGACCTACTTGAGGTGGGGCAAAGGGAATTAGACTCTTTAGACATTAATAACAGGGGAGGGAGAAGTCCTGTACCTGGACTTATGGACTCATAGAACTGCTCCATCAGCTGGAGCAGACGTATTGTCAAAAAGCATGATGTGGGCTCTTTAAGAACGATAAGATGCTCATGTTTTTAATACATTAATCTCGGCCTATTTTGTTCCTAAGGGGCACTGTAGTTAAACGGTTGTAGCTTCTTCCTTCGACTTCTTATTAATTTCAATTTGTGTAGAGGTAATAACCTTTTAATGGACTTCAAACTCAAGCAGATTCACAGAAAATTTGATAGAAATTTATATTTTAAAAACATGAGACATGATTCTGTACTGAAAATTATTTGAACTTGATGGGATGACAGTATAGAGCCCTGAAAGAATAAGGTAAGAAACACAATATTAAGCATCAAGACAAAGCTTTGGATTTTTCAAAACTGCAAATGAATCTTTTGCTTCCTTACTTTCACATTTACCCAAGTAGCTCATTTTTAACAACGCAAAGCTACATGTACTAAGACTGAGTTTTTATTCGTGTTTTGTTGTGTTGTAGACTGTTGGTCTCTCTCACCGTCAGTCAGTCAGAAAAAACGCAGCAGTCGCAGTAGTGAGTGAAAAACATAAATATAGATGTGTTTCATTTTGGCATTCCTCTGTTTGTACAGAAAAAAAAAGTTTATTTTAATCTCAAAACTCAACCCCAGATTAATCAACTTTGTCAGTCAATACATTAACCTGCTCTCTGTGCACCTGCAGCTCTGATTTTATTAGTCACTCCTTTATGCATTTCAGCACTTTTTCATCTCACCATGTCTAATCGGCCTCTACACTGAAGGAGTTGTTTAAAGAGGGTTGACTGAGGACAGGCTATTCTTTAATACTGACGTCCTGGGGGACCACTTACACACAGAGAAACTCTAACACACACCTGGGTCTCTGAGGAGTTTCTGCTGCTTAACTGTTTAAGCTCTGAATGGAGATGATCTGAGTCTTTGTCTAAAATCCTTGAAGACTTGTTAGAGACGCTGTTTGCAAATATGATGATCTAGAAACAGCTGAAGCATTTTGTAATGCAGAAAGGCAGAGATTCTGTTCCTGTTCAACCTTAGAACTGAGAAGCAATCGCCTGATGATTAATGGGTCTTCGGTTTCTATGGTCTAATTCAAGGGGATGTTCCTTGGCGAAGTTTTTCTCTAATGTGTTGCTTTGGTTCAGACGAGGCAGTCCTTCTAGAAAAAATGGAGTTGGATTTCAAACACAAGATCTAGCATCCAGTCACTGGTTGCAAGTTTAATGGCATTGTTACAAGTTAATGTTGTCAGATGATTTTCATAGCTCCCAGATTGCAATAAAGTGGATTCATCTGGATTCATCTGTTTTTCTGCACACAGAAAAATGCTCAGTGAAAAAATTGCCACTTTAACTACAAAATTATACAAAAAAGAGCATTTTCTCTTCAGCTCGCAGCAAGTGCTCAAGTGTATTCCCCCATTAAATCTGTTTTCTTTTTGGAGCTTTGTTGTTGTTGTGTTTTTTCCTTTTTTTTTTTTTTTCAAATATTCGCCCTTTTTGGCTTTGATGCCTGCAACATATTCCAAAAAAGCTTAGACGGGGCATTTTTACCTCTGTGTTACATCACCTTTCTCTGTAACAACACTCAATAAGCTTTTGTGAAATGAGGACACTAATTGTTGAAGCTTTGTTGGTGGAATTCTCTCATATTCTTGCCTGATGTATGACTTCAGTTGCTCAGCAGTCTGAGGTCTCCGTTGTCTTAAGTTGGGCTTCATAATGTGCTACACATTTTCAATGAGAGACATGACTGGACTGCAGGCCAGTCTAGTACCCTCTTTTACTACAAAGCCGTGCCGTTGTTGAATGCAGAATGTGTCTTGGCATTCTCTTGCAGGGATGTGACTGAAAGAGACGTTGCTTAAATGGCAGCATATTTTGCTCCAAACCTCTATGTACCTATGTGCAAGTTACCCATGCCATGGGCACTGACACAACCACATACCATCAAAGATGCTGACTTTTGAACTTTGCTCTGATGACAGTCTGGATGGTTCGTTTCCTCTTTAGCCTGGAGGACACATGCCCAAGAATTTTAATTTTGAAATGTTATTCTGTTCAGGAATGCAAATGAATAACTAGAATTAACATCTTACTCAAAAAAAATAATGAGCTTTACTATTTTTCTTTTTTTTTTTTTACATTAAATTTGAACATTCATGGATAACAACATGTATGATGTATTAACTATCACAGGAACATACAAAATGACAGCATTTAATATACATGGATATTTAATGCTGTCATTTGTAAAAAAAAATCTTTCAAAACTTTGTGTAAGTTTGACATTCAACAAAAATAAAGGTCAGAAATGAACTTTAGCTCCTGTTTCTAACCAAAGATACCTAATACAGAAATGTACAGAAAGCAGTTCAGTGGTTTAACAGTAGTTTCCAAACTTTTTTTGCCCAGGGCACACCTTAGGGCAAGCTATAACCTCAAGGCACACCTTGTTCATATGCATAGACGACAGTCTCAATGTAGGTTTAACATCTTATTAGTCTTATAGTGGTTTTTGTGTATAATTAATGGCTGGTAAAATTGACATAAAACTATGTAACTTATGAAATATATTAACAAAATGCACATTGCTGATTTATGCTGATATGCCAATATTTTTTACCTATTTTACCAAATTGATATGTAGATTTTTTTTTTTTTGTTACTACACATACATTAAATGCAAAATGTATTTTTCTCATCAACAGTAAAATCAAGCTCTGCCCTTGTAAAAGCTAGAAGAATTTTTTTTTTTTTGGAGTTATAGTGTTTTCGGGTTTTTGTGAAAAAAAATTGTGCCTATAGTTGGGTTAATCAAAAAGTCATCTGTTGCTGTGTAGTTATGATTATAACGTGTGATGGAGTTTCAGGAAACTACGGTATCTCTTCTCGTCTTCATGAACCTCCATTTTTGTCCATGAACAGCATCCTCTCTGTCTCTGCCTCTCACTGCTCAAACTAGCTCCCATTTATTCCTTTTCATATTTCACTCTCATCTTGTGCATGACCTCTGTCAATGAAGTCTGAGAAAGTAGGAAGTGAAGAAAGGGAAAGTAGAGGAGTGGCGAAAAAGCTCAGGGGTCAGAGTGAACATGATGAAATGTGCTGAAAGTCCCATAAAAAAACTTAATGTGTGAGGATGAATGAACTCTGCTGCCTCTGGATGTTCAGAGATACATGTTTGAATCATGGTTATCAGAGACAGAAACAAAGACAGTGCTGTAGTGTATCTGAATATGATGGGATGAAGACAGAAGTTTGAAGTCCTATTCAAGTACACATGAAAGTAAAACTGATTTATAATAAACTGGGTTGAAATAAACTTTAATTCTATTTCAATGACATTACAGTGAAGACGTTGCATTGGAGCAGTAAATTCTAATATTGAGAGACATAGTCAATGTGTACTCTATGTGGCAAAAACTGCAGTTCCTTCCCTGTCCACATGGGGTTGTTCCCAAAAGCCAAGCAATTCCATTAGGTCCTGTGTTAAAATAAAGGTTTTCACAGGAGAAATATCAATGGTTAGAGCTTAGCTCAAAAAACTATTTTGGATGGCATATTTTATTTTTATGGGCACACACTGTCAGAGGGGAAATTGGTTCATAATTGCTCTGTTTTGGTTTTAAGAGGAACACCTGTTATCAAGATTAAGGTCATTGCCTTTATGATTTTACTCCTGGGCAATCACCTGCGACAATACTTAGAATGTACATATATATATATATATATATATATGTGTGTGTGTGTGTATATACATATATATGTGTATATATATATATTTATATGTGTATATATATATATTTATATGTGTATATATATATATACACACATACACACACACATATATATATATATATACACATATATATGTGTTTATATTTGTATATTTATATGTGTATATTTGTGAACATACTCTTGTAATCATTGAAACTGAAAATGTTAGCAAGTATTAAAGGGATTTTTCAGTATTTTTGAAGTTGGATTGTATGAAGTGCTTGACAATAGGTCAGTAAGGTAGCTGAAAGGGCTCCCAGAAACACTGCCCCTTTGAAGACAATGAGCCCAGACGACTGTAAAGGTTTACTGCTGTAATGGTAAAGTTATTTTGCATAATTGTGTGAGTTTTACTTAAAAAGGAGCCACAACACTGTGTTGGGTTGACCTACGATAAGGTGAAACATTTTAGAGCACTTCATTTTAATTTTCCTCCAGGAAGTCTCTGTGTTTGGCAGTATTTCACGATGCAGCATGTGGCATCTGCTGTTTTGCTCTATGGACTCAGGAAGGAATGAGATTTAGTGGGCCAAAAGAGAGAGGGGACAAACTTGTGTGAAATCTGAGGAGCAGGAGAGATCCGGAGTTGCCAGGTGGTCGATGTGTGTAAATTGCAAGCCCATACCTACAACCCTCCCTGTTGTAGGTCTGAATCAGAGGTAAGCTTATATAGCTTTCACTCAATCCTACATTCAAACTAACGAAATAACGTGGCTTGTTTTTATGTAAAACTCACACAATTACAATGAATAACTTCCTGTTAACAGTGGTGTACCTTACAGCCGTCTGGGCTTGTTCTCTATAACAGTGCAGCTTGGAACCCTTTCAGTCACTTCACTTGCTGTTGTCAAGTACCTCACACAATCTAACTTAAGAAATAGTAAATCATCCCCTCAAGGTAAAATATGACCACTTAAATGATTAATTTTCCTTCAGCAACTCGCCTCTCAGAGCCTGAGTTACATGGGCAGTAGTCTTCTTCCAGCAGTGCTTTAGGCCTGAAATTCTTATTCTGAAAGTCTGGAACTTGCTCCACCACATTATTTTGAACTAACTAACAAGTGCAGGAGATCGTGCTTGAATCCTCACAACAATGCTGTTGCTCTGTAGACTACCTGGTCGATCAAGGCCTTCCTGTGTCGAGTGCATATTCTCCATGTGCATGCGTGGGTTTTTTGTGGGTTTTTCCTCCCACAGATCAAAAACATCCTCGGTAAACTGGTTACCCCACACTGATCAGGCATAACATTATGTCAACTCCATACCCACCAAACTGGACACCTTTCTATCAGAACCATCATTAACTTTCTCAACAGTTTGAGCAACAGTAGCTCGTCTGGATCGGGCCACACGGGCCACACGGGCCACACGGGCCAGGCTTCACTCACCAGGTGCATCATTGAGCTTTAGCCACCCCGGATTCTGTCGCTTCGTTGGACCACTTTAGATAAATACTGACGTCTGCAGACCAGGAGCACCCCACAAGCTGCTCTTTAGGAGATGTTCTGACCCAGTCTTCAAGCCATCACACTTGGGCCCTTGTCAAACTCACTCAAATTCCTACTCTTGCCCGTTTTTCCTGCTTCTAACATCAACTTTGAGGACGAAATGTTCACTTGCTGCCTGATATATCAAGCTCACTAACAGCAGCCATGATAAAGACATAATCAGAGGGACAGCAGTAGCTCAGTCCAGAAGGACTTGGGTTGGGGACTGAAGGGTGGTTTGGTAGCTGGTAACCTGATACGCCAGACGGACAGTTCCATTTATACACTGCTCTGAAAATTTCCAATTTGGCTCTGAAAGGGATCAGAGGGATAGATAATGGATGGATAGATATGTTGCTTAACCGCTGCAGACCACTTCAGAGGTTTTGGCTTGTCAAAGCAGGGAATGCTCCAGTCAAATTAGTAATTGTTATGATGGTTTAGGTTGCTTAACAGGGGATATTCCAGTAATCTGTCCCATGATTCATGTTGTTTGTGCTTAAGGTGTCATGAGAGCAGATTTACTGCTATTGACCTCCTCTATACAGATGATATTTTTTGTTACAGATGATCCTGCTGGTTTTTCATCATTCTGTAGTGTTACTCACTCCTCTGCTCTATTTTTTAAAATGCTGCCTAAGGGGGTGCATGCCAATTTCTGTATAATCCTCCCATGACGCTCGAGCTTTTTGATGTAAAACCAAACAGTCCTGTCATCATGTATCTATAGCATTAGACTGCAGGTTTTAAAGCTGAATGCTGTTTGTAAATTGGACAAGCTGTGTGTGCTGCGTGTGTGCTGAATTCCCCTCCACACACACAAACGCTCCTGATGTTGGAGCCATTGATTAAATTTGGTTCTGGCTGCTCGGTGCTTTGATGGGAGTATAATTCAGAGAGAGAGAGAGAGAGGGCTGTTTCCTGCTGGGGCTTTTCTTTATTGCTCTCCCCCCCTCTCTTTTATTTTACACATTAACATATCTCACAAGCTCAATCTGGATGCCAACGATCTGGATTTCATTTACACCTGAAATTAAAATTAGCCTCTGGTGCCCCTGAAGAGCCCTGCGTTAAAAAGCATAAATACACCTCACCGACCTGACAACTTCCTGTCGCAGCTAATGCAGAATTATTAATCTAACGTGTCTTTTATGCAGAACATCTGAGGCTCTGGGGAGGCTGCACCTCTGCATGGGCCATTTATTTTACTTCAAAGCTTGCCTTAACCTATTAGCATACCACAGGCATCAGCTGATGATTCGCATCAGTGTTGATACTGGTAAACAGCGTCACAGGCGGGCTGTTTTACCTACACATGTCTACTTTACTTAAGTTGATCATTACACAGGAGCAAATTCATGCGAGATCAAGCGACGCAGACCAGAAAAAAGACTGATGCAGCTTCTTTCTTTGTAATCCAGATTATGTCTTATTACATAGTTAATGCATAGCTTTACTGAACACAGCAGTGACTAGTTTTTAGCACTTGTTGAAAGCACAACATGCAGTCCACCACTTCTAAATTGTTGTGTCAAGTAAATATGGTCTTATTCTGGCCATGTACCTCACATTATTTCAAGTGATTTCAAATATACGGACATTTGCACAAGTCAGAATAAAATAAGAGTTTCACAGCAGGAGGGGCTCGCTCCTGTGATTACCTAATAAAACTTATTTATTGCAGTTCTAAGGCAGTCATTATCCAGTCGTAGTTTTATTACAGTGTAGGTGACTGCAGTAAGATCAGTAGCATGGCATTGTTTTTCACTGCTGTGGAAACTCCATGAGCCCTATCATATCCCTGACATGATGTATTTTTTTCTGCAGCACAGTGAATTTCCTATTTTCACTCACAGTGTTGCCTTTTTATGCCAAATGCTCACATTGTTGAATAGCAAATGAATAATCACAAGGTAGTGCCAAGGGGTGGGATCTGCTATACCTGTTTATTATTACATTAATGCAGGGGTATGTGGAAACATTTAATAATTTTTTCTCAACTTAGAAGTACTGAGGTAAGCCTGTCAATAAAATCGTGAGTGTGCGCTACTCTTAGCTTCCCTGGAGAGACCTGTGACACGTTATTGTCTTTTACACACACTTCCTGAGTGTTTGGTGCTCTGATGTTGCTGTAAATGAGCTGGTTTCATTGAATTATTTGCCAGGACTTCCCTGCAAAAGAAGCACCGAGGCTGCAGTGGGTCTGTAGATGTAGAAGTGAATCCATATAAACCAGGTTGATTTCGTTCTACTTTTAAAGAATCCTCAACACATATGAGTGAGAGGGTACACATGGTATGACAAACAGACTCAGGGGGTACACAAGACAAAAAAGCTTGTTAGCACTGCTCTAGATCAATGGTTCACGACCTTTTTTCTCTTAGAGCTCCCCCAAGTTTTGGCTAAAAGAGTCGAGCCCCCCTAACCTTGCAGTGCGGCCTGATTTGAGGTCTGTTAACAGGAGGATCCATCTTGCTAAACTCCAGTCTACAACAACTGTTAGCTCCCAAAGTGAAATGATCAGATCAGATCTGGACCACATTTCCTTATTAAATGAAAAACAAACCACACCTGAAGTATTTCTCCATAGAAAGGATATTAGGCCACGGAGCTGACTTTCATTACAGTCATGATGTCTGCGTGGGATGAGCAGAAAACACACATGTAGGTGGAGGCTGTATAGCTATGACATCAATTATCCCAGGAAGTAAAAAACGTAGTGTTTTGAGTGGCATTTTCTTCAAAGAGCCGTAGACAATTTCTCCATGGACTGAGAGTTTAGTAAAAGTTGTCATGTTCTTCTGCTCTTCAAGCCTCTTCTAACAACATTAAAAGCAGGACATGTGACCTTTAGTACCACAGTATGCTTGTTCTGCTCCTTTAATATGCCTCGAGTAGTGGGTGATTATGTAATAATGTGCTTTGAGCATTTGTTGTTGAGTAGGTCTGAAAGCCTCTGATTTGGCAAAGCATAACATCTAGACAGACCAGCACATCAAGGATGTAACCTGTTTTTGTTGTCACCATCAGAGGTACACCAGGACCCCTATGAGACCTCTTCTATTTCAGCCTGGACGTTGATAGGATTGAGTTTCATCATGGCAAAATATGTACCCCCACTGTGATTTGAATGGAACGTTTCCCCCCTAAAATGAGATGTCCAAGATGTGAGAAATGAAACACCTGCACTTGCAAAGTGATTGATGGCGCCGAATTATAACAAATCACTCGTCTTTGTGCAGAACAGCAGAACCCTGCAGCTCCATCTTCTTCCAGTACTTCCAAGGATAAGAGGGGGGACTTTGACAAACTGGATCCCCTTCTTTCCATACATGACAAACGTCAGTGTCAAGAAAAGGCATTGCTATATGTAAAGCGGTCTAAATTTAGCCTGACTGCTCGCAGGATGTGCTTTGACAGGGATTGAGTGTTAGCGTGGACCTCATGCCGACCCTGATTCCATCTGCTGTCAGCTGAGTGGGAGGGATTGCCGTCATCTGGTCGCTCTATCTGGCGCCTAAATGCTGAGGAAGTGACACAGTCTGCACGTTGAACTCTCACTGGTAAAAAGCTGTGAGCTGGTGAAGCCTCTCATGTTGGTTTTGACTAATTTTTAGTTTTATCAGCACCACAAATGTCTTCGACTTGAGCACGGTTTGTTCTTGAAGTGCTCACTCTGAGTAATCATGTGAAGTACCCTCAGCTCCAGCCACACACACTCCTCTTTCCTTCTTCTCATACTCTTCTGTATTTTTTAACTCTCAATTTGTCTTTTTAATCTAGCCCCTGTCCTCTCCATTCAGTCCTCTCTCTTTAATAATGTATGAGGGAGAAGTACAGGACCAAGAGGCTTCATTTTTCAAGAGGGGCTCAAAGCATAATCAACAACAGCAGCAGTAAAGTGTAAAGACAGCGTGTGTTATGATGTGTAAATGAATAAAATTCATGACTGTAAAAGAAACACAAGAGGTTATTATAGGAACAAGCACTAAGTACAAGGGAGGGTGAAACATTGGACTGAAATAATGTTGTTGCTTCTTTTTAATCATGTCCACATCCATGGTTTCTTCACTTACACATCCAAGCAACACCACTTTTCATTTTATATTCTACTTCCCTTTACTCTGCATCCCTCTTCTACATGAAGGGCATCCCACAGACATGTCTGGGCCCCTGAAAGGCCCCATATTAGGGCTCCTGATTGGTTCTAGAATGTTTTTACACAGAGTCCTTACTTACCCAAAACACAAACTACCCAGCTGTGTCATATTTGCTGGGTTTTTTTGATAATCTTTTCACCTAAGAGGGCCACACATGGATTCCAGAGCCAGTGTGCGTCTTTGTCAATGTATTTTATATCTATTCATTGTCTCTGGCAGCCCTGTCGGGTATTTTTTTTTAAACAAATGCACACTTTTGGAAAAGTGCTTGCCGTAAAATTAATCATCTGATTTTGATTCCTTATGCCCACCAACAACATAAATAAGGCTCACACTGTTCTACACAGGTAATCGGACAAACCAGAAGGATTGTTTAATATATTTCACTAATACAATCTGGGCAGAAGCCAAGAGAAACTGTTTTGGAATAGGCAGAACCTTTCAAAAGCATATCGGGCAGGTGATAGGATGATCATTCAGTCACTCTATGGGCCAATCAGATGATGCAGTAGGCTGTCTTACTACCGTGATGTAAATGTGAGCCACTTTGTAGAACAAACTCCCACCAAAACATGTCGGAAGTGGAGTAAAAATATCCTTTCTATGCATAAATACTTTCATTGTTATTTGTTTTTTGTCAAATGAAGAAATACTGTCCAGATCAGTGTTCATTTTGTTGACTAATTATTTCCGTCATAGTTTTCGTCAACAACCTTTTATCCCCTGACGAAAACTAGACTAATAAAAACAAGTGCACATTGACTAAAACTAAAACTAAATTAACTGACATTTTCGTCAACAAAAATAAAAACTAGACTAAAATGTTTGACAGAGACTTAATCCAATCAGACCTAATTTGGTCATGTAGAAAGTAGAGACAAGTTAGGAATATATCCAATCACAGCTTCTTTGATTGTGTGGAAAGGTTGGATGAGTTAAGAAGGACATCCAATCACAGCTGCCTTAGCTTCGTGGTGGTGGGATAAGTTGTGGAGTGATCCAATCAGAGCTCCTCTCTTTATGAATTGATATATTCATGTAGAGCAGGTTCACTGTTTGTTGTCAGTTCTGGTATTGTAACTGAGATGCTCTGCCAGGCAGCCTAAATAAAGGTGACTGCATTTCACACAAAAGTTCAATTTGTTTCTGTTCATTTATACATTCAAACTTTACTAGCATTCAGTAAAGGGTTATTAGATGTTTCATTTTATCCAAGTGTAAAACATGTCTTCAGAAATTCAAGTACACTTCATATTTTAGTCGACTAAATTTACAGTAGATTTCATCGACTAAAATGTTGAAAAAGTTCATCAACTAAAACTTGACTTAAATTAAAACAATTTAGATGACTAAATTATAACTCAAACTAAAAGATATTTCAGGCAAAAGACTTTAACTAAAACTAAATTAGAAAGTGCTGTCAAAATTAACACTGGTCCAGATCTGATTAAATTACTACTGAAGCTGTTAGCATCTATGCTAATCTCTGTGTGAGCAGTCACTTCCTCTTCAACCTCTTCCAGCTATAAAGGACTCTGATTGGACGTGCTGCAGTCTACAATTGTTGTAGATCAGAGCTTGTCAAAATGGATTTGCCTGATTACAGACATTGAATAAGGTGGATCCAAATGCACTGCAATGATTTGCATGGTAAGACACTGTAAATGAGGATTTAACCTAAAAACAACAATTATAAAGCAATAAACAATACCTCTAATCGGACATGTTGCTCATGTGTAGCCAGTGTCTATCTTTCTCAGAGCAGGATAACAAATAAAGAATAAAAAATCCTTGGACCTGGTTTGTTGTAAAAAATACATGAAATGTTCTTCAAGGTCGTATCTCCCAGTCTCATGCGCTGCCTTGTTTTAGCAGTCCATCAAGGCTGGTTTCCCCTGCATACACCAAAGCTGACTGATACATTTTTGCTCGATACAGCTCAGCAAATACACTTTAAACAAAACCAGATCACTTCCCACGCTGACCACAGATCCCTGTGTACAGATTCAATATTTCATAGTTGAACCTCTGATAAATAATTTACTCTTCTCGTATTAGACACTTTCACTTTCTCCCTCTGCAGGTGCGTCTGCTGTACTGCTCCCTGGAGGAGGCCGAGCTGGTTTTCCGTGCAGCCTGGGCGGCGGGTCAGGCCGGCCCCAGTCACATGTGGTTCGCCGTGGGACCCGCTCTCTCTGGTCTGGGACTTGAAGGGATGCCAAAGGCCTTGTTTGCAATCCGACCGCAGGGTTGGAGGGACGAGCCGCGCAGGTACGAGCAGACAAGAGGGGCTGTAAAGGGCTGATAAGCTGTGGGACTTAAACTGGGCTTCAGTGTATACAATTTCAAGCCTGTATCGATGTCATTAATGGTGAATACTTAAATGTTATTGATGCACCTCAAGGGCTCCCAGTCTACCTCAGAGCATGCATAAAAGAGAGATGTTTCATAAGAGGCTGTCCTTCACATAAAGCAGAGACTCCTGTCTAAGGATGGCCCAGTTCTAGCCCACTGTCTTGACAGGATGGAGTTTTAGGTTAAAGCCAGATGATAAATTAATGCATAATAATGGCACAAAGAGCAACCCCAGCCTCTCTGACGACAGACAGAGCAGTTTGAGCATGTGAAGCAGCCGTGAGTTTTCAGCTTGTGATGAAACAGCCTAAGAAATACAATGACTCTTCACCACAGGACACAAAAGTTGATTTGGCCTATGGGGATGAATTTATTCTCTACTGAGAAGGAAACTCTCTTCATGAGGTCCTTAAATTTTGGGCTAATGTTGTCCAAGTTGGTGAATACCAGAGGAACTTAGCAGAAACATTTCAGGATGTTCCAGGATCAGAGGATACCAGTGGCTGATGTGTGTAAATCTGCAGTCTGTGGCCCCGGTTAGCAGATCAGCAATCAATAATCAGAAAACACCTTATTAATCAAGGGGAATTTAGGTTGTGTCGGTTGCTCTTAAACACAGTATAGCAGTAGGAAATATCAAATAAAGACAGTAAAATAGATAAAGCATAAAATTTAAATAAATTAAAATTAAAATTAAATTAAATGAAAAATTAAGCAGGCAGATTCAACATGCAGAATCTTTAAGCAATATAAACTTCCTTGTGAAGGAAAAAAAAGTAAATTAAGTAGAAGTGAGACTTTAAATAAGGCCAAGAATTTCACACATTTTTAACATAAACAATATTAACAATATGAATAGAATAAAATAGAATTATGACAGCGCTGTTTGTCCAAAAGGCAAAATCCCCCTCAAAAGATGAACAAGAAGAGCAAAATAAAAGTTTATTTTAGACTGAGTATAAGTGTTAGCCCACAAAGTGCCTCTGCTGCAAATTAAATTTCAAGCTTCTTAAAATGACTCACAAATATAAACCTGACATTTAAAACCTTGTTAGAATAGTCCACAACACAGCAGTAGATAATTGTGGTTGGTTTAAGATCATCACAGGGACATTTGTATCTATTTAGTAGAGGTGGACAGATCGATCCAAATATTGATAATATCGGTACCAATATTGGTTTTGATATTGAATGATACTTGTACAATGAGATCAAGACTTAAGTTTCATTCAAATTTTGCATTTTGATGAAGCATCCACCTTAATTATTCATTAGTTTAAATTATTGGTATCGATATACACGATGCTGTCCCTGTATTTACTTGGTATCAGATCCACACCAAATATGGCAGCATTGCACATCCCTATTGTTTAGTGGAGATGCATTTGACGTTAAGCTGAATGGAGCGGAGTCTGACTTCATGTGCAAATGATTAATATTAAGCACTTTTTAGTCAGCCTGGCTGCCTGGCAGCCGCAATGCAGTTATTACTAGGGAAGCACGATATTGTCAGTTCAACATCGGGATCTGCAGATAAAAATATTCTGATATATTTACAGCTTATGTATCATCTATACATATTGGTCATATGCATCCCCTATATCGGCTAAAATGTTAGAATAATGTCTTAATGTGACATAATAATTTCCCTTAATTTCACTTAATGTCTACATTACGACACCAACATCATCGCAGTTTGCAGAAAAATGTTGTTTTTCTTGCTAATTATTCTATTTCCAACGCAATTACAATGTCAAAGAATAATAGGTCAATTTTAGCGAGGTGACGACTGCATACTTTTGTCCAAAAAATATCAAATCAATGTCGGTATTGGCCATGATAACTTCAGAAATATCTGCATATCGGATATCAGCAAAAATCCAGTATCATGCATCCCTAATTATTGCTACTACTGCTGCTGCTTGTATGACTACAGAAGTGTGATGAGTTAATTTGCAAGCAAACAAACCGCTCCAGGGGTTGACTGGAACAAAGACAAGACTAACTCTTACAGGCAAGATCGAAGTTGTTTGCACTGAAACAGGAATGTGCCAAACCCTTGTATCAAAACAACTCCACATGATCTAAGAGTAAATACTCCCATGTCTCAGCCAGTCATGTCTCCATATCATTTAGTATCAAGTCCCCTGGCAGCTGATTTTTACATGCTGTGCATTTAAAGTGAGCTGTTTTCTCAATTTTACTTTACAAAAGGAAAAAAGATTCACATCATTTGGTGCAAACTGGTGCAAAATAAAATGTTCCGCAGTTACAAATGGTGCGTGTAGTCCTGATTCTGTAGTTTCCTTTCTCTAAGCTGAAGCAGAATTTACATGTATTAAATGAGCTCTGCTCTGCTGTGCCTTGAAGCTGCTGAAAAGAAACAACCAGCTGGTCTTAAAAATACATGAGGATCAGTGAGAAAATAAACCTTCTGTATTTCATCCCTGAGCAAACACTCTGCACTCCTCCATGTTCTTGTTTTTGTTGTTTCCTGCAGCATCACAGAGAGGCTCACAGTAAAATTTTACGACCACCTGCTCCGTCCGTGATGTATCCCCCCGCTGCAGGGATGACCCGCTTTCACCACAGGGATCATTAAATTCCCCTTTAATCGAATCCATATAGACTAACCAAGTGAATCCAGGTGAAAGGTGGATGCCTTTATTGATTTGAGCCGTTAAATCCACCACAAGTCTTGAAAGGAAACAGAAGGAGGCGGTTCGAAAGGATTTTTACACTTGGAGAAAACGCTTCAATAATGCAGACTCAGGATTAAAGTTATATGAAGTTTACTGCAACAACAGTCCAGGAGTTTTTGCACACCCTCTGTGAGAGATTCTGGTTCAAAACAGCTACCCAGATTCATAACCAAAACAAAAGTTGATTTAACTCGCATGGAGATTTAAAATATCTTAAAAAAACTGGCATCTTTCTGACATTATTATTATTATATTATTATCAAATACACTCACTGGTCATTTAAACCTGTTCACCTGCTTGTTAATGCAAATAGCCTATGAGCCAATCATATAGCTGCAACTAAATGCATTTAGGCATGTGAATATGGTCAAAGAAGACCAAACAAAAGTTCAAATTGAGCATCGAATGGAGACAGAAGGTGGTTGAAAGTCCGTGTTTTTGTTACTTTGCATATATTTGGTTTGCTCTGTTTGGGTTTCACTCTGTCATTACTGCAAACGGATTAACAGACTTTCCATGACAAACCTACGTGATATTGTCATGAACTATGTGCTTTTTTATATTGATCAGTCATTTGGCCGGTGGGTGCCTGACGTCAACATGTTGAATAATGCTGGTCTTGAATCGTCATTTCCACCATCATATTATTGTTGACTTTCTACTACCAACAGCAACAACTTAAAGAGCTGTACATGCTGTACGGCTGGACCGAGTTCGTCTTATTAGACGACAATCTGATATCTGACCAAACATCTATCAGACATTTGGTCTCCTCTTCTCCCCACGGCTCATTTTGTTTTGGTGATGGATTTCCTTTTTCCCTCAGTCATGCCAGAATTTTCTGTCTCTGATACTAAGGTCCGAACCTTTCAAAATAATGCTTTCACACTGGGCATGAACCAGACCGTGGTTCCGTTTGGTCCGGACCGAGACCACCTCTTTTGGTCGGACCAAGGTCCAGGGGAGGTTTCACACCTATCATTTTGGTTCGAACCAGACAACCTTGATGTGAAAGCTCCCTTAAATGACTTTAAATGTCTCATGGTTCTTGTTGTCAGGTGTCAGAAACTGCTGATGTACTGGGATTTTCATGCACAGCTGTCTCTAGTTTACAGAGGAGGGTCTGACAAAACTGAGCCACAGGTCTCTGGACAAAATGTCTTATTGATGCCAGAGGTCAGAGGAGAAAAGCCAGAGTAGTTCAAGGTGAGAGAAAGGTAAAAGTAACTCAGTTACCCAGTCGTTGTAACCAGGCTATGCAGGAGACATTTTCCACAACATGTTGCATCTTGAAGCAGGTGGGCCACAGCAGCAGAAGACCACACCGGGTGCCACTCTTGTCTGCCAATTCAGGAGGGACCCATTACATCCTGGACTGGTCATCAGTAGAGTTGCAAAATTCTGGGAATTTTCAAAGTTGGAAACTTAATGTGAATTTATGGGAATAAACAGTACTGAACCTGGAATTTACAAAGTTGAAGGCTGACTCTGAACAGGGATTTTAAATATAGTTGGGAAAATGTATTTGAACATAATCTTGACTAATTCAACCAGATTTCATGCAAGTGTACTTGAGAATATCTCTGCTATTCCTCAATCACGCACATAGCACACTGCTTACTGCAGGAGTATTGAGACCACGCCCCCTACAGGCACTGTTCATTCCTCCATCATGAGCATGGATGATTTCTAGGACCCTGGACTATTGAGGACACATTTGAGCCTATGGACATAAAGTGAGGTTAAAAATGATTGTTCAACATCAGAATTATAACTTCATAAAGTTCTACTTAAAAATAAATCGTTGAAATGTCATAATTGTATTATTTTGCATGGATGTCTGCCTGTGACAAAACAAAATGTTTATATTTTTGTTTGGATATGAGTTTGTTTAAATTACACTCAATTTCTAATTGATTCCCATAAATTCTCATGGAAACTTTCCAAAATGAAATATTTCCAAAATTCCCCAGCCTATCTTCCCATGGAAACATATTTGGAAAGTCTGTGGAAATTTAGAGGAAATGTCCCACCCCTTTTCAGCTCTGTGGCACAGTCTTTAAAAGTAGCTGTAATCAAATCACTTCTCTAAAAAAAATCTACTCACAAAGCATTTATTTTTATGGTTGATAACTTTTGTGCTGAAGGTGTAATTTTTGAGAACATGTGAGAGAAATGTCCCTCCTGCTGTCATGGGACACAGTCTCAGCCCACTGCACCGCTAACAGCTCAATCCAGTGATGTGAAAGCCAACATCATTAACTGAATCAACATATCATAACATGCAAGAGAAGACTTTCATTAAAACCTCATTACTCCGGCCTCCCGGAGAGCTCGGTGCCATATTCATGACATGCAGCACGGCAGCAGCACCACAACCTTTAAAGTGACAGCAGCTGTTCGAGGGTGAACCTGCTGCTTCATCCTCAGGAGACGCCGTGACCACAAATCGATTCACTGCGAGGACGACGCCTTATGAAGTACCCTGAATTTATGGGCAGGTCACTTTTTCAACTTTTGAACTCAGTTAAGTCGTCCTTCCTCACTGCATGTCTGTCCCTGCCAGCTCATTAGAGGATGTATCAAACTGAATTATAGAAATACTACAGTGGCCCTGAAGTGCAAAACATGACCAAGAGAACCAATAAAAAACTGAGTTCAAATACCACAATATATAAAAACAAAGCAATAAATAAAAAATAGAAGGACAAAAACAAAACAATCAGATATAGCATAAGACAACAACAACAAAAAACACAAGAAACCCATGAAAATCTAAGTTAGAATACAGCATTTTGTAAAAACACAACAATATCTTTAAAAAAAAAAGAAAAAAACACAAATTCATGCAAGAAATCAGAAAAGGCTAAGAAAAACAAACATGACCAACAGAAACATATCAAAAATTATGTATATAAGACAACAATACATGTTAGAAAAAACAAGTAAAAATAAAACAAACAAGAAAAAAAATAAAACATGATTCATTAAAAAAAAAAAAAAAAAAACAACAAAAAAACAAAAGGTGATAGCTTTATACCAAAAAAAGATGATACACAAAAAAATTTTGAACTGGAAAAAAATGATAAAACAAAAAAAAAAATTAAAGAAATACAGCAAAAGTGGAAACATAACACAAAAACCTCAAGAAAACAATAAAGCAGAAAACACAATAATCAACACAACAAAACAAAAAAACAACAAATAAACAAATATACAACAAAATAAGAACGAACAGTGAATAAAAACATAAGGAAAGTACATCATAACAATCAGAAAGAAACAACAAATTTAAAAGTGTCCCCCCAAAAGTGACAATTCAACATAAAAAACACAACATTTAGAAAGTCATGAAAAATTACTGAACACATTAACAAAATTAAAGACTTTGAATACACAACACCGCATTTAAAAAAAAAACATACAACAGCAAATTTAAGACAAAAAATACCAACAAAACGTGCTAACAAACAACAGTTAATCAAGGAAGTTCACATTTAAGGAAAGAACAAATACAAATATTAAAATTCAACAATTAAATCACAGAAACATTAATACAGCAGCTAAAAAATAATACTTTAAAACTACATCAATTTAGAAAACAACACAGCAAAAAGCATAACCATTTAACAAACACAGTAACTGCAACAGGCAATGACCAAAAAATAAAGACAACTTCAAATCAACCCCCCAAAATGTTTGACATAGCAAAATAATAAGAAACGAAAATTATAAAACTGTAACAACTGAAAAATAAACACAAAAAAAAAGTTAAACACTAAAACAGATAGGAAAGAAGGGGATAAAATAAAAACATAAAAACAAATCACAAAATAAGAAAATACAACATTAATATAAAATCACAACAATAGATCACATCACGAAAAAAGTGAAACTTACAAAAGTGTAAAACAGTATTGTAAAATGTTTAAATTGTGAGTTAATTATGTTTTTGAATTTCTTTCGTTTTATTGTAATACTGTTGTTTTTCTTCTTTAATATGGATTTTAGTCATTGTGTTTCATGTTTTGTGCTGTGTTTACCTAATTTATGTTTTGTTTTGGGGTTCGTCAAGTTTTTCCAATGTGTTGATACGCTTTGTTATTTCGTGTCTTTTTTTCATTTCATGAATGTGTTTGTATTTCAAATTATTTATTTTTCGCTTGTTTTTAGTTTGTTTTTTAGAATTGTACTTCATTTGTTTGAATACATTAGTTTTGTGGTTTGGCTGGTCGTGTTTTTTGTTGTGTTTTTGAGTTTGTTTTGTGTAAAAATGTTCTTTTGTGCTTTATAGGTTCATGTTTTGTCCTATTTGTTTCAGTTTTTTTTTTCTTTTTTGTGTGACATCTGATGTTTTATTTCTGTGATGTTATGTTCTCTGAAATGTTGTTTTGTTTTTATTTGTCATTGTGTTTTGCACCTCAAAGCGGTTGTAAAATGCTGCTCGATTGAAGTGGTTTATGAATTTGAAGTATCAGTTGTGTTTCCTGCCAGACCGAACCCTCACTGTCGGAGAGAACCTGTTGTCAGCCTTAAATGTTTATTTTCATCATAAAAGTTAGCAGCATGTAAAATCAGCAGCAGCAGCAAACAAGAGCCGACTTTACTGCTGCATTAAAAAAGCAGTGCCTTTCAAATATGGTCTTCTCCTTCAGATCTCAGAGGAATCTATTATTAAACTATCAGGAGACGGGAGGAACATCTGATACATTTGGTTTATTGGAGTAGAAGATACTTGATGCATGGATTCATTTAGAGACAGGATGTTCAGTGTTGTACTGCAGACGTGACTGCAATATTTTCAGGAGCTCCAGCTGCTTCATTCATGATTCAGTCTCACTGACTCTTTTATCAGCTGCTTGGCAACCAGCTGACTGGAAATGTCCAATCATGTTGGTGCAGGTGGCCTTTGTATTCTTACTCTGTTATCTGGAACCTTAATGTCATTGTTCTGCTCTGCTTCATCCACAAACACCTCCTTTTGCCCAGTGGTGAAGTTCGGGTAATGCAGTATATGGTGTATGACCTTAAATTATTCGTCTTTCTAAGGTATGCCTGCTTCTAAAGTCACTTTATCGTATGTGGTTTAGTTTCTTCACTTCTAAGGCAGAAGCAGCCTTCCTCTGCCTCTGATTGGCTAATGCTTGTTGCCTTTGCTGGTTGATCAGAAAAGAAAATCAGAAAGATCATATTTTATCAAGGTTTTTCATATTGCTGTTTCAGGGACTTTAACACACAAACGCCAATTCCAATGAAGTTGGGATGTTGTGTAAAACGTAAATTAAAAAAACAAAAAAAATCCAGTGATTTGTAAATCCTTTTTGACTGGTATTCAATTGACTACACTGCAATGACAAGACCTTCTGATAAGGAACCGTATCGATAATGGAACCAGAATTGCTAAATTCTTAACAATTCCCATCCCTAAGTGTGTAATTATAAGAAAGGAAAAAAAGAGATTAGAATTTTCAACAGGTTCCTCTTTATAAACAATTTTAAATGAGCATGTACAACACATTTGAGAAGTCAAATCCTGGACTGTTTGTCTAATTTTTTAGATTTTTGCTTCAGTGTAATACTCGCTATAGTTGTTATAGTCTTGTGTGATTTACTGTGATAATGTGCTAATTAATTCAAAGCCCACATGAACACCAAAATACTGCAGCAGTAGGTGGTGAAACCAAAGTGAGAGAACACAACTTTATGAACTCAGCATTTTATTTCAAGAGCTCCTCTTACATTGATCTTAGAGCATTAAATACCAAAAAAAATCGACTTGTTTGAATGTCACTTAATTCACGCATCAAATCAAACATTATCTGTTTAGGTTAACCTTTTGACCTTCTCTTTTCTTCATTTTAACACATTTATTCATAGAGATCATAAATGCAGCAGGTCCTTCCAAAGCTTTAAGAGGAGTTTTTATGCAGTCATGAATAGCAAGGCCTTGCGTTTGGAATAAAACTGATTCTTTCATTTTTAGTTGCTTAGAGTTGTCTCTGTTTTCATTTCCAATCGCAAATATTCAAAGAAAGTAATATATTTGACTTTTGAAAGAAGCTAGAACTTAAGCATAACGTGTTAAGGTGATCTGCTCAGCCAAAGACACAACAGAGCTTTGACAAAAGCTACTCTGTTTTTGTCAGTACCTCTCAGAGAGCATGATATATCTGTTCAAAATGCAACCACAACAATGCTCCGAAGGGCGTGTTCACGTTAGGGCTAAAGATCTATGCTGTGCTTAAGCATGATTGCCCCCCACTCAGTCATTTCGACGAAACACAGTCCCCTAAACCTCCACCAATTTAGGATTATTACTTGTAGGAATGGTTGAGGTATTGTCTCACCTGAGTTGCTGTATGCAGTGAAATAAAAGAGAGAGGTGTCCGCTGATCTCCTCTTGTTAATGCACTTAAAATATGTGTGGTAACTTAAGGCGGCTTTTTCTACAATCAGCCAGACCTACGAAAATAATGATTGGGCTGAGTCTTAAAACCTGAGTCCAAATTTACTCTGAAGTCCTTGAGTGGCAAAGACTTTTGTGAAGTCTTAAGTCATCTATGGGTGCAACTGAAGTGCAACTTGAGTCTGAGTCTCAAGAACACTTTGCAGCGGGTGTGCAGTAGGTCCCAAGAGCTCTATAGTGGCAGAAAAGGGTAAATTGGGTTTAGAAGTTTATATATAAACAAAAGGAAAGTGTTTTAATAGCCAGTTCTGCTCATCATCTCAGTTTATATGCTTCTCAGAAGAAGGTTGGAATCAGTATTTTGCTAGATAATTTCTCTCCTTTAATCATTTTAATTGATATTGTATTTGACGCTGTTGAAAGCCTGATTAGTCACCTTAACAACGAGGTAAAACTTGTAAGGCTCGGCAATTCGTGAAAGGAGGAACACAGCTTAACACGTTGCTAGTCCCCCCAAAAAAATGTGCTAAAATCCCCTGCAACTGGAAGCTGGTGTTACAGTACACAGAGTGGAAGCATTACTTGGTGACACACCTGGAACCATTTCCAAATCTAAGACCAATTTCTATGAGGCTGGTGAAGTTGGGGACGCTGGTGGCTTAGTCTGATCGTCGCTCCATTAGTAATCGGAAGGTTGAAGGTTCAAGCTTAGCTCCGGATGTCACTTGTTGATTTGTCCTCGGACAAGACACTTGACCCTAAAATGCTTCCATTGCTGTGTCAGTGGTGTGTAAATGGGTATGAAGGGGCATGCAAACGTTAGCTAATACTAATGGACAACAAACTTAGAAAATCTGGATCATCAGTGAGTGAGTGTGCAAGTGAATGGGTGTGGATGGGTAGATGCGGCCTGTGATATAAATGCGCATGTTGTACTCAAAAAGACAAAAAGAGCGCATTATAATCTCAAATTGGTTTACCATGAAGTCAAAGACAGATCGTGAAGTGGGTGTCCCAGGAACAGCTCCCCAAGAACCCTGGTTCCTCACACTTGCTTCACGGAGGAACTGCAGGCTTTCTTCCATTTGTAGGGAATGTAAATGCTTCTCATTTCACAAATGTCTGATCCTTACAAGATGCTGTCCTGATCCTGCCTTTATTTTTAGTCAAGTTCCCCATTTTGTTCATGTTTCATGTCTTGTCTTCATGTTTCCTGTTTTCCTTTGAAAATTCACCTGTCTTTCCTTGTCTCCTTAGGTTTTACTTCCTGTCTGCCGTTGTCACACCTGATCCCTGATTGTGCTTCCTCAGCTATGTCTCATCATCCCCAATCACCTCATATACTTAACCCTCGTGTCTTCCCCTGTTTTGTTGCTAGATTGTTTGTACCCTCGAGTCACTTTCTAGTGACTTTGTTCTGATCTCGACCCCTTTTGTTTGGACCTGGCCTTTTGCCTTGTGTTTTTGGAGACCTCTGCCTGAGTCTGCCTGCCTTCTGTGTAACGAACCTGGACTGTTAATAAGCCGTGTTATTTGCCTCACGGACTCTGGTTGTCTGCATTAGAGTGGTTTGTGCCTCGTGTTCATGACAGATGCACCTCTTTGTAAAGGTGACTAATCAGGCTTTCCAATGATATCAAAACAATATCAACTGGTATTGTTAAAGGGGGAAATAATTGAACTTTTTTGAGGAGTCTAGATGATGAGGAGACACTTATGACTTTGCTCATGTTTCCTTATTCATCATTTTCTCTGTGCAGTGAAGTGTAACCCAACCATCTGACGATTCCACAGAGTCTCAGAGTGATTACTTTACATTCTGGTTAAACCATACATTATTTCAAACTACCAAGATGGGACTTCATTGAAAATTTGCCCTGTCCAGCCTTGAGGTAAAGAGAAAAATAGTCTGTTCATCGTCTCTCATAAGTTCAGGGCTATTAATCTTTAAACCGGTTGCATTTTCATTGCATGCAGTAATTCTTGCAGTGAGAGCCTTCACCCAGACACCCTCTCTACCTCTCTCCTGATTTTCCTTGGCCCTCAGCAGAGTCACAGAAAAAAAAGACCTTTGAAAGTGTCCCTGTGCCTCTGTCTCATTTGTTCTCTCCCTAATCCTGCAGGCGCATTGCCAAAGGCGTCTCCGTGCTCACCCATGGGGCGATGGCTCTGCGGAGGGACCAGGGAGCCAACAGCCGGTCACAGTACGCCGGCAACTGCCAGAGCGACGGCAACCAGACTCACCGAGTGCCAGACAGAATCAGGTAAGACGGAGGGATGGAGGGAGGGAGGGAGGAACGGGGAGGAGGAGGAGACGGATGGTGACTTTGAATTTTGATGTCACTCTCGCAGCTCTGACACTCAGCAGTGAGGGAGAGAGAGAGAGAGCAAACAGCAGAGCAGCGCTGAAAGGTAAATAGAGGCAGCAGCTTTAATGATGGGATCACATTCAGAGCAGACACGGAGAGCTGAGTCATCCTGGCCTCAGAACAGCTGATTTAAATCTGTAGCAGTGTTTAACGCTGCGACTTATCATTTTGCTATAACAGGTTATTATTACTCCATGTTGGAACATACTGCTTTCAGTACTAATAAACGTAGGTCTGTCGATGTTGCCTCCATTTTTGGCAAAATATTAAGTGCTATACTTGTCCATGTGCACCAGCACTTCTACCTACCACTTTACGGAGGGGACAGAAGACAATACAGTACTTTGGAGTCTTCAACAGTTACATTAGATGGCTAATGTCCTTGTGGGCTGCACATCTAAAATGCCGATCTATCATTTCACCATTTTCCAAAGGTGCCCTTCTGGATTGCGATCTGGTGACTGTGGAGGCAACTGGAGCATTGTGATCTCATTTCACGCTGCCCGTTTCAAGCCATAATATTTACACCCTTGTGACTTTTTGTCCCCAGTTTGAACACTGCAGAGACAAAATAGGGGAACATGGTTATCCCCTCTTTGCTCCATCTCCAGAAGTAATAACAGAAGCTTAGTATTAAAGAGAGGGAGGCACTCAGTGGGAGATAGGAGCGCCGCAAGTGAGTGTCTCTGCTTTTGTGTGTATGTGGAGGTAGGTGCCATGTTGTGCATATCCAAGCTGTATTGCAGTGTAAATTGACACAGATATAAGCATGCCAAGGACATACCCCTACACCATTACTCCACCATCAGCCTGAACTATGGATACAAGGCAGGATGGATCCATGTTTTTATGTTTTTTACTCTAAATCTGACCCTGTCATTTGATTGTGGCAGCGATCAGGTAACAGGGTCTCAGTTTAACCTCAGTTTTTAGTTCCTAGCTGACAGGAGTAGCACCTGGTGTGGTCTTCTGCTGCTGTAGCCCATCTGCTTCAAGTATTAACATGTTGCATCTTTTGCATACCTTGGTTTTGTGCATATACCATAATAACCGAAGACATTTAAATATCTCCGTGTGCTGCATGTCCTTGCATGTGAATCTTGCAGTGTTGTCCGTGATGGCCTTTTGACACATGGCCTGACATGGAGAACATGGTCACACGAGGGTGAACCCTTCCCCCTCTGCATCTGCACTTGGTTAGAAGGCAGACATATGGGTCTGCAGATTTGTTGTAAATGAGAAGTGAGCAAGCTGCTTTGCACTAATTAATACACAGCCCAGTCTTGTTTTTCATGTTGCCATCGCTGGTGTGGAGCCCAAAGTGCTTCCAAAAAGTGGCTTTGCCTGTCCTTCATTTTGTAGAGGTGTATTTGCTGCTGTGAATCAAGAAAGTAATGGCTAGCCAAGTTGCAGAGACCCTTCGTTGGATCATTGCTCAAGGCGTGTTGATGTGCTGCTTAGCTGAATATTTTATATTCCAATGTACATTAACAGTTCAGATATGGATTTTTCCCCCCAAGTTCAAATAGATTTTTGAATATCGATTATTAGGTGACAGCTCTATCACTCACTCTGTTTAGTTCAAAATGCTTCCTCAACAAATGTGGATTCACTGAACCATCAGTTTGATCAACATTTATCCTTTATTTCTAGATCAAATCCGTGTGTTTGATATTTTTGCACAAGGTATGAGCATGCATGTTATGACAAAAGCCACTCTGGCATCTACTCCACACCATTTTTGTCATTTTAGTGAACCACAGTTCACGGTCTCTGTTATCAAAACATCATTATCTGAACACAGATCTTTGTTAAAAAGAAGGTCAAAACCACAGCCATGATTTCACTGAATCTTTTCTGTGTAAACGGTGCTTTAATTGAATACTTTCACATCACCAGGCCAACAAACTGAGCACAAAACTAAGTGCTTTTAGGTTTTTAAACTCAGCAGTACTGTTTAGGATTGATCTTCTGCATCAGAGAGACAAATTTGAAGCATGTGCAGTATCTCCAGAGTGTCCCAGCTTTGTTTAGATTTATATTCATCAACATACCCTTCTCATCTTGAGGGACTTTGACCATGTGTTGGTAAAATGAGAGGAGGAGCGGGAGTGAAACTTTTAACTGGATGCTTGATTTTCTCCTGCAGCTCTTTGGCACGTTCCCCGGTGGGAAAAGTTTGGAGGATTCAGGCTTCCCTCCCTTCAGCTGTCAGGGTTACAGCAGCTGTCCTCTAACCCGCTGCGAGGCAGACTCTGGAGATTTCGGCTCAGATTAACTAATGTGGTTGTTCTGTTTAACTCTCACTGATGAATGAACCTCAGAGAAGTTGAGGTTCATGTGCATGGAGAACTGTTTGCAGAGTGAATTAGAGCAATTTTCAAGAAAAGACTGGGACACAAAATGTGAAAATGTCCTTCAATAAGGCACTGAATCAATTGCTGCCTTATGTGAGCAGCTGCTGTGTTGGCACTCAGACCTGATGCTGAGCTGAATAAGAGAGAGTTTGTTGCTGCTGAGATTTAAGATCTCAGTTAGGTAATAATAATGCATTTCAGTCAATCAAGTAATTAATCAATCAATCTTTATTCTGATAGCGCCAATTCATGACAAGTGTTATCTCAAGACACTTTACAACAGAGCAGGCTGGAGCCATACTCTTCATTTTGTATCCACATATGTGCATATTTACCTCCGCCAAGGACGAGGTTATGTTTTCACCAGGGTCTGTTTGTGTGTTTGTCTATTTGTTTGTTTGTTTGTTTGTCTGTGAGCAAGATCAGGCAAAAACTACTGGATGGATTTACATGAAAATTTACCAGAGGTGTGGTTTGATCCAAAGAAGAAGCCATTACATTTTGGCGGTGATCTGAATATTTGTCTGATTGCAAAAAATTCCCAAAATTTTCTAAAAATCCAATAACATTAACATTGGGCTGTATTTTAAAAAGTCATATCTCTGACATCACTTGATGGATTTGCTTCAAAATTCACAGGATAATATACATAATATAACTCTGTCATCAAGGTACATTTTATCTGGATCCAATCCAGACTGACGTCACAGAAAAAACATTGAAGTTTATAATGGCAAATCCCATTCATTTGTTCTCGGCTGCTGTGAGGGTTCTGCCCCCTTTACATCCTTATGGGAATTGTAGTTTATTTTTTCAAGCCTATGTCACTACATAACCCAGCTGCCCTTGCAATGCCAGCGAAGGAGTTTCCCACATGGACGGACATGAGCAGAGACTCGGCCTTCATATCAAAGCATGTGGTGATCCAGAATTGTATCTTAGCTGCTTGGCTATACACATCCAGAGATGGATCCATCCAGGCAGAGACAAAGAGACTGAAAATAAGAATTTATGATAACAAACTAATGAATGCCCAGATCATAAATCTGTCTTCATCACATTTGCCTTGTTCAAGGTTAGCCCCTTGAGGTGTGGCATATCTTTTCCAAGAGGGTCCTCATGTGCATATTGTTGTTAGGGTATTTATTATGGAGGTATAATCAATAACAACCACAGATAGAGAGGTCATTCTAACATTAAAATTAACATCTGTAATGAATATAATCTGGAGAGGAATGATGTTGATTAATATAGCACCATCTAGTTGAACTGCTACTTAAATGGGTTTAACTGGTCTAAAAGTATGAATTTGAGTTGAATGATGTTATTTTTGTTAATAGTTGATGTAGGAAAAAGCACTTGGAGTTGAGCAGGTCCACAGCAGCAGATCATCCATGATTGTTTGTTCGATTGATTGTAAGGTCATACTAACATATGTGTGCTGTTTGCAGGAACTGCCATGTATTTGATTTTGCTGATCTCTCTTGAATTAATATCAGGAACTGTACTGATCATGGAATGGGGCTAAAGGAAAGGCCAAAGATTTCTAATTGTAGTAAATGAATCTTTGTGGGTCCACAGGTAGTCTACAAGACAAGTACCAGAGACGAGTACAGGGGCAATCAAAAGAAGGCCAAGAGTTATAGAGAGAGGATGGAGAGGGTGTTAGAGAGCTCACTGTGTTAAAGAATAGTTTGGGATTTTGAAGTGGGGTCACTGATTGGTAATCAACATGAGAGAAATACCAGTGATGTGGATGGCTGTAGCTCAGGTTGAAGGTGGTTCTGGTTACTTTAAAGGCTTTAGCTTCAATCATCTCCTCTGCTGTCCTCATTTGAAGAGCCAGTGAGTTTGATAAGTTGCGTTAAAAAAAACTCCCACTGATTTCAGCAGCCAATATGTGTAAAATGAGACTACTCAAAGCATAACGCCTTAAAGCTGAGGGTCAGCAACTCTGCAGCTTGCAGGTTGATAAGTGAGGATGAAGATAAATTAACTTTTTAATCCGTGGAGTTTAAAAATAAACTCTTGGGGCAGCTCTGCAGATCACCTGGTAGAGTTCATTCCCAGCTTAAAATGAATTTCCGTCCTGTCGTCCCCCATCTCGTGTCCTCGCTGTCATTATCAAGCTGTGAGGCAAAATTTAAGAACAATTTAAACATCTGTTTTGTTCGACAGGTATGAAGAAGAGTAATGTGCCTGATGATAATAATCAAACCCCCTTTGGCTGTCTAACTTACAGTACATCTCAGTTGAGAGTTTTTTTGTCAATTAATTTCAAAATGGAAACACAGTTGATTGTGGTTCTGATGGTTCTTATGCAAAGATGGTTTAGCTGAGCAGCTTGCCACAACTTTCCTAAACCTTTTATTTAAGGGTGCAGAAAAAGTTTAAGCCGAGAGAGGAGAGGGCTAGGTCGGTGGAAGCCAAGCTTTGCCAGCAGCAGCACAGTACATCCGTCCATTATCTATGCTGCTTATCCCTTGCCAAGTTTGGGGGCGACTGCGCATCCAGGCTGATACTGGGTGAGGGGTGGGTGCACCACCAGTCCAGTCTAATCACAGGGCTGGCATAGGGCCCTATTTTGTTTGTTGTAGAGAGAGGGTATGCAGAGCCGCTGATCTGATGCATACATACCTTGATATTAAAAATCCACATCCTGGTAGGGCTCCCTCACCGGACCCTTTAGGAGCCCAGATAATGCCCTCCAGTCTCTTTTACTTGGTAGTGAAAGACATTCAGGGAAGTGCAGCCTCAGAGCAGCAACAGACGAGCCTTTTAGGAGAACAAAAATCTGAATTATAAATAAATAAAAGAGAAAAAAAATAGATTGTTGCAGATGTGACAGATTGATGACAATGTCAGAGAAATCTCCCTCACACAGACGAGTGGGACTGCAGATGGATGGTTTCCGCAGGTCGCCCGCCCGCGTCCGCTCTTTAATGAAGTGCCGAGGTTCATTTTCAGCTCCGCAAAACATCTCATGCCCTTCAGAACCCGTCTTTTGAATGCTCTCAATCAGCTGCCGGGTTGTCTGTCACGCTGACAGACGCCAAGGCTTGTGGGAGTCTGGTGGAGTGGCAGTGATAGTCCTCACTGGAGAGGCATGAATGAACCCTGTAAACACGTGAAGGCTTTTACTCTCAGGGGACATTAACGCCTCTCCAAAAACGGCTCCTCCTGACCGAAGAGCTGCTGACATGAAGGTTAAACTCACCCTGTTGGTGTTTGTAATGATAGTGAAGCTGCGTTCACGTGTCAACAGCTTTATTTTAAGAACCCAGGGAGCTGCTGAATGTAATATTAGAAACTCCAAAGATCATTTAAGGTCCTGCTTTTAACTTTGAAAGTCTAATTACCTCCTCCAACAAGGAGGTGGTATGTTGCTACAGGCATTTGTCGATTTGACTGTCAGAAAGATAGCTTGAAAAGCTAAGAACAGATTTTAATAAGATTTTGAGGGAACGTTGGTCATGGTACAAAGAAGAAGATATATGATTTTGGTGGTGATCCAAGTCTGTATGCTAATCAAGGAGTTTTTTAAAGGATTTGTTAACATTAAGAGATTGGGAAACTCTTACAAAAATATCTTTATCAAGTCATCAATCAAAACAGCTGAACACAAAGTCTGGATTTAAGATTCTTCACTAAGGATTTACTACATTTAGGGAAACTAAATTTTGTTGTTTTAAATCAGAGGACTGTTCAAAGCAAAGGGAGCAGAAAACCTTTAAACTTTCTTGCCTAACTCAGTTCTGACATTGGGAACAACAAAGTGAATAAAGTCAGATAAATGAAGGTTGTGTGTTCCATCCTTCAAGATTAAAGAGAGGCGAAGTAGTCTGGAAACTTCCCCTGAATGGCTTTATATATACAGATATACCAATGTGCCAGTCTGCAAGTGCTGAGAGAGGTCCAGCTCACTGTAGAATATAAACAGCAATGATGAGTGAGGAATGTACAGTTTGTGATGAATCTCAGAGCACCATGATACACACTGTCCAACATGTGCAGGCTTTGAGCAGAGGCATTCATGTACAACACATCCCCACAATCAAGAACAGGTAAGAAGGTTGCCTCTACCAGCCTTCTCCTGACTTAAATGGAGAAACAGGATTTATGTGCAAGAACCCTAAGTACTTAAAGGAAGATAGCAACTCAATGTCTTCACGATCATTAGTATCAATTTTCCCAGACATTGTGATTTTTGTTGTTCTTGAAGATGTAAAGAACACAAGTTTTCTTGTCTGCATTAAGAACAAGCTGAAGCTGACAGAGCTGCGCTTGAACTAAGTCAAAGGCATGCTGGTGTAGGGTGTAGGTGCACAGCAATAATTAACAGTATCATCAGCATAGAAGAGAAAAGAAGAATTTGAAACATTCTGGTCAAGGCAATTAAAATAAATAGCAAGTAAAAGTGGCCCTAACACTGAGCCTTGAGGCACACACTTGCAAACATGAAGAGTATTAGAAGTGACTACCTGACCTGACAGTCTGGGTTCTACCTGCTACCTGTTCAACCATCTGACAGTATGGTCTGAAAAGCCTGAAGATCTAACAGGATGCAATGATGAAGTGTCAAAGGCCTTTGAAAAATCAATAAAAAGAGCCAAACAACATTGTTTTCTTTCAGAGGCAATGTCATTAATGACTTTTATCGCCGCAGTGTCGGTGCTATGGCCCTCTCTGAAACCTGACAGTAAAGCTGACTTAATATTGAAAGCCAGGTATTTTTATGCTGTTCAGGACCCGATGTGCCCATAGACTATGTCGTGATAAGTGCCCTTAAACCAGAGCCGGCTGGCCCATTAGTCTATATAGGCAAATGCTAGGGGCACTGTGGCCTCCAGGAGGTGCCAGAAAATTGGGGGGAGAAAATCACCTTCAATATAATTATATTAAAACTAGTTATTACTATTAACTCTTAAAATAAAAACGCTCACATTGATTCAAATGCAAAGCAATGCCCATTTAATATTATTACAAATGGTAATACCAAATAAGTCAGATTTCTTGAGTTTATTTGTAATTGGTTAAGCATGTAAATTGGGTGACATGTTATCTTATAAATTAAAGACAATGGTAAAACAATGCTTTTCAATTTCTTTTGTAAGCATATGTAAATCGCCAATGGAGGGGGGTGCCATATAAAATCTCACTAATGGTGCCACATTGGGTAGGGCTGGCTCTGCCCAAAACATTTTGCTTTTGCTTTAGCCAGTGCAGACACCCTCACTTTTCATTTTAAGATTCAAAATAGTCAATATAATCCAGGAATAAGTCAATGCAGTTGAATTTGCCATGAGCCACGTGTCCAGGTTGCTTTGGTTCTGGATGAGCTCAGAGGCTTTTTGCTGTTCTTCAGTCTTTTCTTTTATTGTTTCTATTTTTGGATTCAACTACACTCCAGAGATATTACTAAACTGTTTGGTACTTGTCAATGCAGAAACAAGTGTCAAAGTCGCTGAAGTTGACTTGCAGAGAGATTTCCTCTCTAACATCACACTCACTGGTACCTTCAAAGGTAACAGCCCATCATTACACCTTCTGCTTGAGTGAAAGTGCAAAATTGCCGGATCGTCTCCCTCCCTGTTACTTGAATGTGGCAGAGTGAGACGCTAAGTTTGGTGTGATTTCAGTCCCCATTATCGCCAGAAAGATCCCCTCTAAGTAACTGCTTTCAGAGGTAGGTGGTCTTACTTGAGAGGAGACAAAAATGAAGCCAAAGAAATCTTCCCATTCACACCTCAAGCAACAACAGGTTTCAGTGGCAGCTCAGCAGGTGGTTTCAGATGAATGTCAGTCCAACTCTGATATCAGGAGCCAAGTGGAAAAGCACCAAGATGCATCGGAGAGGTGTGCCAAAAGGGCACTAAGGAGTGAAAGATAAATGTAAACACCAGCTGGATGTGGCTCGGATTGATTCAGCTCCAGTACAGCTTATTCACACATGCTCTGTGTAAGTTTAAATATCTGCATGTGTCAGTGCTAATGTTAAATCAGTAATATCAAAGATTACTTTTCCGCCTTGTATTTTTAAATGATTATTTCAGGGCAATAATAGGAACAGTCCAAACTATTGATGGTGCGCCAGACACTTTAGACAACAAGCACCACGCCCTCAAAATATGGGCCCTTAGTGTGTTTACATTTGACTCTCAAATAAATCAAAATGTATTACAGCTTTTCTCTGCCGTAGAAGAATTTGAAGAAAGAGGTTGCAGGATTTTTTGAGCTACCTGTTTGACCCTCGGTCCGAGCATATTCAATGCTCCAAAGAAAGATTTTCAGGGTCGTAGAAGTCTTTTGTATCTTGCACAGAGCTTTGTTTGATTTTCGAATATTAACCGTGTTGTTATTCTAGGCTGGTAAAAAGCCTGTTGTCATGGGAATAAACCCTGTCAAAGCATGCATGTTTATACTTTGTTAACTACAAACAGCTTCTGTTAGAATATTAAAAACAGGCGTGATGCTTGGCAGTGTTTCTGTGCACCATCCTATTTCACTCTGGAGTAAAATAGACCTGATTTATGAGGCTACACCCTCACCAATAGAGCTTCCCTGTTCAAATGAGTAACACCAAATGAATGGGAAGCAGAGCGAGAGCACTCTCAGCAAATCTCCCCTGAATAATTAAACAATTACAGACAGCTAAACAAAGTTTGCACTGCTAATTATCTCACAGATTTATGGACTTTTGCTTCCAGAAATACTGAGACGAGACTTCTCTACTAGCTGTTGCCAGAAACACATCTGTACTGTTTTTAGTAAAGCAGAACATTTTCACAGAGATTCATATTTTTGGGACTCGGGAGACTTTAAAAATAACTCTCATACTTCATATTAAAACTTTTTTTGCTTAGTCATGATCTGCATTATTCAGTCATATTGCACTTACATGCTCTGACAGCCGAGACGGATGTGGATCTTAAACACCAGAGCTGCGTGGCTGCATCCACTAATAAAAAACTAAATTCTGATGAACAACCAGCTGTTCATAAAATCAGACTTGGGGAATTCAAATATCAGGATTTTATGGTTGAAGACAAGTGTGTGTGTGAGAAGAGCGTATGGACAGGAGGGGTGTGTGTGTGTGTGTGTGTGTGTGTGTGTGTGTGGTTGGAGGGGGAGTGAAGAAACAGGGAAGATGGGAGACAGAAACAGATTTTTATTTTACTGCTTGGTTACAAAACATGACTTTGGAAGAAGTGTTTCAGCATATGAAGAATTATTAGGATATTAGAAGTGACAAGCATATTAAAACAGACTGCTAATGCTCAGTTAATTACCTCTATAATGTGGAGATGTGTTAATTTCATTAGTTAATCACAACAATTTTATTAAAATTCATGCAACCTGTAACTTGTGCTTATTTGTTTTAACTTATTTTCTCTTTACACACAGAAATGCAAACACAAAATATATAAAAAAATGATGTGTGTGGCAATAGTAGAAGCCTGAGAATGGCCTTCATAAGCCACATCCAAAAGACACAAAGAGGGTTACACAAAATCATCAAAACTAGACAAACACAAAATATGGAGTGCAACAATTTGTTTAAAGAAAAACAAAGAGCGACAATAATTAGACATATATATATATATAGATAGATAGATATAAAATATTAAGTAAGAATAAAACAAAGTGTTAATTAAGACTAAATAAATGACAAATTGATAGCAGACGTTTTGAAGAGAATTTAAAGGAACATTTCAACATTTTTGTTGTGTTCGTGTCTTGCCTCACTCCTGAGTCCATGACAAGCAGGTAGACACCGTTCTTTGACAGTGCGTCCAGTAACAAGGAAGAGACGGACAAAGCTCGGCCACCCGAGTTAGCTTCGCTTAAACGCTTGGAATATATGGGTAACGCATTAGCCTGCCTCTGCCTACAGTCATCAGATAACTCTAAACGATCCTGTGTGCTTGTTGTGTTTTTGTATAGACCGCGTTATGTTACATTATGTGTTTTTAGACTAAGATCAGCACTTCATGTAATTTTTGACAGAAATATGTACAAAACTAACTGTTCCACCTCAGCTTCTCTTCATTCACGCTCAGCTTCCAAAACATGTAGATCCTGTAGGTTTAAATGGGTGAGGCTGTGGATCTTCATCAGTCCCGAAGAAATCATCCTCCTCCTCTCTCATAAGGTCAGCCATAATCCTTAGGACCAATCTTCTTCTACTCGTAAAAAGAGGCTTTAGTTTGTTAACCTGCTGAGATGCACTTCCGCAGTGGTTTGCGCATGCGCCCTGTGGCTTAGTTTCGTAAGTATTTTTTTCAAAAATTATAAAGTGCTAATCTTAGTCTAAAAATAGATAATGTAACAGAACACAGTTATCTGATGACTGTAGGCAGAGGCAGGCTAACGCGTTACCCATACACTCCCAGTGTTTAAACTAAGCTAACTAGCGGTGGCCGAGCTTTGTCAGTCTCTTCCTTGTTACTAGACGCACTGTCAAAAGAATGGTGTCTACCTGCTCGTCATGGACTCGGGAGTGAGGCAAGACAAGAAAACAACAAAAATGTTGGAGTGTTCCTTTAACACCTTCACATCACTCAGACACAGAGCGCATTGTAAGTGATGTCAAGCTCACAAGAGTGGACAAACCAGGTTTTATGAGAAGGATTAAGCAACAAGATCAGAACAGGACAGCTTGGAAATCCAAACACTGGATCGTGAACAGAAGAGGAAGTGTTTCTAATGTTTCATAGTGCAATGATCAAAAGCAGTAAACTGAAATAGAAAGAGTGCTTAGCATAAGACAAAAACACAGAAAAAAGAGTCCTATTTTTATTACCTGTTTATCATAATGTTCCTTTTCACTGGGATTTAAAAGCTCCTCAGAAAGGCAGTGAGACAGAGAAGAGAAGGGACCGTGACACGAGGAAACAAGGACAGGAGACGATGGGGAGAACACAGACAGGAGGGAGAAGGAGCAGTAAGAGATAAGGCTGAAGAAATGAGAAAGAAGGAGACAGTGGAGTCAGACTGGTGCTCGGCCCCTGAGGGGGACCGACTGCTCATCTGGAGTGGAGGAGTGTCACACGGCCTGCTCTCTCCGTCTCACTGTTTTAATAACCAGCGACGGTCATCGTCAAGAGGCAGAACCTCTCCAGACAGGCAGGAAAGCTGCCTTAACTTCTCCCACTGAGCTTTCCCAAACCTCAGACGCCTTGTCGCTCTGTGCTTTGTTTATTTTTATGCCTACACGCTGGCAACAGCAAAGGCCTGCATGCTCCGAGGGGTGTCTGTCCATCAGTCCAACCTGTCCGTCAGTCTGAGCGCCATGTCTTTGAGGGATTTCAGAGGAGTTTTCTTCAAACTTTGCAGAAATGTTACCTCTACCTCAGATACATATTGATTACGTTTGGGGGTCATAGGTCAAAGAGCAATGTAGACTCTAAAAACAAAGGACGAAGCCCTGTGAAGCCAACTGTTTGACTGTCAAAGGAGGCTTTTGGGGTGATGAGCCTTCACCAGGTCAATGATTGATAACAAAATTTATTTTGATGCATTATTTGTTCTTGGAGCAATGAGAATTTATTCAAAAATGAACATTAAAGTCCCTCCTGTACCAAAACAGTTCCTCTCAAATAAGTGTAATAAAAATATTAAATCTAAATATTTTTTTTACTTTCACTGCATCAAATCCTTTCATCAATTTCCGACCTAACCACAGATATTAAGCTTTTTTAATTTATTTATTAATTTTTTACATGCTTTTATTCCACACTGCACGTCATCTCAACTGAACTTTAGCTTATCCTACTCATAGATAGGGAGGCCATGTTGAAGCAGGACTTGGCAAAAGTAAATATGCCACGAAACCCTCATTATCAACCTACTTACAAGCTTGAACTTCTCAAAAAACTACGTTGGCTTTACATTACAATACAGTAAGGTTCTTTACAGTGTTTAACTGTTCCTCAACAAAGCCCTGTGTTTGAGCTATTTTGTGATGAAACAAAGGGCGACGTATCCTTCCGCCAGCAACTCTCCTCATTAGATCAGGTCAGAATGCTGCAGCGGGTTTAGGTAGTGATCACTGGAGCACAAACTGATATAAATCGCTGAATTTCTCTCGTTGGTTGAAATACAGACATAAGGACTCGCCTCTCCGCAGCGACAGAGCGTTGTGTTTGCAGTGACCATATTACCGATCAGGACTGCAACACATACAGCAGTTTGAAGAAGGGATGAAAGATTTATCGTTTTCAGATTGAAATCGAAATTTCAAACAACGACTGGCCCACGATCTGTTGTGTCAAGTATTTACACATTTACAGGCAATTTGTATTTACGGAAGTGCTGGTAAGCAGGTCAGCAACACAAAGCCTCTGTTGAGAAGTACAAGTTGGAGTGTCCCTTAAATAATGAAAACAGATTATTTATCACCAATATTAGATGATGAATAATGTGTTATGTGCTTTTGATCATTGACTTTCTTACTGTTGTCTATACTGTAAACAGTGAATATTGCACTGAAGCTTGATTTGAAGAAAATCGTGAATCAAATTGAAATCATAATATCTGCCAGACAAATCTTTTCCTGAAATGGTTCAGCCCTAGTTTGCAGTCTAACCAAAATGAAAGAGCTTTGCTGAAAGGTCCAAGAGAAGCCGAGTTGGTAGACATAGGCTCACAGTTCATGCATCTGCACCACCAGGTAACTCCTCTGTTCTCATCCCTCTTTCTTCCCAGGACTCCATCTGCTTCAGTTCTTCCTCTGTGTACTCCAGTTCATAAAGATATCCTCTCTTACCCATGACTAAGAGCGCGTTGTCATCACTAGAGTCAAAATCATTCATTTTTAGTTCAGTTTTAGTGGAGTCAGTGTTTGTTGTTTCCTCTGGTGACCTGACCAGTTGATGGCGGAGGGATACATAACTCCTACATCAACATAATATAGTTCTAAACACAGGAGCTTGTCGAGGGAAAATTAAACACTGTAAAGAATCTTACTGTCAAGCAAATGTAATTTGTGAGTATTTTTAACTTGTAGTTTGGTTCATTTTGAGACTTTCGATGATGCCATGTACTGCTATGTACCGGCTAATCCGCCCCCTGATACCTCCCCCCAGGGACGAAGCTCTGCAGTTCTTTAATTGGCACTCATATTCACTCGTGTCACGGGCCTCCAGCAACCCCACTTCAAAAATGCCCTACTAACACTTTAAGTTCATCGGGCCAATAGCGACGCCACTCAAACTTTCCTTTCTAAATCATGGATCAACTTTTCCCATTTTGGAGGTCAAAGTTCACAGGCCTCATGTTTAGTCTTTGTTTGACAACAAGTTTCTGAAACCAGCATTAAAGGATTCATATCCAACTTGTATCCAACAAAGCACACATCTACACCACCACCATCATCACCTCTAAAGCCTTTCCTTCTGATCCACTCCTGCACTTTCACAGCATCTCATTTGCTAACTTTGCGGTTGCACACTCGTATATCTGTTAGACAGTAGCTCTATTTTACTTTTGAATGCCTCTGTCCTTGTATTTCTTGGACGCAGCACAATACATTTTTGCTCTCATGTGTGATCATTTTCTGTTGGGGATACATTGAATAATCATTTTAACACCTAAGCCCACATTGCTAACAGCTGACAGCAATATTTATCAAGTGTAAACCATTTAAAAGCATCTTAAAATAAAGGTGAGAAACATGCTGCATAGTCACTGTCAGGTTTGCCAGGTTTATCTCTCCTTAACGCTGACTCAGCTAACAGGGAAGATGAAATCAGATGATCATTCTGGGAGCTGGAGACCTCAGATTGTATCAAAATAAACTGGTAATTGAATTAAGCCTGATTGCAGCATATTTTACCAGAACAAACTGATTAAAGGCTAAATCAAGCCTCTGGTTCCTTTCAATCGCTCCTTTATGAATAACTCCTTCTTTTCTCTCTTGTCTTCACACCTCGTCTTAACATGTCAGCTTGTCACCTTCCCATCTGTCGAGTTTCCTCACCTGTTATTAACCAGTGTTCCCTCTGTCTCTCCCTCCTCCGCCTCACATTAATATTCATTTTGTTTTATTCATCAGGTGAGAAGTGTTTTATTTTCAGTTTCACGCTGAGCTTGCTTCTGTACACCTATCAATTAATATTCAACAAATGCTGTATTCACATTTGGACCGTATTTAGATTTGTTTCATGCAAAAATCTCATTAATATTGATGTACAGGGTTGGGAAATATTGAGGAGCTGCCTACCATCTGTTTTGAGTTAGATATTGTATGTTTTCAGGGCATGAACATGAAGGAAACACATTATTTTGGGTTAAATGATACCTCAGAGCTTCTTTACTGTGTGGAAGCAGGATCCCCTCATATCAGTTCACGGAGAGTCCACTTGAGGCGGGCTTAAATGTGAAGGCATTGTGAATTGGGCTACTGTCAGCATAGTTGCCAGGTCTGCTTATTGTAAGCAACTTTGGGCGTCTTTTTTTTGAAAAGGTGCTTGAGAATATTGGCAGTTGCAGGTTGCGTTTTTTTTGGGGGTTTGTTCCAAAAGTGCAGTTGCTCATTTGTGCTTGTTGTAGCCCCAAACTCAGAAGGGATCTGATGCACACTCTACTACCAATATAAGCTCAAGTCAGAAGTTACACAAACTATTTTGTCCCAATCCAAACACAAATGTAAATTTTATTGTAAAGACAGGGGCAAAAATGATGTTTCCACCCAAAAGAAATCCTTATAGCCAGAATTAAATTTATTTCTAATGTAGCTGTTACTGTTTTCACCATAATAAAGCTGTAGAGGATCAACATAAAACTTAGATTAAAGCCTTACTATGCCTGTTTGGTTACAAAAATCAAGGTTTGACAGACTGTTTAGTGTTAACAGAGCTATAAATAACAGTAGCCCCTCCCTTCACTTCTGTATAAAGCAAAGGATGTTCCACCTCCAAACAAAAGGATGTTGAATAAGTAAATTAAGAGTCAAATAAGAAAAAATGTCACTGTGAAAATCATATCAGGTAGGCCCCCACCCTAGAAACTTTTAAATCTCTTCTTAAAACCTATTTTTATTTTTAATTTTTTTTTTTTTGTTTTATTGTCCTGTTTTTATTGTATTGTTTTAGCGTCTTTATTTTATTTATTATTGTGCAGCAATTTGGCAACCTTGTGCCTATAAAATTGTGTATCACTTTAGAAAAGGAGCTGGAGGTTGCTTGTTTTGGGCTTGTTTTTATTGAACTGGTTGTTTATTTCGGGGAGTGATCATGTGGTAACGAAGGGCGACCAGGGCCCCTGAAATCTGATATGCCGCCCCAGATCCTAAACTGTGATGCATTAAAGATGATGTACATCCCTGGACAAATACAAGAAATGCAGCAAAGATTGTGGAGACACTGTCTAATCACTCACCCTTAAATGATGTTATTCCTCTTATAGATGAGCGACATATTTGTGTTGCAGATCAAAAGTATTACTGAGATCCAGACCTGGAAGTCCTTAATGGTTGTTACATTCATGACTACAGATCCGACCTTGCTGAATGCAGTCATACTTCATGGTTCTGCTGCTGCTGCAATAAGGAGAGGAACAGCGTCCCAGCCTTTCATTCACTTCATGGCTTCAGACTGCAGAGCTCTCTGCTCCCCCGAGGGCTTCTCCTGCCTCTCTCTGTCTCTCTGTGTCCATCTTCCCCTGTTGCCTCTACTCATTTTTAACAGTGTGCCTGTCAAATATTACTGCCAGAGTATGTTGGATTCTGAGGTACTGGCACCTAAATCTGACACACAGGTCTCAAATATGGAGGCTGGATTCCACTCCTCTTTGCCGTGATGTACGGCGTCTCTTCCTCTTTATGTTTCTCATTTTACCTTAAACATCCATGAGTAACATCCCAGGGAATGGACTTTAAGCTACATGGCCTGTGTCCTCAATAATCAGCTTAAGTTATGGGGATGTGCCCATAAGACCCATAGGGAGGAAAGGGCAGGAATGAGTTTGCTAATATGTTCTTTGGGGCTTTTAGAGAGGAGGGTCGACCTTACCGTCTAATTATGTCCAGGCTTTGTTAATGGTTCTGCCCAATGTAATGGGCGCTCTAATGTTTTATTTCCCCTCATTCACTCTGACCAATTACGTGCCAAACCTCCAAAATACATGCATCTAAGCCATCCTCTTTAACCCATTCTTCTCCCCCAATTTTCCTCATAAGTCCAAAAAGAAACAGGCAAAATTCAGGAGCTAAAAGCGGCACTTAAGGTTGAAATTACCATAATCTTAAAAAGGTGTTCTTTATAGCTATTATTGTTGTTTTTATGGCCTTTCTTATGAACTTCCAAGGGACCTGTGCTGCTTATTTTTGACTCTTGTGAACTGAAAACAATAGAGATTAATTTGCATAATAAGTTCTGATGCCTGCGAGTGAAACGGTTCAACATTAAAGTGCATCTTTGTTCTGGCTTCTTTTTTTGCAGAGCTGCCTCTTCGGCTCTTTCTCTGCATACTCAGGAGCTTTTTATGAACTATATTCTGCCTGCAGGCGGAGGTTTCTTATGCTGCTCCAGTGTAAGACATGAGGAACAAAACTCTTGTTTCAAAGTTCAGCCAGTGCTAATTCAGGGCTGCAGGAGTCTGGGAAGCTTAAATCAAGAGGCTGTCCTCTAAAGTTACAGTGCTTTAGTGTGAAATTCACTCACAGGGGTTTCTGTTTGAGTCAGAAGTGGTGACACAAAGAGAGGATTTTTTTTAAAGAAGTTAAAAAATAGATTTTTGTTACTGAAGAACAGGAGATTCCTTTTTGTCAAGCATTGGTAGTCTGTGTTGTAGTATCTGATTTTCAGTGATGGGCAGGCTACTGCTTAGATGTAGTGAGCTTTAGTGCAATTGTTCTATTCTGTCTGTGTTTGGGAAATGGGTCCAATGAAGTTGGGACGTGGTGTGAAACCTAATTAAAAACAGAATACAATGATTTGCTAATCCTTTCCAACTTATTTCAGTTAACTAGAAAAGCACTCCGAGAGCGCAGACCTCCGGTAAGCAGCTCAGTTACGGAATTGGCTTTGTTGCTCCGATTGGACAGCTGAGTCTCCGCTCATGTCAGGCCATGTGGAAATGCTGCGTGCCATTTACATCGGAACTGGGAAGAGGGGAGTGAGAATGATGTGATCTCTGAGTTATCAGCGTTCCAGTTACAAAGTCGAAAAACAAAGTGCCAATCTACCAGGCTATTGTTAGCCGTTGTGTTAGCAGAACTCCTCCACTGGCATTGCAAGGGAAGCTGGGAAATGTAGTGAAATAGGCTTGAAAAACGTTGACGTCAGTTTGCAACTACAATCCAATAATGACATAAATGAATGTGATTTGCCATTATAAACTTATATGATTTTTGTGACATCAATTTGGATTGGCTCAGTACCAAAATGTAATGGCTTCTTCCTTGGACGAAACCACACCTCTGGTAAAATGTTCATGTAAATCCATCCAGTAGTTTTTGTGTAATCTTGCTAACAGACAAACAAACAGAAAAACAAACAGACAGACCCTGGTAAAAACATTACCTCCTTGGCAACAGAAAACAACAGAAAAACAGGATATTTAATGATTAAACTGATAGACTTTATTTGTTTTTTGCAAATACTGACACAGATATTGCAGCCTAGCAGGATTAAGGTGAATGTCTCAAGGTGTAAATATAGCAGAACCTTGTTGCAGCACTTTGGCGTAAAGGCATTGTGAATCAGGCCTTTGTCACCCTGACCGGGGACAGATCATGTGGTAATGAACCTTCCCATCTGTCGAGTTTCCTCCCCTCTTATTAACCAGTGTTCCCTCTGTCTCCCCTCTGTCTCACACTACCATTCATTTTGTTTTATTCATCAGGTGAGAAGCAGTTTATTTTCAGTTTCACGCTGAGCTTGCTTCTCTGATCTACACCCATCAATTAATATTCAACAAATGCTGTATTCTCATTTGGACCGTATTTAGATTTGTTTCTTGCAAAAATCTCATGAATATTGATGTACAGGGTGGGAAACATTGAGGATCTTCACCATGTGAGGGCTGTCTGCCATCTGTTTTGAGTTAGATATTGTATTTTTTCAGCGTGCGAACATGAAGGAAACATTTTTTTTTGCTGTTAAATGATACCTTAGAGCTTCTTTACTGTGTGGAAGCAGGATCTCCTCATCAGTTCACTTAGTGCCCACTTGTGGCTGGCTTATGTGTGAAGGCATTGTGAACTGGGCTATTGTCACCCTGACCAGGGACTGATCATGTGGTAACGAAGGGTGACCAGGGCCCTGAAATCTGATCATCAGCCCCAAATCCTAAACTTTGATCCATTGATGGTGATTTACGTTAACATGACCCAGTCATCCATGCATTTTTCTGCTTGTGGCACCTTAATGAAAAATGTTTGGATATATAAGATCTGGACAAACACACGAAACACTGGGCTGAGCAGAGATTGTTGAGATTCTGCCTAATCACTCATCCTCAAGAGGTTTATGCAATATTTGTTCTGTTCTGTCTGTGTTTGGAAAACAGTTTCATGAAGTTGGGACGTTGTGTGAAACAGAATTAAAAAGAAAATTGATGATTTGCAAAAAGACATAATACTGTAATCTTTCATGTATAATACGCCCTCATTTATAAGATGCAACCCATTTTTTTATGATTTTTTCCAGGAAAAACGGTGTATTCATATATAACACGCACCCACATTTTGCCCAAACCTTACTCTCTTAGACATCTCAAAAATTATCTTTATTCAGAGTTTCAATCAATGAAATTTCAGTATTTTCACAACAAATACCATACACGATTTTCTCTCTCAACCGGATGCGGAAATACCTTGTGTTTCACGCATGCGGAATTACTCGATTTCTGCCCGAGCATGATCAGTGGTAGTGTACCAACCAATCAGAGAGCAGCTATCAACATGCCGATGTCTTCGACCAGTCACAACGCAGCTATTTCGGTCCATTTGCTCAAGATAGCAGTGCCCAGTGTGTTTACACGTGAGTGGTATCTCAACACTTGAGAATTACACAATCATTACACAAAGGTAAACTAATAAAGACCAAAAATATTGCATTAGTTCAACAGTCAGTTTCTTGAGAATTACGCAAGTTCGGCGGGCATGTTTTGCAGAGAGAGAAAATATTTCGGCTTTTTGTATCAGATGTGTTGTAATCTGGTTGGTTGTGAGACGAAATATTTTACTTATTTTGCTCGTGCTTGTGTATAACACCCACCCGAAAATTAGACCTTATTTAAGAGCAAAAAAATGTGTGTTATATACGAACGAGAAAAAACGAGAAATTACGGTACTCAATGATTAAACTGATAGACTTTCCAACTCGTTCCAAAACAGCTGGGACAGGGGCGGCAAAGACTTGAAGAGTTGAGGAATGCAGGTGAGGATCATGATTGGGAATAAAAGGAGCATCCCTGAAAGACTCAGTCTAAATCTGAAACAGGGAAATCAAGGGCTATGTCTAATATACCAGAAATGTCCTTGATAGATTGATCAGTCAGTTCATTGACAGATTGATGAATCCAATCAGGTGTAAGTGCAGCCAGTCAGCGGCTTATTTGTCCCGCTGGCTCTTATTCAATCATCCAACCAGTCAGTCATTCTCCATCAATTTCTCCCTCCTCTCCCATTCATACACAAATCTGCCTCCCCTCCACATCTTCATCCCTCTCATTTTTCATCCCTCCTTCCCTCATATTCAATCAGACCCCCTCCTCTTCTCTCTCCTCACTCCTGTCTCCCTCCATCCATCTACCCCGCCATCCTCCTCTCTGCCCATCTTTTCCCGTCTTTGCTCCTCCGGGAAGCCGCGGCCACAAAGACGTTTGATGCATTGCTTTGCATGTAAATTGAATAATTGGATTCGGACGCACAATGCGCCGCGGCAGGTAGGTAGAGAGGAGGGGAGAGGAAGAGGAGAAGGTGGCATCAGGGGAAGGGGACGAGGAAGAGGAAGCGATGGAAGTATCAAAACAGACAGCTGAAAGATCTGTGGAGGTTCACGTGGACACAAGGGCCAGAGAATTCACACCCAAGTACGTTACAAAGAAGTGTTTATATAAACCCTCCAAGGCAGAGTTTAACCATTTAAAACAGAGATGGGCAACTGGCGGCCCTTCACCTACCTTAAAGAGGTAGTTCGAGTTTTTTGAAGTGGGGCTGCCCATAGTACAAGTAAATATGAGTGCCAGTCAAGGAACTTGTTAGCTTCGTCCCTGGGGGGAGATATCAGGCAGCGGACAGTAGTTAGTACATAGCAGGGAATGGTGCCACCAAAAGCCTCGTAATCAACCCACTTATAGGTTCCATCTACTCAAAAAACTATGTTGGCTTGACTAGATGCAACAGTAATTTATTTATTGTTTATTTGATGTGGACATCACAATTACATTGGACAAACCAGATGCATTGTTCGAGTGTTTTAGCACGTGTTAATTTGCAACACTTGTCCACAGGAGGCTTTTGAGATGATTTGATTCTTTCCAGTGTTTAACTTTTCCTCAACAAAGCCACTGTGTTTAGAACTTCAATATGTTGGGATGTTGGGGTTATGTATCCCTCTGCCATCAGCTGGTCAGGTTGTCAGAAAAACAACAAACACTAACTCCACTAAAATTCAACTAATCGATTTTGACACAAGTAACCTCGATGTACCGCTAGTTGTGGCGACAAGGGGATATCTTTATTGAAGTACACAGAGGAAGAACTTTAGCAGATGGAGTCACAGGTAGAAAGAGGGATGGAGAACAGAAGTTACCTGGTGGTGCAGGTGAATGAACTGTGAATCTATGTCCATAAACTTAGAGGCCCATTGCTGTCAGGAATGGGACTTTTCCAGGACCTTTCATCAGAGCTCTTTCATTTTCTTCAAACTGCTGTTGTGTGTCTTAGTCCTGATCGGTAAAACTGGCACTGCAAACACAATGTTTTGTTGCTGCTGAGGGGTGAGTCCTGGTGTCTTTATTCAAAACAACAAGACTCATTTAACTGAGGCCAAGGTCACCTGACACACTGGGATGATATCAGAAGTATCACAACAAGCACACAGGACTGTTAAGAGTTGCTGAAGAGTTTATGTAATGACTGTAGGCAGAGGCAGGCTAACGCTACCCATTGACTCCCAGTGTTTGAGCTAAGCTAATTAATAGTGGGCGAGCTTTGTCGTCTCTTCCTCATTACTACACGCACAGTCGAAAGAATGGTGTCTTTCTGCTTGTCATGGACTCAGGACTGAGGCAAGACACATAAAGAAAACAAATGTTTGTGTATCCCTTTAACCTAAAAGTGGGTTAATTACTAGGCTTTTGGTGGCACAGTGTAGTGCTTTGTACTGTATACCGTCTGCCTCTGGATATCTCCTCCCCGGGACAAACCTTGCAGGTTCCTTTATCAGTACTCATATTAACAAGTGCCATAGGCCTCCAGCAAACCACCTTCAAACACCTGAACCAACCCTTTAAGATTTTACTTTGCTATTACCAATCTCCTTCACAAATCACTGCCTCTTACAGCTGTTTGATAAAATTTTGACCGTAGCTTTAAACCCAGCTGGTCCCTTTCACTCTGTGGTGCTTCACACCCTCAGGATTGGTCTTCACCTTCAGACGACTCCAAACTGCTCGTGAAGGCAGGAGAACAAAGCGACACCTTCTGAATGAGGTGTCACAAATAATCTCATTATCTGACATGTTCCTCAGCAGTGAAGAGATCCTGATGCTCTCTTTGAGTCACCGGCTCACTGCAGCTGAAGATCAGAGGTCAGGACTCCCCGTCTGCAGTCTGCTCGCTGCATACACTGCATGTTAAACTGCCGACTGTCAGTATCGCTGAGCGGATCTCCTCGGGCTCTGTGGCTTCAGCTGTCAGATCTGTGAATCACACACACTCCTCTGGTATCCTGGCTGCGACATGTCCTCTCAGCGCTAATGAAGGCAGTCACATCAACGTGATGATGGCAGTGAAGTGCTAATATGTGCGTGTGTGTTTGTGTGTCTAATAGGAGAGCTGCCACTCCTGCTTAGAAACATGCAAATGGAGCAGTAAGAGGAACATTAAATCTCTGCTGCTGTTTGATGTCAGAATAAATGCTCTGCTCTTCCAACCCGCGTGCCCCTGCTGCTCTCCTCTGTGTTCGTTACCCCCCTCCTAACATCCCCCTTCTGTGATCTTCACTCTCCTCCTCAGCATCCTCCCCTCTGTGTTTTGCTGCCTTTTTATTCCTCTTGCATCTTCATCACGTCCTCCTTCCTGTGGTTTAATGCTTCTGCACAATGGAGACCAGAGGTTTTATGTTTTCTGATAGTTTGTTCCTACATTTGTTTGTAAGTCAAGGACATCGCGATGACTGTGATATCTGAGGAACACCTTGATATCCTGACACGCCAGAGGGACAGCTCCATATATCTGTCACGGAAATATTTCACTAGTCTATCTGGAGAAGAGCCCATAGAAAATGTTTTCAGCGTCAGAACCTTCAAAACAACTGCAGCTGGTGATTGGACGATTGGTCTGCCAGTCACACTCATCACAGACCAATCATATCAAGCCACAGTATGATGTAGCAGCTAGACCCTGTTGTTAGCCGTTAGCTTAAACTACATTTCAGTCCTTTGACTATCATGTTACAATAAATAATACCACACAGATGTATCATTTACCACTTACATGTGACCTGAACCTTGTCAACGACAATCCCCACCAAGTTCTCCAGGTAATTTTGAGGAGAACATATTTCACCAGGTATCGCTGAGTAACCATGACTACCATAGACTAACTGGCATCGTCCGGAGTAATTCCTCGTTCTCTCCCAGTTTCCCAGCAATGATCTCCGGTCAGGAGAAGATTAAAAACATTGTTTCCCGTAAGAAAAGCTTTAAGTGACATTCTTTGCTCCTCCTTTAAAGAAGATATTGAGCTAATTTCTATTAAAACCGCAGATATTGTCGCATCCATGGAGACCACTTCACTTGTTTTTAAACATGCAGTCACTTCCTGCTAACGTCACGTCTTCACTTTCCCTTGAGGAAATCTTTGAAAAAAAAAACTTCTTCAGACAAACATCCCATCTTTCTTTTAATGCAATAAGGCTTTGACCAAGGCGAATATCAGATTACAAGATTTAAGCAACAAAATGCCCGACCAAACAGTCAAAGGGTTTCAGGACAAAAATCTGTCTCATGTGTGATGTCACAGTGAGTGACGACTAAAGCCCAGACTAGGACCAAGGCCGTAACTTGGACTTTAGAAATAGTGAGGTCTGGTGCAGCGCTTCCAACACTTTTTTTTTTTCACCCCTGATCTATCAAATGATCACAGCGATACACCCAAATTAAGAGAATCGCAAAACATACTGCACATGGTAATGATCTTTTTTTCTTAAACAACTAATATTGACATTTGTGCCTTTATTTTAAACTAATATATCTGTCATAGCTGTCCCATATATCAGCAGTAATATGGGCTGAGTCGTGCACTTAAGTAGTGCCAAGTGACTTACTGGTGGAAAAGGTGTTGTAAGTGTGTTAAATTGAGTGTGCATACATCCTGCACTGTTTTAATGGCTTATTTTTGACCCTAAAAATCACTAAATTATGCATAGTTGTGGCCCCATCTGAAGCAATATTTTGCCCTAGCTTCCTTGCCAGCAGCACTGATCTCACTGTGGCTAACGTTAATGCTAATCCCATGTACCTCATACAACCCTACTTGAAAATCCCGAACTATCCCTTTAAGTTTAATGACTTTGTTTTTGGCAGAATTTACAGCAGAGAGAGGAGCAGCAGTTGGTACAAAGCTGGCAGATTAAATACTCAACAGACAGATTGGAGCTGATAAAATAATTACATATATTTGAGGAGAAATACTCATTTTATGTCATTAAATTATCATTATTTACTCCTGTGTTTGACAGCAAGAGCTAAAACACCATGATCTCTTCCACTTGTACCAACACTGAAATTACAGATGACCCATACCTCCCTCTACTGGGCTATTAATCTGTCATAGTATTATATTTGTATTATTTAATATCATATGTCTCTTTTCAGTCCAGTAAACATATGGATTTAGTCTAGAATACTATGAACCGAGCAGAGGGAAGAAATGGCTGAGAGATGGAGCCGGGTTCAACGAGTGGAGATGGATGGAGGAACAATGCAGTGGTGGGCCACACTGCGTCTCCCCCTTGATCCCCTCTTGTATCTTTTCATGTCCATAATGACCCTCCATGTTGGGACAGCGCTGTACAAACATTGTGTCTCTGCTGCCTGCATGTCAGCCCCACCTCATGCACGTTGCTAATGATAACACATGTAACTCCAAGCTGGACACATCACCATGACAACCCTGCTGGGACCCTATGGAGAGATGGAGCGCAAACTGGAGGGAAAAGAGATTGATAGACTCAAACAGAGGGAGAGGGAGAGAGGGGAGAGAGCGAGGAGGAGAAAATAAGAGAAAAGATGGAGCGGTGGCTGAATGCAAGTTTCTAAGGCAACATTTTGGAGGGAAATTTGAGGGTAAAAGCAGAAATTTAACAAATAAATATGCCTCAGTAAAGATTGAAACCTTCAGACCACTTAAATACTCCTGTGCTTGATAGTTAAAACTATCTCAGCCCTCCTCTTTGGAAAATGATTCTGCTTCACCGAAGATCAGGCCAACATCATTATCCTTTTATTCGACTGCTTCTCTGTTTATTTATTTATTTTCCATACTGTAAATTCTTGCCCATTGCAGCTCCTTTTCCTTTTCACAGAAACACTGGCAGCTGTAGAGGTATTGATTTTATGTAAGTGTCACACGTTCAATCTCCAGCTCTCATGGGCTCAGATAGACACATGCAGCAAAAAACAACACAAGTAAAGAAGTCCCTGAAGAAAATGAAGCTGCTCCTACACCTGGGGCAGCAAACACCCTTGGAAGTTATAGGAAATAGCTTGCAAGAGAATGGAAGCTCAAGACAGCCAGTCAATTCGCACTCCTGTTTGTGTTTGTCTAAAAAATGAGAATTTGTAAGGCCTAAAGCTGGTGTGGTCCGAACTTAACTCTTCAGAGTTCGTTTAATAAACTAGTTTATTTGTTGCTAATGACAAAAAATGTCACCTTCCCAATACCTACTGTAAAAATAGTATATATCAGCTTTTTTCCCACTCTGAATGAGTCAGTCTTTTAAAACTATTCGACCTGAAATATCCATGCCAAACTTTAATTATATTTGTTGGGGTTTTAACCCCTCAGTATGTTTACAAATCTCCACTGTTGTTGTATTGAGAGAGAGAAAAAAAAATTGGCAGCAACTCTGATTTTGATGCATTTTTCTTTTGTTTCATAGTCAGATTAAATAATCACACTCATGACCCTAGAGATAAAAGATTCCTAATTTCAGGTGTATATGTATTGCATTTTATCCACATTAAACGAGCCAGTCTTTTAAAACTACTTCAATCTGAAACAAACATGAAATGATAATTTCATATAATACATATAAATATTACATATAATAACTGTATAAATATATATATGTATATATATGTATATATATATATATATATATATATATATATATATATATATATATATATATATATATATATATATATATATATATATATATAGATATATATATAGATATAAAACGATAAAGATATATAGATATAGATATACAGATATATATCTATATATATATATATAGATATAGATATAGATAGACATAAGATATAAGATATAATTCATAGAAATTATTATTTTTTGTGTGTTTGTTTTTGGTAGTACTACAACTCTACAACTACAACTTGGTAGTGTTGTGTAAACATACTGGCCTTTAATCAGGTTAAAAACATACACGCACACATATATATATATGTGTATATATATATATATATATATATATATATATATATATATATACATATATATATATATATACACACACACACATATATATATACATATAAATATATATATGTTGTACACTACCAAGTTGTATTTGTAGAGTTGTAGTACTACCAAAAACAAACAAACCAAAAAAAAAAAGAAAAAAGTATGATTTATATCTTATATCTGTTTTTAATTGAAAGCCTTTAATCTTAACATAAAGGAATGCATAAGTTTATGCTACGCTAAATGTGGGATTAAAAAATTCCTTATCAATTATTTCAATGGGACATTTTTTGTCGTCAGGAACAAATGAACCAGTTTTTGCGTCGCTTTGGCATTTTAGGCTTTTTGGAAAAACTGACATGACAATTCTGAAGTGTTTTAAAAATTATTATTTTCTGGCAAATTTGTGCCACATTCTTTTAACACAGCCAAAATGGCTTGAATATAAAAGACTGGATGGATCTTTTAAGGGTTAAGGGCATTTATCACCAATAAATTGAAACATCTCTGACTCAGAAACACTTGGGACAGCACAGCAGGTATAAAACTTTTTGTTTTGTCGTGTATAAACTCATAATGGATTTCAGCAATGATTCGCTCCTGTGGGGTCCCTTTTTTATCCAAAGTCAGACAGATCCCTCCTCACATCCTCCCCCCTTCTAGCCCTTATAAACAAAATAATTCAGGGTTCTTAAGCTTTAGAGCACTCCTGAGGACATCCTGATTTGTCTCGTGATGGATCTCATGATGATTTATGAATATTTAGGAGCCTGGTGTAGCAGAGTTAAATCACACATAACACATTCGTGCTCTTGCAGACTGGATCTATGAGTCACAGCGGGCTCATGATCGCCTTTACATCTCTGTCAGGCCGCCCCCCCTCCGTCCTCTCTTCATGGTCACACTTCTTTCTTTTTTGGCGTGCAACTCAGCCAGAGGTCCCCTCTCTCTTTCACAGTATGTGAGCTCAGTCGAGTCATATAGGGACGTTATTTTCTCCAGTGTAAGGGCCCTGCTTTGTGCTCTGCTCCTCTTTGTGGAGAGTGATGAACTATGAATCATCTGGATCAATACGAGCGGGAACGAATGAGAGAGGCAGAGAGGGAGGGACTCTGACAAAAACATTGAGTATTTGCTGCAGGGTTTTTTTTAATTTATCTTTTCATCCATTCATGCATTTATTAAATTCTCTAATGGATCAGCCTTCGTATAAATAAGAAAAGAGGGCAACATTTTAGACACGGGAGCTCAAAGGGCTGTTTCTGCAGCATCAGAGAAACAGGGGAGGGAGAATGAGTTAGGAGATGGATCGGAGAGGGCAGAGAGTTGAATTAACTTTGCTCGCACCAGCTCGATAACAAAACACTAGAGAGCTTCAGGGCACCGTCCAATTGGCTCCAAAATCCAACTAAATATCACTGAACCCTAAAAGGAATTACCTGACCTATCAGACAAAAATGACCAGAACACAACACAAAGTTTGTCCAACACAAACATTACTTTCTTGCTCCACGGCAGGAAGACATTTTACAGAACATAAACAGAGTGAGAAATAAGTTGGACCACCGTCTGGTGGTTTTATGCCTCTCTGAGGCGAACAACTGCCAGACAGTGAAAGTACAGTGGTGGTTTGGGAGGAGCGGTTATGGTGGAGCTTTTTACTGGAGGGACCGTAACATATCTCATGTCCTTTTATGGTGTGGATCAGGGGAGGGCAGGGGGTCACGTGGCCCTCCTCCTTAGTCAATGAAGCCAGCTAGTCAATTTCAAATCACCGAAAATTGACTGCATGGTTATGCACAGCAGCCTTTAGACTCTGGCTTATTTTAGTTCAAATAGGGAAGTGAAGGTTAAATTGATGTTGGCATTTATAGAAAATCTTGTTCGTCAAGGTTTATTTCTATTCAGCAGAAACAAATATGGTGAAGACAGGTCTATGATTGGCCCACGGATCTGTCACTAGCTTTACTGAAGTCCACTTGTCTCCGCCCACCTCCCTTCCTTCGCCCACACACCCAACACAGCAAAGTGTGGATGGCTGTTCATCATGAGACTGGGATCCACATTCAAGATTTCTTGTTGCTTAACAGAGGTTTTTTCTTGCCGCCATGATGAGGGATTCCTGATTGGCTATTTGTATCTATGTTGGGTGTTGGATGTATGTATTTGTATATATATGTATATATAATATGTATTTTATCTATGTATATATGTATCTATGCATATATGTGTATCCATAAAATGAAGAGTTTGTCTTCAGGCTGCTCTATTGTAAAGTGTCTTGAGACAACACTTAGTATGAATTGGGGCTTTACAAATAAAGACTGATTGAAGGTCTGTGATGTAAGGTAACAAGTGAGTTTCAAAGTTTTACCAAAAGAAAAAGCCTCAAAATTTGATGAGAAAGTACCTTTTTGCAGTGAGGCTGCCAGAATGTTCTGTTTCCTTACATCGTGTAATATTACATCACTAAAGAGAGTCACATCACATGGCTGTAATTATAATCGATGTACAGTCACAGGTTTTTGAGAGTCTAAGTGCTTGTTTAAGTTCTTTCATTTCATGTTTAGTTCATGAATTACAGCCCTACAGATTGTTTTTGAGTTTGAGGATATGATTGTTAATTTTGATAAAATATATATATTCATCACTCTGTTAAATTATGAGTAGTTTCATTTGTCTTTGCAATAGAATTATTTTGTTTGTAACAATGTGGCCCTCCGAAAATGAGAATAACATTTATATAGCCCTTATGATGTCTAAAGTGGCCCATCCCTGTTCTTGATGTAATAATGTTTGACATCTCAGTTTGGCGACCTCAAATATGCATGAAGTTAATCTCTGAGGGGCCCCAAGTCTAACAGCCCGTTACACAAATTCGGGAGTAAATCCCTCAAAGTGTCAACATACACTTTACTTGAGTGGCTTCTAATCACTCAAACTAAATCGTCCTTTTTATCGCTTTCCTTTCATTTCTTCTCATTTTGCCTTTATTGCACTTTTTCTCTTTCTTTTACTGGTGGAGAAGTTGTCATGGTTACACAGAAAGCTTTTTGTAACAGCTGGACGAGAGGCTGAATGTTTCTGCTGATGGAAAATCACTTTCACATCAGAGATCTGCAGAGCTTATCAAAGACAGGCTGTACGCCATCAGTGCGCCATTAGTGCGCTTGATATCAGAGAGAGCGATGGCACACTTTTTACAGTTTGTTCTTTGTCTGTATAAATCTTTTAATCCAACAGCCTTCACTATGATTCATCTTAAGACTGATTTAATCAGGTCCTTGAAGAAAATAAAACAGATTATCAAACAGAGGCTCGTGGGTACCTCAAACAGAGGTGAAAAAAATATAGAAATATAAAGCTCTGACAAAAGTAAGCAATGAGGAGCACATGAAACAGACTGATTTACTGTTAATGAGAGAAGAAAAGCACCTTTAAATAGGCTTCAAATTGTTCATTTAGGATCATGTAAATGTAAATGTCATGCTGAAAGAGACTGATTTAGTGTCTGTGTCTCAATTTCTTTCTGTATGTCCCCCCTTCCACCCAGGACCTACTAAAGGGGTGAAGATGAGATTTGTCTAAACACCTCAAAGTATGTAAATATCAACTTCCCTATTAATAATTAGTGTCTAAACACAAAACTTGATAGTGTATTTGCCATTTCACCCCATTATTTAAGAAACATCGTAATAGGCATAGTTATCAGGCTTAAGCCACATTCACACCAAACCTGGGCGACTACTCTCCGTGCAGAATCAATGTACAGCCGCGATGGGGCAGGGCCAACCCTCACACTATGCCACAGACGCGATCTGGGCGACTTGGTTGTACTACCAGGTTACGGAGCTCGGTCGCAAAAGTTGATCAATTTTAACTTTTTCAGGCAACGTCGCGTGTGGCTGTTCCACGACAGCCAATCAGCATTGGATGGGTGTGTGATGACACCCGTGACAGACTGGCTGTTTCTCAAATGTACTTCAGCATATTTCTGGTCTTACAGACTCATGATACGCCATCAATCACAGCTGAAGTTCTGTTCTAATTCAAAGACCGCATCAAAACAAGTTCGGTTCATGTACCTGGATGTGGACTCACCTCGCCCCTTTTTCCAAGTCTGCAACCAAACATAACTTGAGCTGACTTTTCGCAGCTACAATCCCACAATGCAATTTGCACTGTTCAGCAGGAACTCCAACAGGGCGGAGGAGAAGTCGCACAACTGTAAATAACCGTTGTTTCCGTGTAAAGATATGAATAAGATACTTATTTGTGATAGAGCTGTGTTTGAAACCTGAACGTTGATAAATGTTAAAAGGACCATGTGAGTGGTTACTGGCAGACAATCAGATGTTACGTGTAGGTATATGAAAGGGGACGCTAGCAGAGCTGCGGACGCTAGCAAAATACACTGCCATTCCAATTGTGGTAAGATCGCTCTGCAGACTCCCGTACCCTTGAAGTCTGAACTCTGGGACGAACTTGCCAAGGCTGAACTGAATTGAGAAACATCCACTGTTTTTATTCTGGCTCACAGAGTGACATCCATGACCGTGGGAACATTAGTTAGTGAGTACATTAGTTCTGACGGGACTGCAGAGAGCTCCCTACTCAAGGTGCAGCTGACAGACGATGCTGCTACAGGGCCATCAGCTTCAGTGTTTTGTGGTTGGTAGGTGTGTGAAAAGGATACAGTTGGAATAGTGTCAGCTAATACATCCTATTATATGATATGGCATGATTGCGGTGACAAAATGAGCTATTTTGGACAGGCGACCGACTTGGTTGGGCGACGTGATCTCGGTTGCCAAGTCACGTTTAGTGTGAATGTGGCTTTAGAGGAGGGGTCTGCATCCTTTTCTATCAAAAGAGGCATTTTTGTTTGGAGCCATAAACACACGTAAACCCAGCATCCAAGGTAGCGGTGCTATAAAGAGCTCATTTTGTGCCTTTTTGAGTTTGAAGGGAATTAAAAAAAGGGTAATGCAATTTATCATTTCATTTCTCTATGGTCCAAAAAAGAAATCCGCCTTGGAAATGTCAAAAAGACAGCTGCCATGCACAGCTTTACAGGGAGTGAGAGCTAGCTTTCTGATTGGTTTGATCAATGTCGCACCCAAAACACACCCATGTATAATCATGGGTGTGTTTTGGGTGTATTTTTTTGTAATGTATTTCTTCGTCTGGCTTTACACAGAGGATTTGCATTATCAAAACAGCACAACATGCCTTCAACTTCTGCCATCACAGGAGAACGAGGTGGCTACAGCATGACCAAGGTCATGTGTTCAGGGGATAAACCAACACAAAACCCAAAAGACAGCATAGGTTTGCACTTATCTAGGGAAGCTTAGGTGACACTTCCGTGTTATTCTCGTCACAAAGAGGAAGGACTTACAGGTCAAAGAGAAAGGCTTTACTCTGAAGTAGTTAAACAGTACTGTACCTTAGACAGACCTAACATGTGATAAAAGAAACTCACTTCAGTGATGTTAACAACACATTTCTACCTCTTTGTGTCAGAAAACTACGATGGTAAATGTTGACCCCATGATTCAGTTGAACCTTGGTGTCGTGATTTCCAGCTGAACCCCATCTGTGCTTGAATTATGGGGGTTTAGGTCCTTTGAAAGGGTGGATTAAGCAGGTTGAGCTGCGCTTTTACCCTCTTTTGTATCCTCAATCATTGCCTTCACGCCTTGGTCAGCCTTCGCCTTGAATCCTCTTTATCTCTCCACACTTCCCTCTATTCCTGTATCTCTTCTCCTTCACCTGCAGTCCTTATGATGTATATTTTCATCTCCTCTTCCCCTTTTCCAGTCCATGTAATCAAACAGGTACCAATCCCACTGGGACTTTCTCCATCCTCCCTGTTTGATGCATGGCTGTCACGTGTTCTCGTAATGAATTCGTTGATTAAATCAGGCTCTGTCTCAACTCACTGTTTTGCACGTTTTATTCACACAGAGAGCAGAATCTCCCTCTGAAGCATCAGCCTCCTGCTCTTCCCTGTGCCTCTATTACTCACTCTGCTTTCTGCTGTCACATTGTTCTACCTCCTGGTTTATGAGAAAAATAGAAAAGATAGCACTGCATTGTGGGGCATGGCACGTATATAATATATTGACCTGCATCAGAAATTTGCCATTTAAGATTTTGCTCAGATATTATCTTACAGTTTTTTACAGACTGAGTTGGACACATAATATTGCATTAGTTACAAAAAAGAGTTTAGCTTCCACTGAATGCTACGGGAAGCTGAGTCTCTTTAATTTTCAATCTCTGCAAAATTGCTCACATCTAAATCCCAGAAGACACAAATGTACTTCTGTACACTTTTGGGCTCTGTGGACTATCAAATAGCACCTTAGACACTATTTTAACCGGTAAAAACAGCACAGGCATTACCAGAATGTCACTGCAGTGACGTTTACACACTAGCAGGGTGGAGAATCCTTCCCCTTACACCACTGCTACAATTACAGTCAACAAAGATATTGATACAAGAATTTATTTTTCTGTATTTGAATCAATAATGCAGCTCTGCGAGAATCAATCCATTAATAAATCAATATGTTTACTCACAAAATAAATTAAATCTATAGATTCTCAATCGTCATTTGTGAAAAGGGACTCCTCAAAAGCAAGCCAGAGCTTCAGTAAGGGTCCAGACATCAAATAAGAAACACAGTCAAGACATGAACTTAATTTTTAAACTACAACTTAATCTTATCCTAAAAAAACTAAAAATATCTTTATATTTCTAAAAGATCGTAGCGTTTCCAAATACAATACAGACATTGGTACATAAAATTCAACTATAAAATTCATTTAATTTTTCACATTTCATTAACTAGAAGTGTTCCGGGAGCACAAACCTCTGCCAAGGCAACAATGTCAAGCAAGTTACTGTCAAAAATGCATAAAACTGCCTTATCTCACACAGTCAACAAGTTATTGAGAAAATTCCTGGCTGCACATTTGGATTCAAATCACCACCAAAATGTAATCATTTATCACTTGTGCCGTGACCAACATTCAATAAACAAATTATATTCGTCCACAAATTTTACTGTAAAAAGAGGGGCAAAATGATGTTTCCACCAAAAAGAAATCCTTATAGCCAGAATTAAATTTATTCATAATGTAACTGTTATTGTTTTCACCATAATAAAGCTGTAGAGGATCAACATAAAACTTAGATAAAAGTCTGACTGTGTCTGTTAACAAAAATCGGTTACAAAAATCAAGGTTAGACGGACTGTTTAACAATAACAGAGTAATAAACTAGAAAAGCACTCCGAGAGCACAGACCTCCGCCAAGCAGCTCAGTTACGGCAGTGGCTTTTCTGCTCCGATTGGACAGCCGAGTCTCCGCTCATGTCTGTCCATGTGGAGAATGCTCCATTTACATCGGAGCTGGGAAGAGCGAGTGTGAATGACGTGATGTCTGAGTTATCAGTGTTCCAGTTACAAAGTCGGGAAAAACGTGCTGATCTACCAGGCTATTGTTAGCCGTTGTGTTAGCAGAACTCCTCCGCTGGCATTGCAAGGGAAGCTTGGAAACATAGAGACATAGGCTTGAAAAACGTTGATGTCAGTTTGCAAAGAAACTACAATTCTCATAATGACATAAGTGAAAGGGAATTGTCATTATAAACTGAAATGTTTTTTTTTGTGACGTCAATCTGTATTGGATCAGCACCAAAATTCTTCCTTGGACCAAACCACACCTCTGGTAAAATTTTCATGTAAATCCATCCAGTAGTGTTTGTGTAATCTTGCTAACAGACAAACATACAGACAAACAAACAAACAAACAAACAGACCCTGATGAAAACATAACCTTCTTGGTGGAGGTAATTACAGTAGCCCCTCCCTTCACTTCTGTATAAAAAGATCGTGTTACTGCTCCAAACAAAAGGATGTTGAAAAAGTAAATTAAGAGCTAAATAAGAAAAAAATTCACTGTGAAACTGAAAGATGAAAATTAAAACATGCTTTCTGTGGATTTCTCCTAAACAAAACAAAACAAAACAAAACAAAAAAAGCTAATATATGGGGCTTGTTTTAATCAACCTGGTTACTTATTTCAGTCGAAAATCAGCTGCCATTGTAATTTAGCACAGCATGTAATTTGCTTGTGCGTTTGGGGGCAGAGCTTTGGGATAGGTGAGTTGTTGGAGATGGCACAAACAGGCTCACAGTCAGGTCTAAAATGGTTGAGTGAACAGCCAGACGAACTTGCAGAGTCTTGGAGGATTAGGGCCACAGCCTAGTCCCGAGCTGATTACGTAATTAAGTGCTGCCTCAGTAAATTACACACCAACTGATTTCAGCAGCAAACTCAGACATGAGCCTCTCTGCTAATCTGACCAACAAGAATGTTGTAATCCTGGCCTCTGTTTAAATCATCTCCCGCCTGTTAAACTCGCTCTTTTAAGCATGAGGTGGTCTTTCTCTTAATATGCATGAACCTGCTGCTGGACTGAGCCTGTAGTGAGCCTGTTTGATGCCTCTCCCTCGCTGTGGCAGCTCATGTGCCTGAGCCATGCAGCACTCTGCCTCTCTCATTTTCTGCACCACACTCTCCCTCTCTGACTGTGTCTCCCTCATTTGTTGGATTCCCTCCCCCGTTATTTTTTAGTTTCTCTCCATCTCCTTCGCTCCTTACCTGTCTCCTGCCAACTCCTCTTCACTTGTCACCACAGCTGTTCGTATATGCTGTACTGTACCTTCCACCAGGGAAATTAAATGAATTTAGAGATGGTAGACGGCAAAGAAGCAGGCTGAGAAAGAAAGGATGGAGGAGGACAACAAGGTAGACTCATAGCCCACACTCAGCAGCAGATTGGCGCTGCCCGGCTGCTGCCACTCTGAGCCTCAAGGCTGATATTTTTTTCCTTCTTTCACCGAGGTAAAGCCAGGTGACGGAGAAACACTCCAGTCCTCAGGGAGCACCCAGGTGTCAGCTAACATCAGACGCTTGTGGGTGCAGCGGCAGGTTAGAGGTCTCTTCTAACAAAAGCTGCTGCCAGCGAGGCCGAACACTTTCTCGTCACGAAACAGGCGGACATGAATGGAGAGGCGAAGACGTGAGGACTGTTTTGTTGGAGTGCCCTCGGAGATTGCACGTTGTGTGAGGTTACATCTGTACCCCGCGTGTTGAGTCTGGGTTTTTATTTTGGCCGCTGCAGTTCTACATGATTACATGCATATCAGTTTTCTTATTTTACCCCGCCTCGTTGTTTATCACGGCGGTGCGTACCCGCCAAACACTCGATGGATATTGGGTTAAAGGAGGTTGCTGAAAAGCTATTACAAGCAGCAAGCAATCCCAGTTCGACTTTCCTGTTGATGCTCAATTTGCATGTGATTTTCAGAGTGTGAGCTGCAATTTCAGAGTCTATTTCACATTCAGACTTTGTCCTGGACTCTGTTGTTTTGATGAGCCGTGTTATGTCCCGGGGAGAGGAGATCACAAGTTTGATAGTTAAAGGTTATCTCTGTGAAATTTTGGTCCATTTTGTTACGCTTCACGTTGTCTGATCATCTATCTGGCTGCACTTACCTACATCTTCTTGGCCATTTTTTTTAAACACAGAACTTCTTCAGGGATTTCTTTAAACTTTGATCAAATGTCCACAGTGACTCAAGAATAAATTGATTTGATTTTAAATGTCAAAGCTTCTCCTTGTCATGCTAAAATCTCAGGTGACTGAGCCTTTTCTGTTGTGGCTCCTAAACCACACTGTAAATAATTTTTGTAAATTAACGGTATTTTACTGTAATATCTGCAGCTACCTACTGTAAAAATCTATGCAGTAAGTTATCGTAAATGGTAAAAGATTGTGGGAAAACATACTGATTTCTGTAAAATTATCAGCATTTTACTATAAAATCAACATGCTTATACTTTCATTTTTAACAGACAAGAAGGTTTTTTAGTTCATACACTTACATGTTTCAAAGGAAATCTCTTCGTCAGAAGTGTCACCTGATGTTAGGGTGACATGTTTTTTTTTTTCAGCTGATCTTATGGAGGCATGATCATCCTGTCAGATTTGACAGGACGACCATGCCTCCCGCTGTCCTCTGTAATATCGATGTCCATCTACTTGTCTGCTGCTCCTGCTGCTCTGTCATCCTCTTAAATAAACTGTGGAAGCGACCTTCCTTTATGGTTTCTTGTCTTCAATTTTCATTTTGTAATCATAATATTTTAATTCAAGAATATCGTCTTATTATTATCTGTAGATGCTACTTTGATTCATAAAACAAGATGTCCAAACATTATAGACTTCGTCAAGGAGGATGTTTTTGCCAAAATTTGTCTGTTTGTCTGTTTGCAAGACAAATAAAAATCTAAAGAAGAGATTTTGACGGAGAATTTAGGAAATGTAGGTCATTGCACAAGTTACAAGTGGTAAGATTGTGGTGGTAGTCCTAATCTGGATGTGGATTCAGAAATTTTCTAAAGGATTTGGTAACCTTGGGTAATTTTCCAGATTTTTGTTAATAACTCAGTGAGTTTTCAACCTATTTTGCTGACATGTTCAGGCAGTGTTGGTCATGATGCAAGAAAGAAGTATATCCATTTTGGTGGTGATTGAAATCAGTATGTGGATCCAGGAATTTTATCAATGACTTTTTAACATTGTGAGATATGGCAGATTTCCACATTTTTGGCACCAACTTGCCTGAAAATGTTGGAAAGTCTTTGGCTGAGGTTTGTGCTTTTGGAGCTCCTCTTCTAGTTTTCTTCATAATTTTCTGCTTGAAGCCCTTATGAAGGAATAAAACTCATAGCAGACTTCACAATCAATACAGTCCATCACTTCACAATTATTTTAGAATAACAGTAACTGGTTTATATTTTCTACTTGTCCCAGCATCAGGAGCCCAGTCCCACCTCCATGATTTGTCCCAGCTTTTGTACTCGGAAACACACTAACATACAATGAGGGGAGTTTGTTTTCCAGCGATCAATTAGTATCCTGACCATTTCTCTCCTGGTCAAAGTTAGCCCCTGGCCCGTCCCGCGGGAACTGAAGCCAGAGTGAATAAACGGTGCAGTAGAGGCTGTGACTTTTCAGGCTGCTGCACCTGCAGGAGCTGAATCTCATTTTCATGTGTTTGTGAAGAAAAGTATCAGCCAAATGCCTGAAATGTAAATACTCTCAAAACTGAGGGACCAAAAACATATTTCATTTATATAAGCTCATACGGTTGTTATTTTCAGGCACAGTGTGATAGCTGGGAAATGCATACGATATGCTGACAGCCTCTGTTAGCTCCCTTCTCATGCTTCATATCTGCTCCTCGTTTAATGTGATAAATAACTTAAAGAACATACATGACTCGCTTATAGCACTTCTCTAGTATTTCTGACTTCTCAAAGCGCTTTCACACAGCGGGTCACATCTTCGCACTCACACACATTCACTCTCACAGCCACTCACTGATGGTTCTGAGTTATATATACATACATAATATATGTATTTTTGTAAATTTTTGTAAATTAACAGTATTTTACTGTAATATCTACAGCCACCTACTGTAAAAATCTATGCAGTGAGTTACCATAAATTGTAAAAGATTGTGGGAAAACATACTGAGTTCTGTAAAATTATCAGCATTTTACTATAAAATCAACATGCTTATACTTTTATTTTTAACAGACAAGAAGGTTTTTTAGTTCACATATTTAAATATATATTATATATATATTATATATATATATATATATATATATATATATATATATATATACATACATACATACATATACAATCCATCAGTATTAGCTAGCACAGCCACACTTTTCATACCAACCTACATGCCGCGGACCGAGCAGTGGGAGCAGCTTGGGGTTTAGTGTCTTGCCCAAGGGCACGTCGACATGTGGCAGCCTGACAGTATCCCTCTGGTTGTTGGGAAAGCAAAACTACTTCACTTCCAACACCGTGTCCAAATTAAATTTGATATGAGTGAGCATTCACGGGTAAATCAGGCTTATTACATACCTCACTGGTTTCAGAAAACTGGTGACTTGCTTGAAGGATTTTAGCTACCCGCCCCCTCAGACCCAGGCTAAAGCTCAGCTGCTTTGGCTTTCACCTGCAGAATGATTATTCAAGATTCAAAGTGTTTATTGTCATTTGCACATTAAGAAAAATATTTCCCTGCACAATGAAATTCTATTCTGCTGTCCACCAGGAATGCCAAGAAAGAGGAATACAAAATAAAAAAAGATTTAAATAGAACACAGAAAAGCAGAAAGAAAATTAATGTACAAATAAAAAAATATATATACATGTATGAAAAGATATATTTCACTGTTAATGGAATGGAACGGAATGGATTTCTGTACACATATTCCCAATTCTACCAATTTATCTTAACCATATTTTTAAAATCTCTATTAAAAATAAAGTTTGCAAATTTTAAATTAAAGTGGACAGGTATTTCAATTATCTCATCATGAGACAGCAGTCCAGTTGATTTATGAAGGGATCTGCCCAGAAATTACGACTTCCGATGAGACAAATTTACTGACAATTTTATGAGCCTGTCACAAAAAAAACTATACCTTTTTACCTCCATCACACGCCTTGATGTTGACATGGAGTGAAGAAAGAGCAATTCTGACAAGGTACAGGAGGGAATTTCTTGGTTTTCTTTCTTTCTTTCTCACTCAGCTGGTTTATCTGTTTGACATTGTAAGTCACCTGGGCCTGATGAATGGGCTAAAAATGTATTGGCTAGACTTTTATTTCATATTTATTCTGCATGGGCCTCCATTTTAAGCCTCCGAGGTTGCTCCCTGGTTCTCTCTTTGCTTGTGAACATTTATTTGTTGTTTTCTTCAAGTTATGCACCAAAGTTTACTCCAACTGAAAAATGAATCTTTAGACAGAGGATGTCAAAAGCTCGTATGTCATCATCATCCCTCGCTGAATTTCCTTGTTAATCTGAAATCCTCTCATACTTTGAGATTACTGGATTTGATTTGTTTTTTTTAGATTTACAACAAAAAATGACAGCGGTTTCCAGACAGGTAAAGTTTCATGTGCTAAATAAGCGAATCATGGCATGATATGAGTGTTAGGTTTGATATGGTCTGGTATCGAGGGTTTCTCTGTGATTCTCTCTCTGATTCTTCAGCACTACTTTTCTAGCTCTTAGTCTTTCTTTTTTCTTGCATATTTTTGAAGTCTGATTGCAGCTGATTGGGTGTTATTTGAGATGTTGTCGAGCCTTTCTCTCAGCTCTCTTGTCTGTTGATATTTCTTTGTGTATGTGGGATTGTTTCATTTGTAGCTTTGATGTACTTTTTCCCAGAAGCTTTTAAGGCAGATATTTGATTAATACATCAAAGATGAATCTCTCCTCCTCCATCTCTTTCTCTCCTTGCTGTTGTCTTTCCCGGTATTAGAAGCACTCCAAGTATTTGTCCTCCAGTGTTTACTTTCTCACTGCTGCTCTTCATATTTTTCTCTTTCTGTAAACCTCACACTGTTGTGTGACAGGAGAATGCAGCCGAAGATGAGGAAACCTTTTAGTGAATTCTGCTCTGGATCTCGTCTCTCTCTCTCTCTCTCTCCGTGCGTCACCTTTTCTTGCCTCTTTGTTTCTTTCACATCAGATTCTCTGCACCTCGGCTTTGTGATTTCTTTTCATATCTACAGAAACGTGTTTTTCTTTCCCACAGAATCCCTGATGTATGTTCCCTGCAGTGATAGTCTCTGCAGCTTCCTCACTGATTTTTTTCCCCAGCTTTTTTCTCACATGATTTCTCATTTTCACAGTTTCTCACATATTTTTAAATAACTGCTGATAAATCATTTATCAAAGCTTCACACACTAGAAAAATAATGACCCTTCACACTGAACAACACATCAAGAATTGAAAAAAATGAATATCAATTCACAAAGGGTCACAGAGATCACACAGTTTAGTTTGATGTACAGTTTTGAGGTCTTTGTTTAGTCACAGCAACATTAAGTCTTGTATTTCAAGGATTTCTGTACAACTAACTGCAAGTTCCACTTTTTAACATCTAGTATCATTTAGAGCTATCTGTGATAATAGAGCGGTGAAGGAATGATGTAGTTTTGTAGGCCAGCACAGAAGTTAGCATCGTGCTGGTCCCCTCGACTGTGCATGGAATAACTGCTGATAAGAAGCTCAGCAGCCGACAAAAAAATTA